>JBBPCY010000082.1:26046724-26072345 GCA_037974405.1 Brachyalestes nurse | reverse complement strand
GCTTTGTGCACTGGGGCACAGTCATGCTGGAATAGAAAAGGTTCTTCCCCAAACTGTGTCCACAAAGTTGGAAACATGGCGTTGTCCAAACTGTCTTGATATGCTGAAGTATTAAGATTAAGCCCTTCACTGGAAGTAAGGGGGTTAGCCCAAACCCTGAAAAACAGGTGTCCCAATACGTGTCCATATAGTGTATTTTAAACAGATATGTGATGACCTGCTGTGTTTTATTTATTTGTTTTTTAATCACTTTGTCATCACTCCAACATCTCTGTCTTAGGCCTTTTATGACCATGAAGTTTTATCTGGCTAATAATTGTCATAGTCATAAATAATTGCGAATAACAGGTTTGTTGTTGATGTTTTTTTAAGCAATCATTAAATTAGTTGATCTAGCTGATTCTGGATGTTGCTTCTTAGCTGTCTTCACTTTGCGGCAAACTCTAAGTTGAACTGACACACGCACACACTAGAATGAGTTCCTAGACAACAAACAAACATTGGCCCATTGGTTGTAGTGCTTAAAAGCTTGAATGTTTTTCGTATGTCCCATTAAATGACCCAGAGCTTGTTCCCTATTTCTTTAACTTACATTTGTTTGTGAAAACACTTCACTTTCAATTCTTGAACAATATGATGAACACACACAACTTCATAACATCATTTTAAATAATTGTGACTACCAGGCGGTTACATAATGATTGTGACAGTAAGTTTCCTTGTCAAAGAACTCGATCAATTTTAATGAAAGCCCTTCAGTTTAGATGGCCATCTAAGCCCTGTGGTCAAACTGCTCAAAACATTACACAAAGAAATACACAGAACACCATGAGCAGTTTTTTTTCCCCATTCAGTTAGACAAATGCACACCCAAAAGGCAGAATTAACACATTAATGTGCAAATCAGACCCAAACTAGATTGTAAATTAAGGAACTGTAATTCTAGTTTAACTACTGTTGGCCTGATAATGATACCAAATTGATGGCAGCTCGAATATGTTCTTACGGTTTTCCATGGTTCAGTCTCCTCATAGACAATAAAGGACTTCACATGTGTGAACTGCGACTCTGTTGTCAAACGAGTCATCTGTCTGTAAAGGAATTGTCTTTCTGAACGGAATGACTCATCGATTATGAAATTTCTCATCAGTCGCTTTTTGTGTTGATGTCCGTGATGATGACTAATGGTTGCTGCCCTGGTGTTATGATGGTAGATTTGTGATATCAGTAAAAGTCATCAGTTAACTTTGAAGTCAGAGATTCGAATCTATAGTTTGATAAAGGTATTGTCATTATGTTTGGAACAAGTCTGATCAGGTTGAGATCAAGTTCAGTGAGCAGCACAGAGGTCCCACACCGATAGGAAGTAATTATGACGGTCACTAGGGATTTTTAAAGACCAATTCCAGTTGGCCAATTTGTGGCTTTTTTTTAATCAGCCTTAACCTGAAGCGCATATTGTGGGCAAAATGACCACATAAAGCAGAATTCCAGTACTTTTTTCCTGCAAAAGATGCAAGAAATGGCATTATTTGCTCTTTAACAGGCCTAACTTGCATAGAAAGATCATTTTTCTCTTTAAATAACATCCAACAGCAACAACAAAAGTAGGAGGTGACCGACTTTAGCATGACTCATGCATAATGATGCAGCAACATTGTATTACAGGTGTAGCAGCAGCATTTTTAAACAACGTGCACTTACCTGCCTCACATTATTTATACAATAAAATCACCAGACACATCAAAGTTAACAGCATGGCCAATTTCTGATCTTGCATGAAAGCAAAATCAGCTGTTCCTTGTCTGATTCAGACTGTGCATCACTAGTGGTCTCCATTACAGACAGTGTGACTCTAAATCAGCATGTGTGTATGGCACCCATATATATATATACCAGTGAAGACAATAGTAAGCAGCGTATTTTATTTTTAATAATAATGGGTAAATGAGCAGTATGAGAGTCTTAAATCCCTGTATCAGTGTTTTGTCTTACCCCCTCTCCCCCCTCTGGCTCACTTTCCTGCAGAAATGCTCCAGGTGCCTTTTGATGATGTACTGCTTGATCCGTTTGACACACTTCTTTCAATGGATGACCTTTTTTTTCCCAGCAGCACATGACTGCACTCTCCCTGAACTCCCAGAACCATTTCTCATCGGGCCCGGGCCCCTGACTGGCACGACAACAAATCATATGTGTTGCCGTGCCAAGAACAGCTATAGACTTGAACTGTTTCCAGAGGACACATCATGTGTATGAGGGATGAGTCAGAATATTTCAAAAGTTATGGGGGGAAAAAAACAAACCGTAAGTGAAGACATTTGATATGCAAATTAAAGAGTCGCGAGAAGGCTTAACTCGGTACTCTACTGGTGTGGAACCTGTCTTACATCTTGGTTATAGTTTGAGGTGGCCAGTTTCATCAAGTGTGAAGACACCTCACCACACCACAGTGTGAAGCGTGTGAACAACTTCCTCTGTATTAACCTGGAGTGTGTTTAAGTGTAGCAGTGGGTAGCCAAGGACACATGTACCTTGATCAAGAGAACCACTGGCAGTCCTGGGATTCGAACCCAAGACCTTCTGATTACAGGAGTAAGTCCCTAACTACCAAGCCATCAGCCGCCCCAGTGCTACCGTCCCGGGCTTACCTGTTTTACCCAAAGAAGGAAGCATAGAAATACTACAGCCTGCTAAAGCTAAAAGCTACTGCTAAAGCTAAAAGCTACTGCAGCCTGCTAAAAGCTACAGCATTCTAGTACAGGGGGTCGACAGCCAGAGGATCTCTGGAACCGAGTAGTGCAAAGCACCTCTGTAACATGTCGCAAGTACCAGTAAATAGTCTGTACTTAACGTTCGCTCTGCTCATATAGATGTAAAGGAAAACAACTTTAGCATCACAGTGAATTCATCATTTGGTCCTTTAAAAAATACACTAAAAAAGTAACTTCTCTGTCAGGTGATCTAACTGGTCGAGAAAGGTTGGCTTAAGGTTAGAATTTTTATCTGAAGACCTTCGGGGCAACACCAGATTTCAAGCCACTTGTTACTTGTGTTTGTGGTCTGAGTTGAATGGGCTAGTAGTAGTAAGGGTTTTTTTTTTTTACTGCACGGTCTTTAGCGTAGTCTCACTGCAGACGCTGACCTCATGGTAAAGTGTTGAGACCACTAAGAGGTCATCGCTACCCACGGCATTGAACTGGTAGTGAATGTGAAAACTGGTTTAACCGCATTCATGAATTACTTCCTCTTCTCTGAAAGGCGGTTCCTGAAATTGACATTAGTTGGACTGTAATTTCCTCTTCTTCTATAGTAGTTCTGTCCAGGTGTATCTTGGGTAGAGCTAGCTGTCTTGCTTTTTATTTTTTTGTTTGTTTTGGTCTCAGTAACATTTTCTGTACCTCATTTGCTTGAGGAATAACTCAAGTGTAGTTTCATCCACTGGTCTCTTATTGTTTCTAGTTACTGGAATGGGGATAAAATACATAGAGTGACTCCTAAATACCAGGTTAAGTTTATTCCTAGTGTGCACATTTCAAATGGAGTATTACAGCGAATCCCAGATTGCTCTTTAAGACTAAAGTCCTTGGTTTGTTCCCAGTGATGGTGAAATATTAGAGCCTAGAACGTTGTGCATTCGCAACAAGAGCGAGCCAGATAACTGTGATTGATGCGGCCTTGCTGAAAACAGGCTGTATCTGTGATTTGTTTGGTGTGTTTGGCCTAGGATGGAGGACGGTCTCTCTGGGGGTAGTTGATGAGCGCTGCTTCTTATGCAGTCAAAAGAACACATTTTTAAAAAAAGAGATTAATCCAATATGTGTACTGTGTTACTAAATGTGTCAATTTCCAGCAAACTGCACTGTAATCATGTACTTTTTAAAAGTGCTACCAAATATATATATATATATATATGGATATAACACTGTGTTTGTGTACAATTTGTGTTTTCGAAGAAAGCACCACTGGAATTCTCCTTTACGTAGTTAAAAATGGCTCATTTTAAAGTGTTTATTGAAGATCGGTATGAGATGCCACGGTTTCAGTATTGGTGCTGTGGTATTGTCCCCTGTTCATGTATGTTTTGTCGGAAGTGCTGAATGTACTGAAAGTTCTTTTTGACACAGTTTGATGCCCAGTAGGGCTCATTTGAATTTGGGGTCCCTTTTTGAGAACTGAATTTCAACCAGCTTCGCTTTATGAACGTTGTTTTGTTAACATTATCCATAACGGGCCCGACTGGTACTGTCTGCCCTGTTGTAGCCTGAAGTGCCCCTGTGGAGGATGGGCAGTGTCTAAGCAGAGCTTTGGAATCCGTTTTAGTTTTATCTCTCTGGCTCCGTGCCAGCTGGCGTTTAGGCCTGGAAATCCTCAGGTGGCCCTCTCTACCCTTTCCCAAAGTAAAGAAAGAGACTACATTAGTGAGATGTGCAGCGTATGAGAGAAGGAGAACAATTCCACCGTACACTGGCCATATATAGTCAAGTGAATCACTGTGGCATTCCCCTTTTCGGCAGTTTACAATTTTCTCATGACCTGGACTCCGCTGTACATGAGTGCAAAGAGGTGCTGCCAACGTTCTGTCTTCTGTTCTTTCACCTCCCGTTACCTTTCTTCTTATTATTATTATTATCCTTTTACTGTCTCGTTCAACGCTCATTCGTCCTCTAAAATGGAGGCTGATCTTTGTTTTCCTTAACACGTCTTTGGCTCAGTGTCCTCTGTCCAGCTCCTTGTTCTGTCTGACCATGTCTGTGTGAGCATTGCTGTCTGAGTTGAGGGTTACAGTATTAAAGGACCGCTCTATTTGCCCACTTCTGCTCAGCATGATGTCTGCTGGACAGAGGGGGAGGATTCCATCACAGGACAAACTCACCTCCAGTCGCAGTGCCAGGTTTTCAGGTGCCAGGTTAAAAATAAAGTTTCACTCTGTGGTGGGAGGTCATGAATTTGAATCTCGACAGTGCCAGAACTTCCAGAGAGCATAACTGGTCCAATAGAGGTGAATGTAGTGGGGTGCATTGTGTGAAAATCACTGTAATCCCAGCTTTGACCGCATTTGTTTTAACACTCAGAAAGAGGAAATCGTAATAAGTACTGTGCAAATGCCTTCAGGTGTTATATTTTGGACAGCTTGCCTGTGAATGCATGTTCGTGATCAGTCAAGATTTCAATCGGAAGATTTTCGCTTCAAATCGACCAATTCATGGTTTCTGTTGCAGTTTTGACAAATAGCATTAAGCGCTCACACTGTATTTGAATGTGTCCAACAGCGTAATTATACGGGACGGTTCTAAACCACTAGTCGCCTCGAAACACTTGAGTTGATTGATGTCCTTTAACAAGGCTCTTTTTTTTTATTAAGTATGAAATTCATATTCCAACTTTGTCTAACTGAAAGTACAGCAGATGTGCTTGTGTGTTCATTTATTCCATATAGATGAGCTTTAGACAAAGCAAATAAATCATATCTTTATTGATGACTACTGGACAAAAAGGACTGGTATTACCACAATTAAAACATACCTGTCTCAAACTTTGGCATGATTTGCAATGATTATTATTCATTTCTCACACTGGACTAGATGAAAATGAACGAGCAATAGTTATACTAAGTATGCTCTTTGTAATGGAAAATGCAGTTGTGCAATATCCACAGCATGAACAGAGAAGCATGATGTGATATAATGTAGTGAATCACAGTAGCGGGAAACCTCGTCATGTTTGAAACCTGCGACTTTTGACTAGTAATGCCGGATGTGTGTTTCACTGCAGCAAAACACGCTGGTACCTCTTCAGCGGCCGACATCTTGTTTTTCCTGTGGTCAGCAAAACCCAACATGTGGGCCCAAATGACTGGCCTCCCTGGGCGTTATTCTCTGCACTGGCATGTCGTCTTTCCACAGTTGCAGAGTGTCCCTCGCAGGCCCCTTGTGTGGGTGTTTGTGTTAAGTGGTACGCGGCCATTGCGGCCTGGCAGTCCGACGACATGCAGCTCCCACTTTGGACTTCCAGCAAGCGTCTGTAGGACAATATATGGGCCTTGTTCCTCCACCCATAGCCCCTGCTTTGGCTTTTGTGTGGGCTGTGTTGGGCGCTGGCTGGGCAGAGTGTTTAGCACCCCCAGTCTATTTGAGCTACAAACACTCTTGGCCACTGTTGACTTGTTTGGTCTCATGGCAACTGATGTATGAGGCCGGTCGCCTGCTGTACTTGGCGAGCGCTGTGCAGAAGCAGGCTGGTCACGTGGTCACCCAACGGCTGGGAGAAAACGCTTAATTGTACACCCCCCACCTCCACGCCTCCTCTTCCCCTGCCCCCAGCTAGTTGCCAGTGTGGCATATGGGACAGTATCTCACCTTTTCCTCTGTTGTCCCTTCGCGGCTGCCGTTTTCAGGCCTGCTGGCATCAGATCACAGCTCTCCTAGCTTCCCCTCGAGGCTTACTGTTGTTCTGTTGTGGAAAACTGCGTTGGTTGGGGGAGAGGCTTTGCGTAGTTTGCACAAAACCCAGAAATCTCATGCGTACTAATAACTGAAAAAAAAGAAGCTCCAGAAAAGAATGAGACCACTGCAAAAATGTGCAGTTTCTTTTATAGGTGCAAGTATTGAACTGAACAGCTTTGCCTTAGTTTTTAAGAACTGCTGACAATGTTTCTCCAAATTTCCAAATAAAAGCATTGTTCTTTGAAGCATAGTTTTAAAGGAAGTGATAAAACATTAAAATAAGGGAAATGATGCAGTGTTTACAGAACTTGAATAATTAAAAAAAAACACAAATCTTTTGTTCACTCAAACAAAATGCCAATAATTACCTAATAATTTCTAGTAGTGTTTTACCATCCAACTGGTCTCATTGTGAGAGGAGACTGTTGATTACAGCAGTGTTTTATACTTTTCCTCATTAAATAATATTTGATTCAGGTGATAAATGAGGTGCTTGTGTAGGAATTGAACAGACACTGGCATGGAATGGTGGTTGTACTCGTAGAGATACTGATTTCAAAATAAATTGCAGTGGTCCCTCTTTTTTTCCGGATCTGTATTTTGTCAGTGTTGGTGCGACGTGTGTGCTGACCTCAGTAAACTTTCCGTAATGTCTGTATTATGGTCTAACCTGTGCTTGCTGCAGTTAACTGAAATAAGGTTTGAATGTTGAAGGATGTTAAAGGATCAGAAGTTTATTTTGAGCTGTTTTGTATGGTTCCTGGACTAGACGATAACATGGACTGGCCTCCTGTCGGATCCACTTAATACCTGAAGTGGACCAACTTAACAATCTTAATGACTTTTGTTGAGCCGAGAGAGATGATGCAAGGCTGTGCAAGCTCACCTAGAAAGCCTCTGCATTTTGCAGCCTCCCAGTCTGTCTCACACAGAGAAACATCCCGCCCCCCCCTCGCTCCTGGATTTGTCTAAGCAATGCAGGTTTTGCTTAGAACTGTGTTTAATTGTTGAGCTTGATTGAACTATTTCTCAGAAGCGTTTTGTGTGGCAATGTGTTGTTCGTCACGTCTCGCTCTATTAGGAGTCTGATGGGAAAGGTTCAGTGTTTTTCCTCTCAGTACTCACCCAGTTCCTTTGTGTGTCTACAGGTGTTGAACAAGAACTCTAATTTAAGACCAAGTACTATAGTATTTGGGTAGTTCAGGATTTGGGTATTACTTGCTTGAAGTCAGGGTGATGGTATATATTTATTCCTATTAGTATTATATGTTTTTAAATCTGTAATGTTTGACGTTCGTAATATATTTAAGATACTTTACTGCTAGAAAGCATGAGTGCCTTAACATGAGAGGACTGTGAAGGACGTGACTGAATGTAAAGTAATGTGTCTCTAGCTAGACGTACTGTTCCAACATACACTAAGTGGGAACAATGAAAATATTGTTCTGTTCATGGTTCCCTCGACAAATTAACATGTTGGTGCATCATTCACTGAAAAGTTGTTGGGCACTAGTCTGTTCGTGTATGATCATGAATATTGTTATATATCTTAAATACTGATGTTACTGTTAATTTCTTTTGATGCATAATAAGATGCAGGTACTATTAATGAGAAGTTGTGCTGCCCAAAGTATCTTTATTTTGCCCACTGCGTTAAAAGGGTTTTAAAATAAAAAAAAAATTCTGTATAAGTAAATAATTAAGCTGTTTAGCTATATAGATTGGGCTATTCCAGTCAAACGTGGGGTCAGACCTGTTCATAGTCGTGTCCTATCTGGTTATGAGTGCCCTGCCTGACGCCTGAGACACTGTGCTGCAGTGGTTGAGTTTTTATTTGTCTTGACCGAGACACACATGCAGTCTGTTAAAACCCCATTTCCTTTTAAGCGTCACCACTAATGTACCCACATTTATCAACATACACAATACAACAAATACAGAATAACTTCGAACATATGTGTGGATTTGTCATACATTTGTGCCGTGGACATCAAAACATCCCATTCCCACAGCTGTAAACAGTGTGGATGTTTCTCCACAGGAGATCTCTTTGAATCACTGTGTTCACATCTAAGCAACTGAGTTTAGTTAGTTTTCAAAAAGGGGTGAAATTTCCTTTCATTAACTCGCATGGATACTCTAATTTTAGAATAAGTCAGAATGCAGATCCCAAGCAGACGCATATGTTTTGAGCTTCAAGTGTTCCTGTGGTGTGCTGCTGGCAGTGGACGGGCATCCTCTTAGTGCAAGCTGTCTAATGCTGTCTAATACCTGGTAGGGCCATATGGACACGAGGCATGTCTCAGCAAGAGGGTCACCCGGCCCCGAGTCTCACAGACGCTGTGAGAAGGAGGAGCAGGGAAGCTGTGGTCGGCGGTAGAGGAAGCGTGCAGGGCTGATGGAGCCAGAGTTTCGATAATAACTGTCTACTATATGTGACTGTATGAAGGGGAAAAAAACCTCGAGCTTGTTAAGTAGCGAGTTCAGAACTAGCCTATTCATATAAGACTCAAATATGGCGGCCATATGGCTGTGATTAAGTAGTCTATTTTCAATTCAAAGTCACGCTGAGGGTTCTTTTTAAACCGTTAAAACCCTAAATTACCCCAAATCGGGCTTGCTTGGCATATCTTTAACTCTTACATGGTCGTATAATTACACGGCATGCTCTGATTCGGTGCTCAGCTTTTTAGTAATACGGAACAAAAGCAACTGGATGAGCGATCAGCCACTTTATCAACATATAAAAGTCGCCTGTTGTCTGTATGAACAGGTTTGTGAGACTATTGTTTGTTTATGCTTTAAATGGTGGTATGCATTGCTGTCTAGCTGTGGAAAGCCACATCACACTCCAGACATATCTGAAGTGTCTCTGTTCTCGCCGCCACTGCCCTCAAAAGTATTTGTAGCATTTCTGTACCTCACTTTAAAAGACGTTTTGATTGTTTTGTTTTTTTTTTTTTTTTTAAATCCTCAGCGGTCACATTTTCAAGTCTAAGCCGCTGTAGTGTAAATCAGGCTTGCTGTGTGGATCATATACTGTATAATGTTAGAAAGCTCAGCTTCTTTAATTTGATATGGAATGCGATGTTTCTTAATTCAAGTGATTTGAAATGTAATCCTGCGTCTGCAGTGACACTTTGGGTCGTAAAGGGTTAAAGCCTCCTTCCAGCCCTGCTCCACTCTTAATCGCAGACAGAGTTTTGACTCTTCGTGAGCTGTGTTGGTGCCTTTTAAACAGAGCACAAGTACATTTTAAGACTACAGACGCAGGGTACGGTATAGAGGCCAGTGTATATATAGCTTTTGTGGTATCCCCTCGCTGTGCATTTGTCTTAATTTTAGCCGAGGAAACGTCTAGCCACGGACGCTTTAACATCCGTTCCTGTAAAAAGGTGGTTGTCGTGACTTCACCTAAACCTGCACTGCTTTTGCAGAAACCAGGAACTGTGAAAAAAAGGTACAGATACTCATTAATGCAGACATGAAGCAGAAGCAGCTCCTTTTGAACGAAAGCCATGTTTTCAGGACTTTCAGAGTTAACCGTGCTAACTCGCTGTGGTTAAAGCGCTATATTTAGCTCGGTGGAAACTGAATTGTGGGTTAGTGTGCTGGAGGGAGTGGTGGGCCACAGGCAGATTTGTTTTGCGCAGCTTTCCTGGTGCTTTAGGATCTCTATCTAAAATGAGGCGTTTTTTTCCCTCTCCTTTCACTCACCCACTGGTCCTTTGAAAACCTTGTTTGGGCCTCTGATTAGGGCCCGGGAGAGAACGTCCAATAGAGCAAGTAAACCTTACAAAACAGGAGGCCCTACTTTGTGGCAAAAGTGTAAAGCGAAGCACATTCACTAAAGACAGTCCAGCTCGCAGGAAGCCTCGCATCGTTTGAGCTCTCTTTTGAAGTTCTGTAATATAAACAGAGGAGCTGCTGACTTGAAGGTCATCTGAAGACTGCTGATGGCATGATAGCATTTTTTTCCCCCTTTGCTGATACTGAAAGTATGAATAATGACTGTTAGATAACCATCCAAAGTTTTTTCTTTTCTTTTACTACCAAGCTTTAAAGCTGGCTATTTTATAGAGAAGCCATCTTTATAAAATATCACGTTTAAACTGTCCAAAAAGAAGAAATACCAAAAAATGATACGCACTAGTTTTTTTTCTCTTGTACTAGCATTTTTATTATTTGATTAGTGCCGTCTCTACCTAACAGGTCTGAATAGTCAGTTACTTGTGTAGAATATTGAGGCCATCATCTGAGGTTAACTTGCCCTGAATACTTTCCACATAACCTCTAATGGGTAAAAGTTGTTGAATGTGTCACTTTCTCAACTGCTAACCAAGGCTCTACCATACTCGTCACATTTTTCTGGTCCAGTGCCAGCAGAGAGAGCGAGAGAGAGAACAAAAGCCACAAACTGCTGATAAGGAGGGTTTGTTTTGTATAACCCCTTTAACGGTCGCTTCGAAGTAGCAGCAGACATTATGTCCACTCGAAACCACGCAACAATACTTGACATTTTGCTTGTTATGGGTCACAAAAGTTCGTTTTTCTGAGGCTTAATTAGCTTGGACAGAAAACACCCCAGCAGTAGCGTGCTTTAAATTTAATAATCATTTCAGAAACCTTGTTGCACTGCATCTGTTTTAATGATAATACAGGAGTCAATCATACTCTCAATCTCAATCACAACAGAGGGAAACCTTGGACAGTTGTACCATCTGTGAACTAGTTTCAAATCTTAAAATGAACCTTGATGTTAAAGTTGATCTGAAAATACGGATTAGACCAACGATGTGTTTAAAAAAAGCTTATGCTTACCTCTTCATGTGAGTGTGTGTGTATATATATATATATATATATATATATATATATATATGTGTATATATGTACATAAAGATCATACATAGCCATGGAAAAAATAAGAGACCATGTAATTTTTTTCTGGTTTTTGATTTTGTAATTTGAGAGTGTGTCACTATTGTTGTGTGCATGTCACTATTGTTTTATAAACTGTTGACCACACTTGATTCAAAATTCCAAACAAAATACATTCAAATAATGTACTGTACCTTGGAAATGTTAAACTACACAGCACTTACAATTAAAATGGTGATGTTAGGAGCAGAGTGTGTGCATGTGTGACTGTTTCATCCATCGGAAACTGAAGCAGGAGTGAAGCTGCTGGAGTACAGCACATAGAAAAGCTGCTCTACAAACACTACTGCACTCAACACATATGGAGACGTTTCTTATTTTTTACACAGCTCACACTGCAATAGTTCATAAGAATAACAGCCTGTGGATTTTACACACACTCTCACTGCCGCAAATTGTACAAACAGTGAACCGAAAACGAGGGAAGGTGGTCTTATTTTTTTCCATGGCTGTATGTGCGTGTATATGCAGGGGTTGACTATAGTACTATAATGAGTACCTACATTAATTAATTGGTACACACCCAAATTCAAAATGTTTCACCTAACGCCCCAACCCCAGGGGGCGGGGCACTCAGAAGCGCTGAGATCAGACCTGCTCTGCTCTGACTGAATTTTGATTGATGCAGTAGTGAGGCCCCGCTGACTGGCTAGAACCATATTTTAAAACGTCATTATTATTTTTCTTTTTAAGGTTTTCTTTTCCTGCGTGGTGGTACCTGGAGATCCAGTATAAAGTTACTCAAATTAGGGATGCATTTGCGCAGTGAACACTGAAAACTGATGCACTTTTGTCCTACCACAGACGCCAATTCTTGCTTGCGTACCACTTATGTCAATCCCTGTGTATATGTATGTATGTATGTATGTATATATTTACCTTGAATTTACCTTGATACCTTGAATTTTCTGGTAAATTTAAGTGTCCGTCTGAGAGGGAACAGTTTAGGCCACGCAGGACGACTCCCTGCAGTGTTAGCGTTAGCCATGTTAGCTAGCGGTGCCGTGTCAGATGGCCTTGCAGAACGCTGGTACTGTCACTGTACTTTAACACTGACTTGCAGATTGTGCAGCTCACCGTGCTGTTTGTGTGTCTAGAGTGAAGTATCTCCACACATGTGATGTGTGTGTTCTCGGCTGCCGTGTCTCTCTCCTTGTTGTCTGTTTTTCTGTTCTTGTTGTCCGTTGCCTCTAAGCGGCAACGGTACTGCCCCTTTTAGAAAGGACTAAGTCACGGAACGCGTGTCAGCCAATCAGAGGCAGAGACTGCTCTGCGTACACAAGCGGGCACAGAGAGAGGGGAAAAAACCACTGGACTAGTCGACTTCTCTCGACTTTTGTGTTAATGCCCATATGTGTGTGTGTGTGTGTGTCTGTCTGTCTGTCTGGCTGTGTGCTTCTCTGATTCTCTTTGTCTTTCTCTTGAACCCCCACCACCACTTTGACTCCTTGCTGCTTCACCCCTCCCCACCCCCTAATAGGTGTCACAAGACCAAAAAGCCCCTGACTGTCCATGACACTGCCTGAATAGAGGTCCTCTTTGTTTGGCTGATGAGGTCTCCTCAGCCCTGCCTTGTCAGCCTCCAGCGCCGTCTCAGCTAAAATCTTACTCCTGGAGCCACACTCTGGTTAAAAGTTTCTCTTTGTGTCTTATCTGTGATCATCTGCCTTCCCTTATCCAGCTTCAGACTTTGAAGTCCTCAGTCAGAAATCTTCCAAATGACTCCAAAGCCTTCCTGTCTTTAAAAGCTAGGAATTTACAACAAAGAGCTCGTCGTGGCCGTGCAGATAAATGAGGAAACTGGTGATGTGTTTTAATCTGTTGAAACTGGAGCTGGAAGAATGTCTCCTATCTCGACAGGGCTTGATTGTTCAGGCTGGATTTGGTCAGGATTGGACATCATTTCTCAAATATTTGTCTTTTTTTTTTTTTTAACAGATTTTGACCTGTATTTAGCTTTTGCATATCCAACGTAGCCTGTTTTGTTCAGACATTTTGAGCCGACAGTTAATTGCGGAATCATTGATTTGTGGGGGGTGTGTGTGTGTGTGTGTGTGTGTGTGTAGTCACCTTATTTTTTTTTGTTTATTAGTAAGTTAGTAAATGTACAGAATAAACTGACAAATTGGAAATATTGTTTTCTTCATAAGACCTGTGATGTGTTTTTTAGCTTTTTTTTTACACATGCATTTGCCTTAACCCTGCTGATGGAAACACACCCAACTCTCTGAACGACTGATTGTGAAAGCAAGAAGTTATAGCAGTGGCATTATAGCAAACGGGTATGTCAGTGTTCACGCTATATATTATACTCAGTCATCTGATAGGTCTGAATAAACAGAAGAGAACCCTGTGGTGCCACATTTAAACAAAACACAGGGTCTCCTCGGGCTACAGCAGTCTCAAAATACGACGTTTCAAGTTTACAATGCTCACTCCCACTCCCACTCGACTTACACTGTTAGCCTCGTACTTGCGGACTACGTGGGTGAACTAGTTTGGCTGCGGGCGGCGGAAGGATACGCAATAGCACGCCGTATGAGTGAGGGAGTTTTCCTTTTCCTTTTTTTGTGGCTTAGTTGTACTTTTACAACTGTGTTAGGATCAGTACGTGACTTAGACTAAGGTGTGTTTCGACTTATTCGGGTTACGTCACTGTCGAAGGAACAGATCTGTGTCGTAACTTGGAGACCCCCTGTACTATGTCTACAGATTTTTATTTATTTATTTTTTTGCCTTTTCACATGGCAGTACTCCAATTAATGAAGAATAATTATGGCCTCTTTATAATGACCCGAATCTGACCGGTGCTCTTTAAGTACTGATGCTATCACAGTAGGTTCAGAAAAGCATACTGAGACTTATGACGTGATTGATCGTGATAAGGATAGTCATATTGCTCAGCTTTAATAATAATTATGCTCCGCTAAGCCTTATTCTTTGATAGCTCTTAATTACACTATTAATCATCGTTTTATTTTATCAATAGTCTCATAACGACTGTGATTATTGCTGTAATCAGACAGACACTGCTGTTGGGAATGTGGAGTTAATACAGTTTGTGGTTGGCGTCGGCTCAAGTTTCGTTTGGGTCTAGACCAGAATTTAAATCCATCACAGACAACTGAAAATAAACAGATTGGTAGATCCAAGTGTGTTAGAGCAGGAATACTTCTACTCAGTACAGTGTTTGCCTAGAACTCACACTGGTGTCTCTCTGCTTCCTCCTCCGTCTCCACAGGCGGTTAGTCACCGCGTGAGCAATTGTTCTCTCACACTTTCCACAGCCGGAGATCTTTTATTACAGTTTGCTATGAATGTGATACCCATTCATCGCACAGCTTATATTTATCTTAAGCCCCGGCTCTTTGAAGATGTGACTGAAAAGTCTGAAGTTTCTGCACTTACACTCTTTCACCCTAAAATGAATAGTTGTGCTTATGCTCCCAAAGCGTCCTATAAACAATTTATGCCACAAATGTTATTTTTTTTAAGCAAGATTCAATGCTAGCGGCCTTTTTTAGTGTTTGTTTCACTAATGCGCGTTCAGTGCCCATTACCATGTTCACATTATGTTGAATAGGTCACTTAGCAACTTCTCACAGTGGAGCCTTGAGACTTAAGGATGGGCACACTCACGTCATACTGTTTTTTAACTGCCAGGATATCCTGTGTTTGACTTTTCACTTCATGAGGGTAAGTGTGTATCTATGTGGCCTCGATTGTTAATACAATCGATTCCCGAAATTCGCAGGTTTACGTTCCAAGAGCACCCGCAAATTGTGAAAGCCTGCAAATTTGTGTTGTGGACAGAAATGCTTATAATTGCATATTCTTATAGTCTAAACCCTAAATATGTCCCCAAATATGCTGCCGAAACACTTTAATTTCATTTTACACTCAGCTTAATACATTACCCTTAAAAAAATGTAATGGAAAACTCAAGTTTCAACACCGTAACGCGGGACTATGTCTGCCAGACATGTGTCACAGGACAGCAGCCAATCAGCAGCAAGGAAAAATAAATAATGCTCTCGGATTGGCTACTTTCAAACCTCCCACCGTACTTCACCATCCCTAGATGTGCTTTCGTACATGATCGCTTTGTGCTCTCTCGACAGAACCAAAAAAATGTATAGTTATACTTTATATGGACATTTAGCTGAATTTATGATAATTAGTAAATCATATTTTTAACAATTTGGCACAAAAATGCATGAAAAATTATATAACGTCACGAAAAAAGCAAAAAAACCCCCAAAAACGACTAAGGTCGTAAACTCTGAACCGCAACTTTGCGGGGGCTGAATGTATTTGCCAATGAAAAGTGAACAAATTTGTGTCTCTCTTCCCGTCCATACCGTCAGTGAACTCTTAATATTTATGATCACTGATCGATGCGTATAGATAGCTGGTTTTACTTCTGCTATTCAGTCATAGTTTATATTAGATGTGGACATTATTGACTTGTGGCTCCTCACTAGCTAGTTGAAATATTCAAATCTATATTACTTAACCTGATTTAGCCGACATGTTGAGAGTCTTTTCTGACTTGATTTGCCCTGCCCTTATTGATGCTTAATCCTGCCTCTTAAATGCAACACTTACCTTAAAGCTCACGCTGAACTTGCACAACATCTTAACATCAATCATGTCGGAATATACACACAAGTCTTCTTCCAGCTGCGCTGTGTGGATTCGGCGCTTTGATTGAGTGACGCTGATACCAGCAGACAACACATTAATCCGTTTGTGGACTCAGGGCTTTTCTGGGGTTTACTCAGCAGCCCAGGGGCACAGCCGGAGCGCAACCGGCCCAGAGTCAGCCTTCACTCTGCTGTCCGACTGCTTATACAGCCGATCCCCCTCTAGATCAAAGGGTCTGGATCCGCGGAATTTTCTCTTCATCCCACTCCGTTCAGTTGAGCAAGCAAGGAATGTGGTGGCTGGAGCTAAACGAGGGTGCTGACCACAGCTGTGCAATGTATTGTTTAATTGTTGTGGTGATATATGACTTGACAGGACCTATATTGGTGCCAGAGGTGGTGCAAGTGAAGGCCGTTTTGTGTTTTAGGGAGTTTTTGCCTCTTGGACGTACATGCTTGGCCAGCCAGATTTCGCATCCATAAATCTGTGCAGAAATCTTTTCTGATACCGTTTTGACCACCACACTCCTAGTGTGGGGTTCGTGTGTGGTCTGCTGTAAAAGCCTTTCTTTAGTGCCTTAATTCTGCCAAGCCATTTCAGCTGCAGTGTTGCGTGATCAATAGACGCTCCGTTATTGACCACTCCTGCTGTTTTCTTGGCCTACTTTCACGTTCTCTTGTTTTTTCTTCGGATGTCAGCAGCATCTCTTCAGCCTCTCACTCCGCCGTCTGCAAAATTGCAGAAAAGTGTTCGACTGAGCAAGTGTGGGGCAGACAGAAAGAATGCCTCTGAGAATATCTCCGTACTTTGGCTTGACTTGGAAGTTTTTGCTGGAGTAATTTGATAGGATTTATCACTTGTAGCTCATTGAAACAGATGGGAAAGTTCTGCGGAAAGTGGAAATTCTAAGTCACAACCCTTTAAACAGTTTGAGTGAAGGATCAGTCATTTGAATCTACCCCTTCAAGTCTACTTCACTCTAATAGGATACACCCAGGTGACTGTCAAAAATCAGCAGTTAACAATTCATTCATTTCATCTTGGCTGGTCTATGTAGCAGTTTTAAGACGTAAATAGAAAGAGGCACGTAAGAGCACTCCCTACACTTCTGTGGTCATATGATACCGTAGTAGAGGGTATGCATGTTACATCGCTGGTATAAACTGCTGATGTGGGAATAAAACAAACGACGATCTACTTTTATTAAAAATTAATTGAACTCACCAGTATTTTAGTGGTTAGGCCGTGTTTGCCCTGCCATCAGAAAGTCATGAGTTCGATTCCCAAGACTGCTAGTAGCACCTCTGAGGTTCCCTTGATCAAGGTACCGTCCCCACATACTGCTCACACTGTTCCTGGCTGCCTGCTGCTTCACTTGGTGAACAGGTTAAAATGCAGAGGAAGAATTTTGTGCTGTGGTGTGTTCACGTATAACAGAATGGTCACTTTACACTTCACACTTTTAACTTACCAAAGAACAAGTAGCCCATGGATATTGACATGTGGCCAGGAATTAGGTTTCTTGTCATGTATTGTGTGGCTTCAGGCTTTGCTTTGGGTATTTCTTTTATGTCAAAATCAGGTACCAGTAAATGCAGGAAACACATTCATGTCCATGGACCACAGGCTGAGCTGTTAAACGGCAAATAATGTCATCTGTTGAAACTTTAAACAATAAAAAGGACTGGAGTTATGCACTTACACTTTATTCACAGTGTGCATATCTAAAAGTCAACCAAAATAGGCAAAGAAATTGAAATCAACCAAAATGTTATGACTGACTTCTCCACTACTTTTGATTCTTCATGTAGTCTGATGTGCCTAATGGATAGAAGTGCTGGTCAACTTGCTGTTTCTAGTTTAAGACTGTATTGATATTGTTAGACCTTTACTGAAGTTTAGTTTAGTGAAGGCAGCATTCATGTGTTTTTGGTTGGTGCAAGAATAGGTGCACAGCTGAGACCTCAATTGGGAAAAGAGACTTTTCAGTGTAATCTATCACACTAATTCCTGTCTCTTGTCACAAAGCCTATCTCTCCTGCGTCTTCTCTCTCGTCCTCCCTCTACCAAGTTGAGTTTGGAGTCTGCGCTCACACACTGGCTCTTTTGTGGCAGGTGATTGAACAGCTGTCTTTTGGAGCAGCTGAGAGCAGCACTGCTGTGACAGTAATGTGGGGGCCCTGCTCTGCCCGCTGAATGAAGCCCTGACAATACATGAGCTCCAAATGAACAAATGGGCTGAGGCCTCCCTGCAAATCTCGCTAACTTGTTTCTTTCACCAGGGCTGTCTCTCTCGCTCTCACTTTGTTCTTGCGCTCGCTGTTTTACAGCACGGGCTGATTTCTTCTTCTCTGTTTCCTTTTATTCGAACTGTCTTTGTGATGCACGGAATGAGCTCCATCCCGTTGTCTTCTGGTTCTGAAGTTTGCATCCCGTTTATCAGTTGTTTGTTAATTACAGCAGGATTGTCTGGTGCAGTATTGATGTAGTAGAATGCTGCAACATGCAGATCCAATCTCTAATCCAGTCACATTGTGTTGTACTGTCTGCATCTTGCCCAGTCACTGTTCCTGATGCATGTTTATGTGGGTGTTTTTGATGAATGGAGGTAATCTAGTAATGTGGGCATGTAATTGGTCTTCTTACAGATTTACCAATACATTTTGACTGTATTGTGCGATGTATTGTGTCCTCTGATACATCAGTAGTACCTACATAATGCACTTTCCTGCAGCTTATCTTGCATGACGAGACTGGTTCCAAGGCTGGGCTGACTTCAGTCTTTACACTGAGATGATTAACAGCCAGTTGTCTGGCTTATATTTCTAATTGCCTACCCAAGGCAGTCTAGAACCAGCTCTGTTGCTTGCCGTTGTTCAGCGATGAACCTACTGAACTTTGCTGGAAACTTTTCCGGGCTTGGATACGAATATCATTTACCTAGATTAAGGCACAAGTGAACAGATCTGGTTTCAGATGTATGCGTTTTTTCTGTTGCCCCTCCCGTTTAGTGCTCTAGAGGTTTAAATTGCTTTATTTAGAGATGGGCTGGCTGTACAAAAGAACTCCAAGTCATGCAGGTCTAGTAGATGTTGGGGCTGTAAAGGTGACCGTAAAAAGGCACTTTTCCATAGACATACAGGAACTGTGCTGGAACTAAACTATACTGCAGTGGCCTGGTACTTATAGCGCACTTTGGTTTTCCAGTGTATCTCAGCCTGTTTTTAATTTTCTATGTATGTTTCTATGTTTCTTTAGTTGTGCGATGAAAACCTAACCCAGCTAACTTGTTAGTGATGTGCTGGTACACCTTCCTGTTTCTCGCAGCGTTACAGATACATTTGTTAGCGTCTTGGCATCATAGAAAACTACCACTGAAGTTTCTCTTCAGCCCAAACAGACAGACAGTAGTTTGTTTTTACACGGATAGTAAGAAGCAACGGATTCTTTCCATGTTGTGGTGACATTTTGTCCAAACATAAAGCAGTCATGCAGTCAGCTCAGCTGCGGCCCACTTTCGGCCCTGCCGTCGAGCAGAGCAGTGACCGCACACCCGGCTTTCTGTATTAGTAATAGGAAAACATTTGTCTGCGGTACGGCACAGTTACTCGTACCAGTGGAAAACCACCATAAGGCAAGGGAGAAATGAAGCTTAATTAGCATTATTATTCTGAAATAACTAGTACAGATAAAACAGCTAGGTGCCAAAAGGGTCCTTTGAAGTGATGTGGAAGAATCACACTTTGTTTCCTAGAGTCTTCAAAGGACCACATTACTGAGTAAGTTATCTTCTTAAAAGGGTCTATAGTGATTGTGTCGGATGCAGTTATAAGTGGGTCAGACTGCAATGGTATGTGCATCTGAGCTTAGCAGCATGCTCGTGTCATGTGGTGCTTGGCCCTTTCTCGTCTGGATGATCATCTGGTTTGTGTAGAAAAGGCAGGGGAGGATGTTGGGGGTTTGTATGTATATATTAATGTGTTCTAGTTGGACAAACTGCGTGTTAGGGCTGAGCGCAAGCATATGTTCATACTTTATTTTCGGCTTATTAAATGGGAACCATGTCTCTCAATTCTTTCACAACAGTTTTGTACAAAATATATACATTTACTAAATTCTTACATAAGAAACACAAACACATAAATCCATAGGTTGCTTTATGAAGTATGCCATGAATACTTAAACAACGTCACAAAAATCCTGTTAAGGATCAAAGAGAAACAATTGCTTGAGCTGTGCCCTGACCTACAATTCCACTGTAGTCTATGGAGAGCCTTACATAATGCACGTGAAGAACGCCTGTGTTTAAAGTACCCAACAGTAAGGCTGTTCCAGATGTGTCACTGGATGCAAAACTCTGAGCGTTCGGTACTTCATTGACCTTAATAAAGCTTGGTGAAGCTATACATTGAGGGTAGGATAACGTACATCAGCCCCACACTTTGTATCACTGAGCATCAAGTATCAACAGCGCTCATGAGGTTAACATGACCCAGTTTAATACCAGAAGTCAAACCACACAATAGCGAAGCAAAGATAAATGAGTAGCCTGATTTCCCCTAATGTCAACATGAAATGTAGTGTGGGGAGACGGTGTGCCTTGTCATTCACACAACACCCAAAGCAAATAGCTTGGCAGTACGTTCAGAACTGTTCAGAAACTGCTTATAATGTGCTTTCTTGATGCCCTACTACAGTCTGTGGATCCATCACTGTAACTGTATCAAAAAGAGTAACTAGATTGCATTTCCATGAGAAAATGTAATTGTGTGGTTTCTGTAAAACCAGAGTTTTGGAGACAACCAGAAAATAGTTGCTACCTATGGATGGGGGCATTAACTCGCTGTCTATTATCAAGCCATTTATGGTTAAGGATGGCTGAAAATGGGTGGAGGCAACCACTCTCGTCCTAAAATGGGTGGAGAAAATTGTAGCCATGTTCACAGGTTGATTTGATATTTTTATTTAAACCAGAACAAACAGTGACTTTTTTTTTTTGGCCAAAAATGCCAGGCTTGGATGAGATGCAGCACCTTTATTCTGCTATAAAATAAAGAATAATTAAACGAAAACTTGAAGGAAAAAAACAGTTGCAAGATTGCTAATGCGATCACACTAACTAATCTTGGTGTGAATTTTGGCAACCCTATACCAGACGTGCTGACATAGTGAACGGTTTTTACTTGGAATGTCAACAAAGGGCCGGTTTGTCTTCCAGTCAAACAGTTTCAGTCTTCACAGTTGATCAGGTCTACTCCTGCTTGTTTGGAATGAAAACTTGCTGCCACACTTTGTAGATAAGATTCGTCACCCCTGATTTGTGTTGTTCTGTTACAAAAATAACACTTGGTGATATTGCTAATAAAATAAGGGAAACGAAATGACAATGTTCACTAAAACCATTCACGTGTTCACCAGGTGCTGGAGTCTTGTTTATCCAATTAGACAAAAATGAAAATGGATGTTGCCATTTATAGTTGACCTCTGTGTCAAAAATGCCTTGTGTATCATGGCGCAGAAACTACAGTACATATTGAATCATGGACTTATATATTGATACAAGCAATCCATGTAGTGAGTATCAGCAACTCATCTAACAAAAGCATCCAAGTGGATGTATATAGGTGTGTATATACCATGGAAATCTGTAATAATTTCACACTGTTGGATATTAGTAAATAAATAACACCCGGGTTCTGTTTGAGATTCAAACCTAGCACTTGTTTTGCCTCCGTTCTTTTTCACACTACGTTGAACAACATTTGAAGGTGGGGGTGCAGTGACCTCCAGGTCCAATCATATTTCACACCAATTTCAAACCAGACAGTCCTTTCTGATTCCAAAAAAATTAAAATTCATGCAGCGTCTTTACATAATGACCTTAACATAATGTTGATCAGCTCTGCGATACTTTGCCTGCTGTGACTAATCGAATAGTCAGTGTTTAATGCCCATCCCTACCGTGCGTGTGTGTGGGTGTGCGTGTGCATGCATGTGTGTGGTTGTGTTTGCTTATCTCTGTGTCAAACAAATGCCCGCATAATTATGGAGATTTATATGTTTATTTATTTATTTTTTACAGTATACACCAGTAGATACAGTATACACCAGTAAATGGAATATCCTCACAAATAATAGGAACACCGAACATGTGTGAGTGCACTGCCCCTTCCGCACTCCGCTGCCACCCGCCCCCTCTGCTCAAATGTCACCTTGCATCTTCGTCCGACCCCTCAGCCACTGTGGGCCCCCCGGGGCCGTTCAACCTTCAGTGCAGAGCTGCACACCTCCCTTTGAACTTTCCTCTGAAGCCTCTGCCACGGCGTGCTTGTGCTCTTGCGGTGGTTTTCTCGGCACTTGCCTAATTGAGTATCGAGCAGTTACGTAATCGCCTGTGACATTTTCCTTTTCGCTGTGTGATTCTGTGTCATTTTCGCAGGGATAAAAATGAAAGTGGTAGGCAGGTTAAGCCAGGGTGTAAAGCCGAAAATGTAGGATTCAATCTCCGAGCACTCCTTCTGTCATTATGAGCAGAATACTGATGACTACCTCAGTCTCCATCTGTCCTTACGCTTAACTGTAATAATGCTAATGAACATTAGCCACCCTTTACTTTCAAAATATGCCACATAGCTAATAATGCCATTAGCAGCCATCAAGACTGAATTTTGTTTATGCTTTTTAGTAATCAGTGTCACTCCAGAAGGGCGGTTATGTAAGATGATAAGCTTCCATAACTTGCTTGTTATGTAGCCTTGAAGTTTAAGGCTAATAATAATGACCTCAACTGTGAATACATATCCTATATCTTGACTGATTATATACATTTGAGGTGTTCTGAGTTTACTTGATCTGATGATTCCATACCTGCTTCATGTTTATCACCGTTATAGCTCACTGCTTTTAGATAAAGCTGCTGAAGCCTTTGCTAAAACCTGCAGAGGATTAACACACTTCTGTGTAATACTCTAATGGGTTATTAATGAGTTCAAATTACTATACTGGAGCTTGCTTGTGCAGTGGCAGGTTGGGACGTTTTGAGGCCCTGTCAAAAAATAGTTTGGCAAAAAATGTTCTAACACCAGATGTCATCCATCAACAAAGGCGTGTTCAATGTCCAATATTGTTTTAGTGCTAAGATATTGTACGATAGCACTGTTGCCTGATGTAGCTAATAAATATTAGAAGCCGATAGTCAAACAGATCTTTTTTTCTGTAAAATTACATCCCTAAAACTTCTCTCAAAGCGTATGCTGCTCTTCTTGGAGGTGAGACCGACTTGAAGATGCGGTTTAAGAAACAGTATGGCTTACTGTAAGCTATAAGATTTTATACAAGCAGTTCTTTCAGACAACACAAGGGCTCTTATACGACTGATTGATGTAATTGTGGAAAATTCTGTTACAAGATCATTGTCACAAAGGCTGATTCCAGGTAGACTGTAAGAACGAACCTTCTAGAATGACCTCTCCTAGCATTCGGCTACGTGGTGAAGTTTTGGTAATTTTACAGCTCATAATGAGTCATACTGTGTCCTAAACCACATCTACAACTCTGTACCACACTAATTAAGGGGTAGATGTGGTTTTGAGGAGGTTTAGAGAAGTTTTGAAGACATATTTATGGAAAAGCTCTGGGTGGGTGTTAGCAAAAATTGTCTTGTAGCTTCTGTGCTAAGCTAAAGAAACATTTGGACACCAAGCATGTTTTGTCTAGAAATATATTAGTGGTTTTAGTGATTGGGAAGGACAAAAATGCTTAGAGCCACAATCCATATGCAAAAGTAGTACCACTAGTACCTTTTATATGCAATATAATGAATGGACACTATATGTAGGCTGGTGTTCTGTGTTGTTCTCCTTTCTTCACACTTAATCTGATTATTACTACTTCATGTTCAAGAGGCAGCTCTTTAACGTTCCATCCTCTTTTACTGTCTCTCCCTTTCCAGTTTAGTCTTAAAATTATTGTACCTCATAAATCGTCGGCCCAGGCAGTGTAGCTAATGCTCCAAGGGAGGAAACCCGATCCCCCCTCATTGCACCTGTGAACTCTGGCCCCACCAAAGGTTTGTGTTTGGGGTTGCCCCAATGGCTGTCTTGAAATTGATAACGCTCGCAGTGTTTTTATAGCTGCAGTCTTACATCAAAGCAAAGGGGATTTGGCTTCACTTTTCAGGTCATGGTGTGTTATGGCTCCTCTTAGTGTGCTAACTTTTTTTAGGGGGTCGAACACTAGTGACTACACTGTGTTTCTGTACACTTTTGGTCACAGTTGTGTGTAATACACTGCTGTTTTTAGCTTGTTTACTAAAAGATTCTGGTATTTTGTGACAGTTTTTTCCATTTAATTTGGTTAATGTCATATTTCAACTGCTAATGCCAAATCATACATCTGAGTGCTGGTGTATTTATTGGAGCTTGAAAATATTACGGTGTTCTGTCTAGCAGTTCCAGAAACAAAAATGTCAAATTTAACTGATCTATGAGAGTGTCCAGATCCAGACGTATCCTTCAGATGTCTTCTCGGTCAAATATATAATAAAACTAATGTAGTATGTACATAGATGCTTTGTGTAAATGTAATACTAAAAGCAAACTTCCTTTTGCAATCATACCATCTGTGTGACAAGCGATTTCCTCTTTTTATGATGCAATAAAACAATAAAGTCAGTATTGCTCCCTGCACTTTCTCTAGTGTCTGCCATGAGTCAGGATGTGTGTATTTTAGAGCAGGGTTTCCTGCTCCCGGTGACCCATAGCACCGCACGGTTTCAAGTATACCTTGACAGACCACACCTGATCCAGCTCATCAGCTGATTCTGGATCTCTCTGAGAGACGTATCGGGTGTTTTGGGGCTGTGGGTCATCAGGACAAGATAAGGAAAAGGTGTTTTAGAATGTGTTTGTTACATTGATGCAAAGTAAACACTGAATCTATGTGTCGACTTTTATCGTATAGTTTAAGGGTTTTAAAACTTCAGGGATTGTGGATTGCACTCTGTCACACAATGGTGGAACACTGAGTGCTTGTTGCTTGGTAACACCTAGCTCATGACGGACACGACTCAAGTTCAAATAAGCCAGATTTGTATGTTGTTCTTTAGGTACATGTTGCACAGGAGCAGTATATTTAAAGACGTCTGCTTAAATTGGATACACACCACACCCTGACTAACCATGTCATTACATAACCCTACCTTGTATCTAAACTCAGTCCATTTTACTGCTTCATCTATCCATCTATCTATCCATCTATCTATATACAGATAGATATACATCGATATTAGGGCTGTAACGATATACGATACAAAACCGAAATCGCGACGCTCAGGTCCACAAACCCATGTCGCGGTGTGAGGAGGGTGAAACGCGACACACCCCTTCCCGTATAACTCCTTCCCATATACATTTCCCGCCCAGAAACATATGTTCTTCGCCGTAATAGGAGAATTTTCATGTCAATTTCGTTTCTTTAACCAATAGCTGAGGGTCTTAGGGTTTCAAAGAGCCTTCCCACAAGTTTACAAACATACAAGCATGGACGGACTCTTTGTTTGCTGAATTGATTCGCTGTGAGTACATGTAAGT
>JBBPCY010000082.1:26034232-26046624 GCA_037974405.1 Brachyalestes nurse | reverse complement strand
CGACTCCTCGTGCGGTTCACCGAAGCCTTGTCCTCAGTATGAATGGAAAGGAAGCAGTATTTAAGCGTTTATTGGTTGACAATTTTGTGGTAAAGATAAGGTGTCTCCAAACAAAATGGCGCCTCTGAATTTTCCTCTCCTCCACCACAAATGAATCGTGATACGAACCGAATCGTGGGTCAAAAATTGTGAAACGAACCGAATGGTGGGTTTGGTGTGTCGTTACAGCCCTAAAAGATATACATAGATAGATATATGGTAGATGAAGCAGTAAAAATGGACTGAGTTTAGATACAAGGTGGGGGTATATAATGGTCAGGGCCACCAGTGAACAGGTGTTATTGGTTGGTGGGTCTTTCTCAGCCCAGCAGTGACACGGTACAGGAATGTTAAAAAGTGTGTGTGGTGCACAGAGTGGATCACACTCCACAGAGCTGTTGGATTCTTAAAGTGTCTTAGTTGGGCTGAAAATAGACCACCAACCACAAATATCCAACTAGCAGTGAGCTCTGTCCAGAAACTTAGGTTAACTCGTAGCCTAATGTAATTGCACATTTCCTGCTTGTGGGACTAATAAAGGGTTATTTTATCTTAATTCTTCTCTCAGCCAGCCTTACCTTTGTGCTGAGAGAATGTGCTGCCTTACCTTTAAAACACAGTTCCACTGAGCAGAGATACGTTTCTCTGATGCTTTCTGTGGAACAGTGACCTTGACTAATTTGCCTGTCTTCTGGTGGAGGAATAGATGCTCTGGTACATTTTTCCAGACAGTGGGAGGGTGAAGAGATCATGCGTGTGGTGAAAGAGGTCACCCACAATGCAAGAGACCTTCCAGATGCAGCACTTGTGATTGGAGGAACTGATGGTTGCTAGAGAGACCCTGATGATGTCTCGATAAATGGGTTGCGGCTTCCTTTCATTTACGTGCATTTGCCTCAGTCCAGCTGATAAACAGACCGACCTCCCCGTTCTGCTTGTTGCGACAAACATATTAACCATTAAACGACGAACAAGCTTTATTGTGAACAGCGTAGTCCACAAATTGATGCAGAAAATTTGACGTTTGACTGAAGAAATGTTAACACTGCTCCCAAGAAGTATGATTTAGAACTTCAAAGTGAATTACCAGAGAGAGAGAGAGAGAGACAGATACTGAGCGGAAGCTCCATAACGATTGAACACATGCTATTTGCCATATGCACTCAATAAACACATGCTAAATAAAGCTAAACAGACATACACCCCTCCCAAATCCCCCAGTGTCTTTTTTTTTCTTCTTCTTTAAGCTCTCTCCCCACATTACTGGTCTATTAGACCTTTTGTAGCCTTAGCGATGCTTAGCCTGCCTGTCAGCCTTGATCACGTGACTCGGGGGGGGATGTGTGTTTGCACACCACTTCCTCTCCACAAGGCAGTAACACCAGCTCTCTCACTTGCGCTGTCTCTTTAGATGTGGCTAAGAACCCACAGTTCCATTGAAAAATACTGTACCTTGCACTTTTAAGAGGGTTGCAGCGCTGGCTTGTTAAAATTCATGTTAAATCCTTTTGCTGAGATGAGGAATGCAGTTAGATTAGATTAGACATTGTGTTCTGCAGTAGACTGTGTGTCATCGCACTCCTACTTGGCATCAGGTAGCTGGTGCAGACTGTGTTGTGACTAAATTGAAACCTGACAGCCAGACATTTTCATTTCGTTATTACAGCCTCTTTTTATTGTTCATTCTAAAGTTCTTTTTTGCATCACGGACCAGTTTCACGTAAAACAATAGCTTCCCGGACCGGCATAGATACAATTAAAAACAAAGTGCATTTGTTTTGTACGCGTTTTTGCTAGCTTGTGGGTTAACCTTCTGATGTGCTGTATAACGTGACCGAGACTAGCTTTTTTCCAAAATAAAAGACTTTCAGACTGATAATCAATAAAATATATATTTTTTTCTGTCTTTCTGTGTGGCTTGGTACCAGATGACTCTCAATACTGGTCCCCAGCCTGGTGGTTGGGGACCAACCTTTTTCACAGTTCACCTGTGTAATTGCAGTCGACATGATTTAGCGGTCCAGTAGTTTCTTTCCATTGTGTGAGGTTTGTTGTTGTTTCGAGGTGTTTTATCTGTACGATACACTCTTGAATTCTTATGCGCCGGTATGGTAGTAGTGGATTGATGCTGATGTTTGATATTTTCCACATGTGCTGGTGATCACATATAAACAAAATATGACTGGACTGCGTACACCTGAATTAGCTTTGCAAAGAAATTAAATATTCGATACGTTTACAAATACGGTATAATGCAGTTGTGTTGTCAGTAGCCCAGAGTCACCAAAATGTTCTGCTCTTCTGGAGTACACTAAATACAATATTAGTTTGAAATATGGGTCAAAACAAAACATCAAAAATAACATGTAAAAATAATAAAAGCAAAAATCTGTACCCTTTTTTGAAATGTATTTATTTTGGACAGCCATATCTGACACCTGATGGAAAGTTTTGCATATCTTTTAAATTAAGTGAGCTTTCAGTTAAAGAGGAAAGCAGTTGACCATGGTTATGTTTGTAGTGGCCTACTACAAACATAATGCTGAAATTGCTCTTTTGTTGATCCTGAGCAGTCTAGGCTGTGACTGTCTGCAGTCCTCCGGTGACCTGTGGCCCACTGATCTGGATTCAGCACATCCTGCCTCCCTCATAAGATCTCAGAAAGCTGTTTCCCCTTTCCACCCCCTTACTGAGCTGTAATCCTTCTCCCAGCGCGCCAGCACTGTCCTCTTCTTTTGTGCAGTTTTAACAGAGTCTAGCGCCAAACTCTCGTTCTCGTTGTACCGGACTGTGATCGGTTGTGGCCATTCTGAAGACAACGGAGTTGAATCCTGAAATATTAGTCACTTTTCCATAGGTCTATGGGATTGCTGTACCTAAACCATACTGCCATGTTCAAGTGTATCTTCACCCAGTAACTGTGTTTCTCCCCACAGTTTACAGCCTGCCGTCCCAAAACTGCGTTCATAGAGTTGTACCAATTTTTACCTTTAGCAGTGTTTAACCCTGCAATAAATACCTAACCCAGCTAATTCATTATTGAGGTCCTGGTACACTTTCGTGTTTCTCACAGTGTAAAAGATGAATTTGTTAGCGTCATAAACTCCCACTTAACTTTATCTTCAGTCCAAACTAACAGTAGCACTTGTACTTCATTGACTTCCCAGTTTGTCTCTCTGTTGTTGTGACGACCTTTCGACCAATCAGAAAGCAGTGATGCAGTCTGTTCGGCTGCGCCACACTTTTGGTCCTGCCATCGAGGAGCCCAGTACGACTCGTGTACAGGTCACTGTATTTGTAACAGGAAAACATTTACCCATGCCAATACCAGTGGAAAAGCACCAATTGTCAGCTCAATTTATAAATTACTTTGACATTGTGTTTACATCAAACTACTATACAGTTTAATAAGGCATGGTGTTACTATATTATTAGTAGTAGTCGTATTGCGGAAAAGTGCCAAATATTTCGGCTAAGCAAATAAATGTTAGGAGAATAATCTCATTTAGTCGTTCTGGCTCATTTTTTCTATGCAAAAAGAGCCAAATATGCCCTCGTTCCCACCCACAGTACTACTGATTCTTTGTCATGGCTATGGTATGTCACGCATGACCTCAAAAACCTTACATTTATTACAGAATTATGGGGTGAACTAGTATACCCGAACACAACACAATCATAGGACAATATTTTAATTACGAAAGCCTTAAAAAATACATCAAGATTATATCAGCTGATATTAATCGCAGGCCCAGTTCAGTCCCTGCACTCTCACACTGTTTACTCCTGTCTTTTTATTTCCGAAACAGCGATAGATATATTTTTCTTTGCTTCCCCTAGTGATCTCTGGCAGACAGTTAGTTTTAACTTCTACTTTTTGGAGCTTGTCAGGTTTTCTTTTCTGTTGCTGTTCAGCGTGACTCGTCCTCCTTGGCATTTCCTCAGGGAAGTCCAGCTCTCCGCGAGAGATGCTATCAAACCACTGTCGCTTTGAGGCCCGGGTCAGTTTAGGATATGGACTTCCTTGGTACCCTCCTCCTCTTCCTCTCTGTCCTCTTCATCAGCGGTTTGTCTGCCCACTGCCATAAAACCCCTCAGTGTCCCTCAGTCCTTGAATTTGAGCTCTGTTTGTCTTTGTTTTGCTTTTCGTCCCTTGTTTCCTGTAGCCTTCATGTCTTTGGCCTCGCCAAAATGGCTCTACAGGAAAGTGTGTGTGTATGTGTGTGTGTGTATGTGTATGTGTGTATGTGTATGTGTTCTTTTAATAGCCTCTGCTTTCTTACTAAACTGTCTGATACGTATAAAGCTTTTACCATAAGCTTGCTTGACAGGGCTGCCATGAGCGATACTGGAGGTGCTTCTTAACTCAGCACATCTTGGTGAGGCTCAGCGTGCTCTTTTCTCAAGCCTTGTCAATCACTGTTCAAAATCTTTAAAACGTCTCTTAAAACATAATCTTTGTTACATAAAAACACCATCTGTTGTCTGACAGTCATGCAATGTGGTGGTTCCTCATAACATTACTGTAAAGCACTGTTACAGAAATGCAGGCCGAATGTAATAACCTTACCTATTTAACATATAGATGTTGTATAATAAACTGCTTGCTGTGAAAAGAACAGATGAAAGATCAGACCTTCTTAACAGTTGGGAAGCCCCACTGCCGATGCTGCAGTTTTTATAATCAGTAATATTTAAAGCTTCTGCTGTTTAAGAAACACTAGTTGAGAACTGACAGTTAACTCATTTCGCAGTTTAATAGTGGCAATAAAACGGAAACGCTAAAACAAACTACTGCAGTCTGTATATTTGCATGGGGTATACGGGGACTATGATGTAGAAATGAGGCTTTTATTGATTAGAATTCTTGATGTGTATGATCATCAAAGTGAGTAAACAAGGAGCACCAATCAACAACCCCATCCAGTACATACAGGGCTGGAAAACAATGAGACTGCTGCAATTTATTTTTAAATCAGCATCTCTGAGTATGACAATCATTCCATGCCAGAGTCTGTTAAATTCCTACACAAGCACCTCATTCTGCTTTATGAGGGACTGATTACTGATCACCTGAATCACATCTTATTTAATGAGGAAAAGTATAAAACACTGCTGTAATCAACACTCTCCTCTCACAATGAGACCAGTTGGATGGTAAAACAATACTAGAAGTACGTCAAAGGTAATTATCGCCATTTTGTTTGAGTGAACAAGAGATTTGTGTTCTTTTACTTATTCAACTTCTGTAAGCACTGCATCATTTCTCTTATTCTGATGTATTCTAATTTCCTTTAAAAAAACAATATTTTTATTTGTAAATTAGGAGGAATATTACCAGTAGGCAAAGCTGTTCAATACTTGCACCTATAAAAGATAAAACCTGAGAAACTGAACATGTTTGCATTGTGAAAGTACATGTTTCTTTGCCATGCTAAGCTACAAAATTAACCAAACTGTTACAGTAGGCATACGCAGCTCAGTACTATCAGTCTTTGTTTGAGAAATTCATTTTTTGGATCTATTGGGCCCTAGTTAACTTGCTGAACATGGTGTGAGCGTAGTCTGCATTGTGACTCTGCGCAACATAGTGACTGGTTTCAAATTAGCCATCAAAACTATTACTTGTGGCACTAATTAGGCAGTCCTGTGTGATGCATGAAGATGAGTGGAGTAACTGACTCCTGGATGCTAATGAGCCTTCCAGATCACGGTTTGGTTTTAGCTCGACCCGTGACACAAAAGAAGCGAGTGTCTGGATGGATAAAGGCAGTACAATACAGACACTGGTGTAACAATTCTTAAGGGCCGGTGCAGGAAGCGAGTGCTGCCAGAAAATGGAAGTGTGAAGATAATAGAGGGATAAAAAAAAATGGAAAAGTGGTCACAGCAGATTTGTAGTTAGATGAAGGAACAACCTCTGGTCTTTGTCCTTAATTACCTCTTTCCGGTCGAAGTTGAGTTGATTTCCTCTCTGCAGACTTAGAAAGGCCTCTGCTGCGCATTCTTTCTCTCCACAATTGCCGAATGCATGCTTTAAGGGCTTTCCGAGCAATCTGTACGCAGGCTAATTGTCATAATCTCATCTGGTCCTCTTCTTACTGCTTGGTAAACTGCGAATGGCTGGAGGCTAAAACAGCGGGACTCCAGAACACAATGAGCTTAAAAACCGCGCTTTATCTGCGGAACGCTCCGCTGGCTGCGGTCCAGGCTAACTTTTGAAAGACACCACACTTTGCCAGAGGACGCTCTTCTCAAAGTATTTGGATTACTCTGACGATGAAACTCGATTTAAGAAATTACAAATGCTAAAGCTTCTTTTTTTTTTCGCCACTGTAAGCATAAAGTAAACCATGATCTCATCTGTTCATGCAGGTTTAATCGAGTCATATTTTTTTTTTAAAATGCCTTCCCAGAACCTCCATACGTCAGCATCATTTAAGAAGGTGCCTTAAGGTGTGAGTGCTCCCTTTGCCGTACAGCTCTGGTGATTCAGCGCGGAATGCATTCCCGACTATGATTCCGCCGGTGTCCTGCTTTTTCTCGTCTTCTTTCATCTTCCCGTGCATATTCTTTTAATTAAACCTTCTTGAACAGGCCTTCTGTCTCCATGGTTTGAAAGTCACTGGCTTGTCCAAGGTCTTTGGACCCCACTTGTCTTTGGGGTCCTTCTCCTTTGCTCACATTTTCAGGCTTGATCAGCATGACGTAATCCCACTTTTTTTCCTTGGGAAAAATGACAATGACGATGCATTGACCCCCAAAATTAACCCCCTCAGTCTATTCTGGAGCTGGTTTAATCTCTTGTCTGTCATCCCACAAACCTCTGACCCTCCTCATGACAGGCAGGCCTGGGAGAACGGAGCCCTGGGCTCAAATATCAGCTCCGTGCAGACAAAGGAAACCCAAAACTGCAGTGCTCCGTGGCCAACACTGACGGCAGGATTGGATTGGCCACAACCTTCTTCAGCCTTCAGCCCCAACCCCCCCCTTTTTCTTACCTCCCCACATGAGCTCACCCCATTCGGCTCCTCATCTAAATCTGTTCGCCAGAGGCGTTATGACATCACCAACAGGCATCACCATTCTGACAAGACGGGGGTTGGCAGCATTACCCTTCACACAAGTAACAAACAATGTTATGGGAAATAATTTACTTCAACTTGGGGAGGCTTTTTGAGTCAGTGTATTTAGATAAACTCTTCCTAATGTTAATTACTCTAAACAATGAAAATGCTGCATTAAATGAAGGCAGTACTTCAGTATTCTGATTGGGGTTGAATATGCTGGGCAAAGTTACATTGCTACATATTCCCATTGCCTTCCAGTGTGTTTCCCACATACTGGAAGGCACAACAGTCAAAGTTTACCTGAATAGACTATTCATTTATGGCATTTAGCAGACGCTCTTATTTAGAGTGATGTACAGCAGTGCTCACGTAGTCCACATCTGTTTTCCAACCTGAAATGCTAAACTTAAGTCATCATCTGCGATTTAACCTAGTTAATGCCAGCTAGGTGACGCACCTAATGTCATGAAAAGATTAGGCAAAAGTAAGGAAGGCATGGATTATGATACATTCCTTAATTATGATAATTACTCTTCATGGAAATGCTGCCTTAAAATAATTGAGAATTCTGATTCGGGTTTTAGATGCTGGGTAAAGTATATTGCTACGTATTCACATTGTGCTGTGCCTGCCAGTATGTTGACAACGTTTGATGTGACTTAGTTAAAGATTGGCTTCTTTACTTTTAATGATATTTTGTGCCTTCATGCTACAGAGCCTCTCTTCTGCTCCGATGGTCCACTTGTCAAATTGTTGTCCCTTCCATGAAACGTCAAACACTGTTTGAACTCTACAAGCCATGTAGTCCTTGAATAATCGGAGGAAAACTCGAGGCCTGGAGCTTTTTGGTGTTTGTCAGCATAACGGTTCTTTGATGGTTTCCACTCTTCTCTCGCTTCGCTGAGTGACAGCGTAGCGCCTTTGTCAGCACCTGGCTGAATTCTTGAGGGTCCGTATTCCCACTGCGACTTTCAGATTCCCTTCCAAGAACGGATTACGTTTCTGCATACATGTCTGTGCATGACCACTTTGTCGTCAACAGCCATATTTAACTACATCTAAAACCACGGGTCCCCAGAATCGTGTGTGTGTGTGTGTATGTGTGTGTCGCTTGGCAGAGGGACTTGATTGGTTTCACACCGCAGCTTTTTCATCATCACCTGACAATAGAGCTTTTCTTCGGGGAATCGGGATCTGGGCAGTTGATAAAGGAAGAGGCTTGGCTATTTATGGCTTTGTTTATGTAAGGGAGAATGGAAGCACTGAGAGATGGATGGATGGAGCAAGTGAGGGGAGCCACAGAAAAAAAAAAAAGAGGTGCTTGGAGAGAACACAAGAGTGTGGGAATGTTTATGTAGGGGCCCAGGCTCGGGGTCAGACTTCTGTTGGCTGGGTTTTGCTCGCTCAACGTAGAAACCGAGCGGAAAGGTAGGTTAGGTGATGACGTGAAAATGTAGGGCAACGTAGAACAGATCGCTGTTCTTTCAAACCATCATTGTGGTGTTCAAACAAAAAAGAAGTTCCTTTTTTTTTGAGTGCATCTCAATTCATTATTGACAAGTATAATAACCTTAAATGACTTTGAGACTAATATATCTTTTTTTCCCCCCCACAGGGCCGACATGTCAAAACAGGACAGCTGGCGGCCATCAAGGTCATGGACGTTACAGAGGTAGAGTGATGCACTGCATTATTGCAAAATTATTGCAAAAGCAAAGTAGCTTCATTATAGCTGTGTTCGAAAAGTGCACTCGTTCACTCGCTCACTCATTTGCTACATAGTGTTTGCTATATAAGGGGTTAACTAGCGAACAAGGGGTGGCGACGTTTAGTTAATTTCGGACACTCTGGATGTTACGTTTTTACTAATTGTTGCTTAAATGGTGCGCCGGATCTTGGCAATTTATCTCTGTCGCACAAACACACGTCTTGTTTCATACAGCTGGTTCCACAGGACTTAACTCATTACCAGAATGTTATAATAAACTTGAACAACAAAACACTACTCGCATTTGCGCATGACGTTCTCCATTGCTGGCGACTGTACTGGTTCCTCCTCTTCTTAACTTCATTTTGCGGGATAACGGTAAAAGAAACCCGCAGTGCATTATGATACATGTGTACTCATGTAGTGTACAGTGTCTGGACATTAGATTTTGTAGTGCACTAACTAGTGGGTGAAATTGACAGTTGGAATTTCGAACACCACTACAAAATGGCCGATTCACTACATAGTGAACGAGTGCACTTTTCGAACGCAGCTCTTATGTTGTGTTACTTAGGAACCATGAGGTACCTGAACTCTTTATTACCAGAGGGGTAGCATAAAGTCTGGCTCGTATGTTTAATCAGTTTAGAAGCATAAGAAACCTCCTGCCGCCATGTAAAGGTCCCGCACACTGAACAGGGTGTTCACGATCTAAAAGGTGCTAGGTGAAATAAGTTATGATGTGAATAGGTTAGTAATTGTAGCCGAAGTAGCAAATGAATATACCTTCACTGAAAGCATCTAATGAACCTAACATGTAGTGAACTCATGTACTCTCATACTCACTCACTCACTGTTAAGTACGTGGAAGATTTTTGAATAGAGGTGCTATTAGGGCAAAAATGACTTTAAATATGGGCGCTTCTTAAGAGTGGTGCTGGTGGAGGGGAATATTTTTCAAATGTTTGTAAAATTTGAATAAAATGCCCGTTGCTCTACAACGTTACAATATTAAACAATATATAATCTAATGCTATCAAACGGTCATTGTTTTGTTACACCCCCACCGTTTTGTCAAAAGCATGACCTGAACAATTCCCAAGTCCCAGATTGGCTTCCCAGTGTACACAGTGTGCCATTTTCTCAGTTTAACCGTTTTATAAACAGCAGTGATAACTTTAACATTGATAATCAGCCTGCAGGAAATTTGAGACTAAGCTGCATCATTCAGAGGGCAGGGACACCCCTCAAAACCTGGCGCTTTTATCTCCCGTTTCCCAGACCTCCCAGTGGGGGCACACAAATATGCACGCACAAACACAGAGATACAGTGGAGGTTGAGTGTGCCCACCCACACAGATCGTAATAAAAATCCACACATTCGCCCTCATTAGAAGCTAAATTACACCCTGGAGCTTATAAAGCCATTATGAGGCACTGTACTGTAGTAGTAGCTGCAGATTCGGTGGTCAGTATTTTGCTGTTTAGCTGTGAGTTTTGCTGACTCCGGCTTTGCTTACAGAAGTTTTGGTGGAATGTTTTCTGAAGCCTGTTTTTTTTTTTTTTCCCCTTCCCATGTGGCACAGATTCAGTTTACAAAAGACCCTCCCATAACTCACAATATTTCCTTTAAAAGGCAAATGTTCTGATGTTAGTCAGAAGCCCAACTGAGGCACTGTTAGAGCACAAATTACAAACTGGAAAAGGGATACGACCAAGAAAGAGTACGCAAGCAGTTCCAGTACTTTTGTCCAACTCTGGAAAGCATATAATGTATAGGTGTCTACATCTGTACACTATGTAGAAGGCTTCTTTCTATATACTAAATGAGGAAAAAAGGCTTCTTTCTATACACAATGTATTAAAAAGGCTTTTTTTCTATACACTATGTAAAAATAGCTTCTTACTATACACTATATATATAAAAGGCTTCTTACTATACACTATATATAAAAAAGGGCATCTTTCTATGCATTGTATAAAAAGGCTTCTTTCTATACACTATATAAAAACGGCTTCTCTCCATTCACTATATAAAGACACCATGAAAAAAGGCTTCTTTCTATACACTATCTTTAAAAAGGCCTCTTTCTATACACTATATAAAATTAACACATGTTCTACATATAAAATTCTATTCACAGTTTGTCTAACCCAAAAACCATTGAGGAACCGGCTTATTTTTAAGAGTCATGTTTGTCAAGGATGTCTTGTCTCTGGAATGGTGAGAAAATTTCACCTATATCATAAACCCAGTAAGGTTTGTGGGGCAAGTGTAATGAAGGCGTTCAGACTTGCCCCTGACACTCCTTATTTATTCCCAGGAGTCGATGTGGAACAAAGAGTACATGACATTTAAGCATTGCTCAACAGTTTCCCGAGGTAGGCATTGACAAGCCTTCCTGTTTATTCTGTGACTGCTTATGCCGTAATCAGGTGAGACGAATGTTCGCGACACACCCCGAGCAGTTCCCCGCCTGTAACGCTCCTGATTCAGTTGCTTGGTTGGTATCAGGATCGTCATGATACCAGGATTTGGATTTCAGTACTGATACTGAAGCATCACAATACTGAAAATATATTACTACTGTTACTTTGATCTGTAACTTAACACAACAGTTGGGTAAAAAAAAAATCTATTTAAGTTTTCCCTTTCAGACAAAAATCCACACTTTTTGCTGTCTGAAGTTTTTTTTCTTTGCTTACACTGAGGCTAACGTTATACTAGTCTATACCGATAAGCACCTATAACGTATATGTCAGTTCAGCTAACAAAGGCGTGATGAAGGGCAGCCAGTCAGAACATGACTCATTTATATATTATCTTAAAGGCACAGAAGCGAAAATAAAAATGGATTATTAATTTTTTTGGGACATAAGATCACGCAAATGTTAATTATACTGCCGAGGAAAAATGAACATGCAAGACAATAGCATTTTTAAGGCCTATTCTAACAAGCAGCAGGAAGAAAAACACAGCCTCTTTTAGGATAATGGGTGGGAAAAAAACACTATGGTTGATTTTATCTGCAGCATTCTTTTAAGTGGCAGATCTGCCACCTGACCTCCCGGATGCTCTGACTGAACTGACTGCTTAATCAGTTACTCATTGCAAGATAAAGATTTTCAGTGTTTTTGAGGAGGCTCTATTAGGAACTGAATTAACATACATACTGGCTCTACTTCTTAGAGGTTGCATCAACACACACACACATAATGGCGTTATCTGTGAGTCAGCTGACAGCTCTTAGTTTAAAGCACTCATGGATCACTTCAGCTGCCATGCCTCAGCGGACGGGCTGTGACCCAGATTCCCTCGCCTACCAGACCCCCCCCACACACACACATGCACAGATTTACCATATATGAAGAGCAGCGTTAACCTTTTACCTCTTTTCCCCAGTGTGTCTTTTGCTGTGGTGTCAGTGCTTAATCTTTCTGTCTCTCTCTCTCTCTCTCTCTCTCTCTCTCTCTGTCTCTCTGTCTCTCTGTCTCTCTGTCTCTCTGTCTCTGTCTGTCTCTCTGTCTCTGTCTCTCTGTCTGTCTCTCTCTGTCTCTCTCTTTCTCTCTCTGTC
>JBBPCY010000082.1:26011910-26033169 GCA_037974405.1 Brachyalestes nurse | reverse complement strand
CTTTGTCTCTCTGTCTCTCTGTCTCTCTTTCTCTCTTTCTCTCTGTCTCTCTGTCTCTCTGTCTCTCTCTCTTTCTCTCTTTCTCTCTCTCTCTCTGTCTCTCTCTCTCTCTCTCTCCTTCCTTTTTTGTGTTTTTTTTTCCTTTTTTCTTTCGACCTACGCTTCTGCTATTCTTTCTTCTGCTCTTTGCTTTTTCCAACTCTTTATTTTTCTTCTGTCATTCTTTCTCTTTTATTTCCATTTCTCTTGCTCTCATACTCATTCTCTGCCCCCCCCCGCCCGCCTTTTTTTGAAAGGAGATTTGTCTATTAAACATGTAGGACATCTTGTCCATTGTCATAAGGTCTTCACTGATTATTTACAGACTGAGAAATCAATGTGTGTGTACGTGCACACGTGCCAAACCCAACTTTCAGGCCTCTGCAGTTTTTAGTTTTGTGTCTTTGTCCTCCGTGGGGCTCCTGTCTGCGATTGGTTTCTCATGTCGTTCCCATGTCGATGTTGTCATAGCCTCGTAAGTTTATTCCTCAGGTTTCTCAGGTAATAACTGCAATAATGAAGCTCACATGTCTGAGAGACATAATCCAGACAGCTGGAGGAAGTGTGTGTGTGTGTGTGTGTGTGAGCGAGAGAGCGTGAGATAGGAAGGGGGGAGGGGTGGGCACTGAGGAAAGATGATGTCATCTAAAGGAACATTGTTGTTTAAGCATGTGGCGCTTTGTCAGTCAGGGAAGTTCGGTATAAGACCACATTTTGGATGCTGTGGGACTTTTTTAGGCTTTAAGGAAATGGTTTTACAAATACTGAGCACCCCCCCCCCTTGTTTAGTGGTTTATTTATTTTTCACTGATGATAATGTAGCTAACAGAAGCTTATTCCCAAAGGAATGAGCATCGTGCTACTTGCACGGCTAAATCACGTCTTTGTTTGGTCAATGCTTCACATTTACTCCTACTCAATTCACAACACACAGGGAGTGTAAACTGTCCGGGGGTCCCTGAGGACTGGTTTGAGAACCAGAGTTTTAAATAATATCACAGACTTGCTTGTGCTTTTTCTGGCACTGTATGATACGCTGCTATTTATAACAATGGACAAATTTTAGTCTTCAGTTTATAGCCAGAGTGTATCATACATTGGAAATTCAGCCCATATAAAAAGCTCTGTGAAATGACTTAATAAACAAGTGTGATAGTTTAGGTATACAGTTTCCATGATAAGTTTCCATTGTCTGTTAGCTACATCATCCTCCTAGAAATGACCGTTTTCACCCACTAAATCCTTTAAGACGCTTTGTCATACAGCTGGCTCTGTTCTTCAAGTCTGATCTGGCCAGATCGCAGTTCCTTTGCAATCATCCAGGACTACACTAGGCAAAATGGTGTTTGACTGTATTATACCGAAAGGCATGGCAGCTACTCCTCAATAAGCCTTTGTCAGCCCATGCCTCGCACACAAAGCGCATGACTCAGAGGAACAGCGTGTTTTGAATTAGCTGTAATGGGTGTCGAAGCGGTTGAGATCTCAGCGGTGGTCGTCTTTCACAATGCCATTTTTCACCACACCAAATAATGGATAAACGGGTGAATCTGATGCCCAAGACATGATGTCAGGGCGGATGGTATTAGTGCAAACAGTTGTTGATTCAGACGTGTGTCCGTTAAGATCAAGGCCAAGTCACTGTGAATCTTTGTAGGCCCTCCAGCTACTTTATTCTGAAGAATCAAGATCATCAAACGTTTGGTTAGGGAGGTACAATATCCTGATATTATCATGATAAACAGAATCAGAATCAGAAAACTTTCTTGATCCCAGAGGAAGTTGCTTTTAAAATGCTGCTAATAGGTGCATTAGCATTAGCAGTGTGCGAGCAGCACAAACAAAAAGCCATAAACAGAGGAAAGACAGAAATAACTCTCTTAACCCTGCTAGTTAGAAAGGTCACAGCTTACCGATGCTAAATATACAGAATTATAATTATATATTATACGTAAATTGTGTACATTTTGTTGTAAATGGTGGTGTACAAAATGTCAAAATTGTGGGTGGAAACTGTGATGTGCTTGTCTCTATAAATATCATTGTTTCTAAAATGGAGAGAAGGATGTTATTTGTTACACGCACACAAACTAAGCAGTAAAATGCAGTCTCTGAGTATCGTTAACAACAAGCTAGAGCAGTGAACACTCCAGGCCTTTTTGCCAGTCCCTCGGTCAGAATCACTGCCGCAGTGCTAATCCTGCCATACAAGTCTGTGAGCACCCTTAGGGAACCCTCACAGAAATGGGGAGAACATGCAAACTGCACATAAGACCCTGAGAGCCCCCACCAGGAATCAAACCCAGGTGCTTCTCTCTGTGAGGCAAAAATGCCTGTAAACAGAAACCAGTGTATTGCAGGGTTGAATATTTAACTTTTTACACAACTTGCCCAGGCCTCCTTTCTGTGCTGTTAAATACTGCTAGTATACACTTACTTACAATTTTTTCTTAGACTATTGTAATCATGGCACTTGTTTTGCTGGTATCGTTTTTTTGGGGGGGACAACATATTATGATGCATGTTATCAAAAGATACTATATCATCATATTTTTACTTTTTGACCTCCACCCACATCTTAGAGTGTATCATTACACCCAGCCCTGTCCTTATTTTACTAGATTCACGACCCTGGGATCAGGCTTTAATCTCAAGATATGATGAAGAAAAATAACCGTAATTATGCTGTTGCACAACTTACTAACAACATTAGGGCTGAAGCAAGAGCGTGCAGGATTTGTGGTGGTCGTTTGCAAGCTTCGTTGCTCAAGCAGTTCTGTTACAAATCACAGAATTATTACAGTATTTCTTCTCCACAGTGCTATGCCGCGTTCTTACACCCCTATTCACGTTCAGGCTCCAGCCATGTTTTGCCCAGATGGCTTCTTAGGCCCCAGAATGTATACGTGTAGACTGCAAAACAAGGCTCGCTAATAAAATGGGAGAGAAAATGCAGCGTCTTGCCATGCAGTAAAGCTCACCAAATGAGGTAATGAGGCACAGAGAAGGGTACGACCGGCTTGCATATGGTTTATTTCCTCGCAGTACCGTTTTGGATATGGTTAATTTCCTTTCATCCGCACTGCTTCACAGTATTGAACGTCTTTGCAGATGCAGCAATAGCCAGCCTAAGCGAATTGATTACGTCCTTGCTTTTATAAAGGAATGCTTAAATGGATTACACTCTTTTCTCGCATTATTAAGCCTCCTTAATGAAAATGCCTGTAAATTGCAGTGAAGGACAGCGAATTTCATCCGCCCCTAATCCCAAAATGCTCGTCCCGCTAACGAGGCTTAGAGAATCGGTCGTTTAGACACATGTCGCATGCTTCCCAGCAGTTAGCGCCCAGCAACAAAATGTTCGTTTCTTGTCTCGCGGTGCTCCAGAGAGCAGGTTTATCCGAGTGCATCTCTCGCAGGCTGAGTCACATGATACCCCAATAGCGCCTGTGTAAACAGAGTTAGCGCAAACTGTGCCCGTGACGATTACATAAGACTTTAATTGCTGCCCCCTTCTATCTCTTTGTTAATATGCTTTAGGATGAAGAGGAAGAGATCAAGCTCGAGATCAACATGCTGAAAAAGTACTCGCACCACAGAAACATCGCCACCTACTATGGCGCGTTCATTAAAAAGAGCCCCCCAGGACACGATGACCAGCTATGGGTGAGTATAGAATATTAGCACTGATAAGTGCATTCCTGGCACTGATTGTGCTTGGGCTGCACAATAGTATTGATTGTTAATCATTATCCTCACGTTGGTCTCTGAAATGCTGATATCATGCAGATTATCCTTGTAAGCAGTCACAGAGCTTTTTTTTTCCTGTATGCTGTGAGCATTTGGACCAATGGCAGTTTTAGATGAGGGTTTCTGTGATGAATCTATCATATGAATCATATATTCATGTAATCCAGCAAAATGTCGCAGCCATCGAGTGACATCATCCATGAAGAAGAAAATAAAATGTTTAATATTTTATAAATGGGCAGCTGTACGATTAGACTGACTTCTTGTAAAATTAACGGTTGAGTGCAATCCATATCAGGGTGATGACTGTAGCACTGATCTGTGTCACCCAGCCCCTGTACCCCTCAAAGATTCTTTCCTCAATACGTAAATTACCAAGCATTTGTTATTTGGGTGTAGATTATAGAATTGTGGCATAGAATATAGAAAACCCAAAAGTACATAAGATTTAGATTGTTTATCATATTGTATTCTTAACACTTTAAATTTATCTTTATATTTCTAAATCTGAATCCATATTGCATATTCATATCTTAGATTGTATATTATTGTATATTATATTCAGTGTATTGTTTTATTGTGTCTTTACATGCTTGGACAATAAATGCTATTCTGATTCTAATTCTGAAGGCTTTACAAACCTGAAGCCTCATTGTATAAATATGTGCACATCAAAAAAATTACGGTAATTTCACTGCAGCTTTATAAAGTTACTGGTTGCCAGATCATAAGATCATCATTCACCTCTGAAGGACGGGACTGGACATCCCTACTCGAAATAATGCAGTGTAGTCTTTAACCAGGTCTTATTGATTCACTAATACGCTTTTAAATTGCACCAGGTCCATTTTTAGGAACATAATAACATTGCTTATATTCTGTACACATTATCTAGCCCTACTTCTAACCACCAAGCATTAACGAAATGCCTTGCAAGTTCTCCATTGTTCAAGCACTCAGTCTCTCTCTCTCTCCCTCTCTCCAGTTGGTAATGGAGTTCTGTGGAGCTGGCTCCATCACTGATCTAGTGAAGAACACTAAAGGAAACAAACTGAAGGAGGATCAGATCGCCTACATCTCCAGAGAGATACTTCGAGTGCGTGACTCTGGCTGCTCTTTGGATTTACTACTTGCTTGCTGGCTTTATTTTATTATCAGCTTCCTTGCTCTGTTTGTCCTTGTGTCTTTCCTGTGTTTCTGTTATATCTCTTCAGTCTATCCTGTACTTTATCTATGAGTCTTATTGCTTTTTGTCACTTGTAACTGAATTCTAGGATGTGTAGTCTTATATATGATCTCCTGGTTCAGGGTCTGGCCCATTTGCACGCCCATCACGTCATCCACCGTGACATCAAAGGCCAAAACGTCCTGCTGACTGAGAACGCCGAGGTCAAGCTGGGTATGTTCTGAGGGCCTTTGTGTGTCATAACACCACACCGGTGCAATTAAATGCGGCAGAAATACTGTCAATACCTTAACGGTCCAAACACGCTTAAAAAAAAACCAAACAAATGCATTCGTAATTGAGATCAGTTCATTCCCAAGTCTTCATTAAACTCTTCGTTTGCGATCTCCTCCAGTCGACTTTGGTGTGAGCGCCCAGTTGGACCGGACGGTTGGCAGGAGAAACACTTTTATTGGCACACCCTATTGGATGGCCCCCGAGGTCATCGCCTGTGACGAAAACCCTGATGCCACATACGACTACAGGGTATGACTTTTCACTAAAATCTGCACTTAACCGATTTAATGTGTATTTCAACATTCTGGATTCAGGTGAGCTAGTTGACTTACCAGTCAGTTGTCTCCTAACTTCAGTCGCTTCATGAGTAAACTGATTGCACTTATTTATAAATGTAAGTAAATGTATATTCTTAATAGATTTTTTTTTCAGATCCTCAGACCACATGAGTCTGATGTACCAAGTAGAACTTAACTGTGTAAAGACCCATGTGCACTTTCTCTCTGAATTGTCTAATATAAATTTCCAACCCTGGACCCTCATCTTAGTCTGCTACAACTAATCAGCTAATTAATAAGCCTTTCCTGGATTGAAGTGGGTGCGTTGGAGCAGAATAATGCTAAAATGTGCAGGACAAGGCGGTTCCAAGACCAAGGAACGTCTGGTTTGGCTCTCCACGAACAAAGCAACGACATTCATTCACTTCCTTGTTGTTCAACTCGAATTCTCAGTAATATACAATATCAAAGCAGAAGAGAGTTAAGACGTATGGAAAATGCAAATAGAAAAGGCAGTTATTCTTTAATTGACTTTTTTCATTGAAGATAGTATGATTTGTTTGTTTTGTCTGGTCAACTTTGTTTTATTGGTTAATATACACCCATTCCTGCTGCAGGCCTGAACACACAATGTTACCGCTTTGTACATATATGTTTACACTGTTTTTACACTGTATGGACGTCCCTGGAAATGCAGGAATGGATGTATAACAACAAATGAAATGAAGTTAACCCGACAAAACATGAAGAACTAGGGTTCATACTGTCTGCAGTAAAAATAACTGCTTTGTTTTGGCACTTTCCATATCCCAACCTTTTCTGATATGGGGTTGTACATAGCGAAATGAAATACTTTTTTTTTTTCTCTTTTTTTTTTTTTTTTTTAATGCAAATTCGTTTTTTGCTGTAAGAGGGGACTGTGATTGATCGACTTCAAAAAACAGGCCTGTTTGGTCGGTCAGAAAATGTGGGAACAGGCCTTTCGCTACTACTCAGGATTTAAATGGATGTTCTGCCAGATGACCAGATCAGTGATCAGTATGCTGTGCAGCGGTTGGTTTTGTCTATTCATGCTCCGTCGTGGTGACTGGACGAAGCTGCTGCGTGTGCATTATTGTTCACCAGCCTCTAATTGCGGCTCTCCTCCTGCAGAGTGACCTGTGGTCTTGCGGTATTACTGCGATTGAAATGGCCGAGGGAGCTCCCCGTGAGTACTTTAACATGTTTCCTGGCTTGTACACACTTCAGATGATACGTAGTCTTTCCATAGTGTCTGGTTCAGACTCGCTATTTTCGTCTGCCCATCGTTTCCGCTCACTCCTTCCTCTTCCCTATGATTCTTTTAGTCCTTCCGTCATCTGTTCTCATGCATGCACTCACTCATATTTTGGTGCCGTTTAGCTAAAGACGGCCCTTGGGTGATTTGTATACATTTGCTTATGTTTCTTTTCCCCCCTCCTGCAGCGCTGTGTGACATGCACCCGATGCGAGCGCTTTTCCTCATCCCCAGAAACCCGCCTCCACGCCTCAAGTCCAAAACATGGTGAGCTGGTTTACAGAACTTGGAGGTGCTTTGATTTTTGGTTCAGAATGCACTTAAGTCAGCATCGTTACACGACGTGTGGCCCTGCAGCTCATCTGGCTGTTCCCAAACAGCCTTTTAAAAAGTCATTAGAGGCTGGTGTGTTGTGTCTGTTAGAACGTGAGAGATGATTTGTGTTACCGATGGCATTAGTAAGTGGATCAAACATGAAAGTCTGGCTGTGAAAACATGGTCACAAAAAGCTGGTACTTCTAAAAGCTTTTGTCATGATGGCTGATCAAACTAGCCAGCAATCAAACCTGTCACAGGTAACGCCTTCGGTTAAATTTTAATTGCCTCTTAATTTATTAATTGCTGTTATTGAAACTTATAGTGGTACTTAGACCTAGTTTGAATCCTTGCTTGTTAAAAAATCAAATATGCTGATAGCATGGGCTTATTGTCATTGAAAAAACTTTTATAAGAAAGCACCCATAATTAGTGCTTGTTTTGTATTCTAACAAATCGAACTCTCTAACCTGAGTTAATGCTCATGTTCCGGTCCTTGTAGAGGAAGCTTGGTCAACACCTGCTTCACATTAGTGCTGCGTTTACACTGGTTCCATTAACAACAGTAAATAGACAACAGCAAGATGGATGTCAGTCCACAGCAGTGAGATGAACAAGTAGATTTTTTTTAAAGATGAGCCCTCACACCTGATGTCCTCATTCAAGTAAAATAAAACATGAACTGATTTTTTTTTATGCTGAGTGCTTGCTTAAACTTGAATGAATGCCAATTTTGCTGGTCATTAACTTTTTTTAACTTTTAGCTTGTATTATTCAAGACTTCTTTAAGACCTGTTTCTGTCTCTGACAGTTTACCTGTCCGTCTGTGTAGCCCTGTTTAAAAACAATTATTGTTGGTTTCATTTTTGACCAAGTTAGGTCATATTGCCTGAAATCTGTAAATTTTATGAGCACTTTGAGATCAGGCCCTTCTTTGATCCGCTTTTCCTTTTTTAGAAGCCGTTAGCACTCTTGCCCTGAATAAACTATTGGCATGTACGCAGCCTGGCAATCACGAAAAAGGGAAAAACCCAAAGCTCTCATATTCTTTCCTCTTCTCATAACAAAGCTAACCTCAGTCCTCACATTTGAATGTATTGTGACATCTCTCAGTTTCCAAGATAGAAAGCTCAGTAAAGCTTCCTAAGCTACGCTGTCTACAGCAATACAACTCAAAAGCAGCCAGCTCGAATAGCTTTCAGGTCTAATTTATCCCCCTGACTTAAATGTTTAACACAGGCTCACAGTGTTGAATGCTTAAGTTCCTTAAAATTTTAGTTTTCAACATGTGTTCGTGTCCAGCGTGATTATCCTGTTCAGCCATCCCTGACCAAACTTCAGATATTGGGTTTTCTTCTCCTCCTCGTAAAATTAGACGTTTTTCTTTTGTAGGTCTAAGAAGTTCTTCAGCTTCATCGAGAGCTGCTTGGTGAAGAACTACACCCAGCGGCCCCCCACAGATCAGCTCCTGAAACACCCCTTCATCAGAGACCAGCCCAACGAGAGGCAGGTGCGCATCCAGCTCAAAGACCAGATCGACCGCACCCGCAAGAGGAGGGGAGAGAAAGGTGAGGCCCTGCAAACCCTTTCTAACCACTGAGAGGTGGAATACCTGTTCGTATTTCTACCTATGTATCTTGGATGGAGGAGGAATGAACGCAAAGACATATTTAGGGTTGAGCAATACAGTGTTCCCCCACTAAGTCGCAGTTCAGAGTTTGCAGCCTCAGTCGTTCGCAGATATTTTTTTTCTCAGAACCGAATTAATAATTGTTTGCGGGCCCCCCCCCAAAATTCGCCGGAACCGCAATAATATCCTCCACTTTTTTGTTGCAATATATAATTTTTAATGTGTTGAGAGACACAAAGCAACCGTAGATTGTGACACGTCTCTGGCAGCTGCAGTCCAGCATTCCTGCATAGTTTTCCTGCGTGGAGCGTCACGGGTGTTTTTCATTTTGTTCTTAAAGCCCTGTATTTTTATTACTTTAAATTAAATGAATTTATTACCTGCTTATACCAAAGAAAGCGACAGCACACACCAAAGAAAACTCCCGTGCCTGAATTACAGAACACTCTATACAGGGGTAACATCGGTATTTACATTGTAGCACTGAGGGAGACAGCAGTTCAGAGTAAAGTGTACAGTACAGATTCGGGTTTACCGTTACATTTTTAAGGGTTAAGTATTAATCTGAGTTTAAAATGAAATTAAAATGTTTTGGGGGCATATGTAGGGTTTACGCTATAAAAATAGACATTTTTAGGTTTTTTTTTTTTTTTTTTTGGGAAACCCCATCACAAATTCAAGTTTTTTCACATTTTGTGGGTGCTTTTGGAACGTAACCCCTGTGGACTGGCATAGAACAATACATTAAAAAAATATTCCACCTGAGAGCCTCTTCGATATTCTTTATTGACATATTAATGTTGTTGAGAAGTCTTTAAGTACTGGTGAAATCCACAATATACTTAGAAAAGCACATTATGACAGTTTACTATCCCCCGAGGGGGTTCCAATGTTTGCTAAAACCTGATTATATACCTGGATAAAGGTTTGAGTTGAAGAATGAAAATGTGTTTTTATAACAGAGATGTAATTACACTCTGAGATGGCACTTGTCCAGTTTCAGGTATTGGTGTCAGACCAGTGCCTTCAGAAAATGCTGGATCTGATATCAGATGGAGGAGGAAAAAAGAACAAATCTAATCTCATCCTATAACAAATCTGGCTCGAAATAGCTCTGTCAGACTGTGGGATGACATGGTAGAGGCGTATTTGGTCTGGTGGGGTAGAAAAGTGTTTGAGTACTTTGAGCATGATAGCCTACTTTTAGAGGCTCATCTTAAGTGAAGTGCTTCCATTAAAAGCAGCTCATTTTAAAGCTTACCAGTGTTGTGCCATCTGCTCTAATATGTATCATTATGCTCATTTTGAAAATATAATGCAGTACGCCAGATAAGATACATTATGTGAGAGTAATGAGTCCAATAGTGTCCCAGAAGACCTTTAATTGAAAACGGACATGTGGAACTTTCCTTGCAGATGAGACTGAGTATGAGTACAGCGGAAGTGAGGAAGAGGCGGAGGAAGCGCCGGAGCAGGAGGGAGAGCCCAGGTATTGTCACTATAATATGAGGCATTTTCCGTTAAGACTGCTATGACTGAGGATTTTATCTTCCTGTTTTTGCAAAATAAGTGTGGCGTCTAAAAGCACTCATGCAATAATCCTTTTAAAAATACCTCTTAACTGATCTCTGGCTCTAGCAGGTGTTTATACCATTCTGTTCTCACATTCTGCAAAAGAAAAAAGACAGAATTTGCAGAGACCCCACACACCATCCTGCCCTCCCATGAAAAAAAACGTATTCTGATATTAGTCGGGTTTCTGTATTATTTCAATAAGATTGTTTTAAAGATGCTTTGTCAGAGCTCAGCGACAAACTCAAAGAAATAGAAATCAAATAACTTAACCTCAATACAAAAACTTTAACACCTTCACTGTGAAACTGGTTTTCTACCTGGTGCTTTTTAACAATTTCAGAATCTGTAGATAAGCTGCAAGGAACTTTCCGAGTGTGACTCTAGTCTGTAAAGTGTCATTTGCAGCACGCCAACACTCCTCACTACAGCCCACAGTGTGAACAGCATGAAATTGTATTTAACCCATTCAACAAGTGAAGCAGCAGGAAGCCAGGAACACAGCGCCCGGGGAGCAGTGTGTGGGGACTGTACCGCACTCAAGGGTACCCCAGTGGTGCCACTAGCAGTCCTGGGATTTGAACCCACAACCCTCCGATCACAGGGCAACTCCCTAACCATGCGGCCACCATATGTCCAAAATAAAATGTGACTATAGTTTCTTTAAAACTGCTCTTTTTCTTTTTCTCTTTTTCTCCCCTCTTTACAGCTCCATTGTGAACGTGCCTGGCGAGTCGACGCTCCGGCGAGACTTCATCCGTCTGCAACAGGAGAACAAGGAGCGCTCTGAGGCTCTGAGGAGGCAGCAGCTCCTACAGGAGCAGCAGCTCCGTGAGCAGGAGGAATACAAGCGCCAGCTGCTGGCTGAGCGACAGAAACGTATTGAGCAGCAGAAGGAGCAGAGGAGGCGGCTGGAGGAGGTGAGGAGTTGGGGGAGGTGGGGAGCATTTGTCTGAGGTGGGATATGACGAGAGTTGACGTATGTGATGTAATCTTTGACCTCACACTTTGACTCACTCGAGACGCTAGCAAATGCATCATGAAATCTCTATTTTCAGCACAGTCTGTTTTGATAGCTCACCAATTTCTATTCTAGCCAAAAATATCAGCACATACTGCATTATTTCAATTGGCTGCCCTAATTTATTCAGCAATTATACCTCAAAGCTGTTGCATCTTGAGTTTAAAACAACAGCAATCTGGAACTTTTTGAGTAGAGTGATTTACAGTTCTCTGGCTTATTCACTCTGACTTCTCTGCAAGTTGCAGTTGTGAATGAGCTTTGTGTTCTTTTCTTGGGAAATGCTTGGTGCTCATGCTTCACGAGTGGCACTTTGTGTATCTCTGCCTGCCTGAGGCAAGGTAACATGTGTATGCCTGTGAAACCTCTGTAAATAAAGGGCGTTTCTTAAAGTATAGACTGCAGTTGAAGTAGTAGTGGCTTTATAACCAGTTATATAAAGGTTCCTCTTCGGTATTGGAAAGATTGGTGTGTTGGTATCGGTGTGTTGACTTGGTCTCGTGTTGGGTAAAGAGACTGTACACCAATCAGCCATAACATAAAAACCACCTGCCTAATATTATGTAGGTCTCACCAGAACAGCTGTCAAAGCATGAGTTCTATGGTATGGTATTTGCCACCAAGATCTTAGCAAAAGATCTGCAGGAATTGTGAAGTGTAGCTTCCATTGGCACTTGTGGTTAATGGTCAGGGGTCAGCATGGGCACTCTGACCGGTCTGCTGCTGCGCAGCCCCATGTGTGGTAAGCTGTGATGCACTGTGTGTTCTGACTCCTTTCCATCATAGCCAGCCTTCACTTTTTCAACAGTTTGTGCTCCAGTGCTGACATGTCATTTTTAGTGCTGACATGACAATTTTAACGCATTTGTGGTATTCTATGAAACGGGGCAGTTAGTGGGTTTTTACGACATTTTTAAGATATGTTGTATTGTTTACCATGTTGCTGTACCGAAAAAGCATCAAGTTAGTAATATTTCACTTTAGGGATGACGACGTAACTCGCCTCTTTGTGTGTTTGCTCCATTGAAGCATGTGTGTAGTTATATATGCGTGCACGTGTACATGTGTTGAGGGATATATTTTTGGGTCTCTGTTGCTTTTTACTGTTCAGTGAGGGTTTTCATCAGAGGCCCTCCAAGGCACTTTACCATAATTGGATTTGGGCTCGGTCTCAGAAGTAGGCCACGGAGGGTCAGGAAACTGGGAGGCCCATTACGTCTCCTTTCATTATCAACAGCAGTCTAGCGCACGAAGATGTGGATCTATTCGTGTTTGTTTAGGAAAATTGCAGCCTGCCTGTGTGTAAGCGGCTGCGTGTGTCTGTTCTGATGTCTTCAGGCCATTTCCTTTGTTTATTTACATTCTCTTTAAACCGTAATAGTCTACTGTAGCGTTCTGGGTCTGAAGCGCACTTCTTAAATTATCCAAACTGCTGCAGATACTTTGAAACCTTAAAGTCTCGTAGGTCTCGTGTTACATAGTCTGTTACATTAGGTTCACCAGCAGCTCGTAACTTAGACCCACTGTTCCATTACCTCGCACTGTTTTGATTCCTCGCTTCTCTGAACGTGCACGCGCGGGGGCAACATTCACTGTTCTCACTCTCGCCCTCTAATGGTGTATTACAGCAACAGCGGCGTGAGCGAGAGATGAGGAGGCAGCAGGAGCGAGAACAGAGGCGGCGGGAGCAGGAGGAGAAGAGGAGAGTAGAGGAGATGGAGCGGCGACGCAAGGAAGAGGAGGAGCGTAGGAGGGCCGAGGAGGAGAAAAGAAGGAACGATCGTGAACAGGTAGCGGGACCCATTGTGCACTGATTTAGTTCAGTTTAATGAACGTTTACTACAACATGTCAGAAAACAGCTTTACAGAATCCAGGTCAAAGCCCCTAGTAGGAAGCCAAGGGAGGCAGGAAGAAACTTCAGGTGAAACCAAGACTTAGGGGGACACATCCTCCTCTGGTCGACCCGGAGAGAAAAAACTAAGTAAAACTGACAAAAGAAGGCCTCTGTGTACAAATCACTTCTGGCTGACAAATACAGTAATCCCCCAGTTTTACGCGGATCAGGAGTCGCAGATTCAGTCACACATTTTTTTTGGAGAACCGAACTCATAGTTTTACACGGAAATCTCCACAATAACGTGGAATCTGCAGATATCTTCCGCCTTTTTTTGGCAATAAATATATTTTTTCTGGATGTTAGGGGCCTAAGGGAAGGTAGCCGACCTGGAAGCACTTTTTTTTCGAATTCCACACCAGGGTTTAGCCCCCGCACTCCAAGCGCGATTTATCTGTGGTGAAAGCACTCAGACACTCCACAGTTCGATTTTTCTCCAGGAGACCTTTCCAACGAGCCCTCATTTGTATTTTTAGCCCGAGTAGATCAGGGGTTAGTCCCCGAAAAGCGGGGGATTACTGTACGACTAAACTAGCATTACTGTAACACTTACTTTGGTTGCTAAACAAAATCATTCACTGAGCACAAAATGGACACCAGAGAAGTTTTATACTCAGAAAAGAGTCCAAGCTGAGATTAAGATATCGAGATGGCCTCTTTTCTGACTTGTGTTGTCCAAAACTTGTGAAGAGTAGTTTCTATTCAAGTTATAATTTTCTGCCAGTGTAAGGATGGATTTAAGTCTGTTATTACAGTTAAATGGCCACAGAAAGATATTTACTAGCAGTGATGTTAGTTATGGCCAGAGATTGCAGGTGAGACATTTAAAGTAGCCCATCTGCAAAAACCCAGCAAAGTCGTTTTTCAGAAGTTCCTCCCATCTTCAAGCTGTGTCATCAGAAGGTGGAAAATATTGCTTTGAAGACTACTGCAGCCCCACCGTAGGATGTGTAAAGACATGTTTGCAACATAAAAGCAAAGCAAATTGAAGCCATGCTTGGGTTTATTTTTTATTAAGGTTACATCAGGATTGAGAAATGTCATGATACAGATTTAGGCTGCTGTGAATATGCTTTTCTGGTCCAGCTCGTTCTGGGAATGAAAGAATGCTGGAATACTAACGCTGCTTTCATTGACAGGAGTACATCCGCCGTCAGCTGGAGGAGGAGCAGAGGCACCTAGAGATCCTTCAGCAGCAGCTGCTTCATGAGCAGGCCATATTACTGGTAGGAACTTTTGCTCTTTGTCTACACCCATCACTCGCCACACAGTTCGCTGGTTTTGGCAACAGAATTGGCCTATTGTTTCTGTCAAGTTCTGCATGAAACCCAGTGAGATATTTCTTGCCTAGTGGGAAGCTGAAACAGGTTATTTTGAAGATCACAGGATCAAATGATTCCCCTGTAGTTGAGCAATTCTATTGTTCTCCTGTATTCAGTAATTTGGGTCACTCCCAGCCACTAACAAGAGAACACAGAAAGTAATGTCTGTCTGCTTTAACTGAATATATATTTATATGAGCGTCATTTTATGACCGCCTTAAGATATTCAGGGGGTTTCCCACAATTCCTCTCTCCCCAAAGTAGCTAGGCGCAGTTCATTGTTCTTGTCTTTGAGGCCAGTTGTTTACATTGAGAGCGGTCTGCAGTGCGTCTCAGGAGAGAGTGGAAATGACTTAATACAAGGATGCCGTAAACAGAGTTAAACGTTGCTGCTCTCCCTGTGTTTTTGTTGACCTTTTCATCTTTCTTCCCATGGTAATCCATCTCCATGGTCATGTGACGACATAAACACATACGGTGCTTACTGTGAACTTGAACTTGGAACTGTTAATATGGCGTCATTGTGAATGGGTTGTTTTGTTTAGAACTGTGTTTTGGTCGTTTAAATTTAAATTGTAATTTAGAAGTGTGTTTTAGTTATCGCTTGAAAGGAGTTTCTCACCACTGTATTGCCTTGATTTGTATTTTTGTGTTTCGTAACCTAAAAATGTTTTTCATTTTAATTTCTCTTTGCCTCTTTGCAGTTTTTATTTGCCCAGGGCTGTCTGCGTTAATCAGAAACATTTTTTTTAAATCACCGTCGTTGAGATTACTGTACAAGCACCAAAGCAAAATGCGTGGATTCTCTTATGAGACGTTATAAACATTTCAAAAACTGTTTTTTCTCTACAGCAGTGTGAAATCAGAGGTGGGTAGTTGGGATGAGTCAGTAAAAAAATGAATAACCAATTTGGCTTCTCTCAAGTATTTTACATTCTTCTATTTCAGAGCCATGAGATGTCTGAACTGTCACTGTGCCGTGTGTTGAATAGTACAAAGCGTCGCAATACCACACAGAATGCCACTTAATAACAAGTACACTCTCAGTTTACACTGTGGTCGAATAGATTTGAAAAACTTTGACCATTGTTAGATTTAATCAGTAACTTTTCACAAATTTGTGTTTTTCTAAAGAGCTGCTTAGCTGTTTTTTTACAGTTCACTTTGGAGTACTACTTTTTTGGAGCTGATACTTTACCTACTCTTACTGAAATTGTTCATCACTCCTTTGCTTTCTTGAGTTATTTCACTGAAGTAAGAGGACTTTCACTTGACTATAGGTTCAAGCTACTCTACCCACCTCTATAGAGCATCCTGTAATCAGCTAACAGTGTACTGTTATTACCGTGGCAGAATCTATTAGCATTTGCATCGCATAAAACGAGCACCTGTAATGAATGGACCCTCCTGGGTATTTAAAGTCAAACCTGTTAAAAGTCTGAGTGTGAGTGGTAAGTTTGCTTAACGGAGCTGCGCTCTGTGCTCAGGAGTTCAAATGGCGGGAGTTGGAGGAGCAGCGGAAGGCGGAGCGGCTGCAGAGGCAGCTCCAGCAGGAGCAGGAATACCTGCTGTCCCTCCAAAAGGACCCCAAACAGCAGAGCCAAGCCCTCACACCCCAACCTGACTGGGCCAAGCTACCCCAGGCTCACCCCTTAGAAGGGCCAGATAATCCACTTTACGTCAACGCTGACGGCATTAGAGCCATTAAGACTGAAAGCTCGCTTCCCACTGAGAGTGACAGAGATGCAGGACAGACTAAACCTGTAGACAGAGATAAACCCTCTGCTGACCAATCCAGAGACCAGACAGAAACCGTGTCAGTGGACCAAATCTGTTCAGGGACAGAATCAGTAGATGTAACTAGCTCTCCGACAGACGCGACTAATAATCCCCTCGTCCAGCCAACTCCCACGACTGGTGGCCCGGTCTCTGAAGCCCAGTCACTCAGAGAGGTGAAGACCCACCCTTGCTCCGCCCACCCCTGCCTGCTGCTTCTCTGGCTTCTGGACCTAACCTCGGCTCTGTTTTTGCATGTGGAGGAAAATATAGTGGTTTGGGCAAAAGAAATCTGGTTTTCTTTTGATTCCCTTGTTTTTAGCGTGAATACGATTCGATCTGATTCACCAATTCATCGTCTGACACCTAATTTGTTTTGCAATTTTTGTCTTAAGATTGGTCACTTGATTTTACTTTTTTTTTTTTTCTTCCCCAAAATTGTCGATAAATTCGCTTAGTGACAAACAAGTTAGTCACAGAACATGATAAAGCTGTGCTATAAAGTATGAACGTTCTCCGTATGAAAGAGCTTTTGTGTTCATCACTGAAAACAGGAAACCCACACCAGCAGGATATGCCACTAATGCATGTATGTTTTGTAGGTGCAGGTTTCATGTATGTGAAGCAAATTAAATGTTTGCTGCGTGTATGTGAAGCAAACGGTTTTATTTAGTTAGCTCCCATCTGCTTGGCAGGCCACTCCAGTTATTTAGGACTTTACTAAAGGGTCCATGTTTAGATAGAGCACTTGTCAAAGACACAGACCAACTAAAAAGTAAAATCAAGTGTGATCCAGCGTGTTTGGATTAAAAAGGAACCCAGGCCCTTCACGCTCACGTAAATGACCTAGAAAGTGAAGGTTCCTGCCTTAATCAGGGCTATATAATGAGATGCGCAGCCGCAGAATTTGTCGTATTTTGACGTTAAAATGACTAAACTGATGAAATCAATCTTGGTGATGCTTGTAGATTCCTTGAAAATGGGTATTTTACGTTTCCTTTTTTCAGTGAAGTAAACTGTTTGAAAACTTTGAGAGTCTCGGCTTAGTATGTTGCTTAGTTACGCCTATTTTTCCGGTATGGACTTAACAACGTATAATTCATTACTCATCAGTTAATCGTCTTAATCATCAGTGGATTACTAAACCGATGACAGCCCTAGATAAAAGGATGGTTCTGAGACAGTCCTGTTGTTCAGCTGGAAAGAAAACCATATTGCTCACCACTGTAGTCTTGAAGCAGAATGACGTTATGACACATGTCCTGTCTTCTGTTATGTCTTGTTGTCTTGCCTCTCTTGTAAAAACTAAAACCTTTTTACATCATGTCCAATGCAGAAACTGAAACCTGCTGAATCTGTTCCCAAACCTTTTAGAATCAGGAGCTGCTTTTGCAACAACACCTCAATGCAATTTCCAATATTGAGATTCTTTACAGTTTGCACGTTATTAGTAATGAGCAGTTATTAGTTACAATTCTTGTGTGCTGATTGATTTTTAGATTGATTGGATGTCCCAATTCAAAACACCGCATCATCTTTAGAGGAAAAACAGATACTAACATCTCTTGCCTTTGCTTAAGTTTGTTTGGCATGTTTTCTCTCACTAGGTTTACTCTGAGCTGTGTTTTTAACTGTTTGCTTTTGAACGTAAGGGAACTACAGCTGACCCTTAGTCTACTGGAATGTTCTGAAGAGCATAGTGGATGTTTCTTTAGGCATTTAACCAGCAATGAGCCAGCGATGTCCTAACACTGTTGTGTTTGTTGTGCCTTATACTTCTTGGGCTTCTTGCTAAGTCCAAGCCAGGCAGTCACAAGCATGCTGTCACCTGAATGGCAGTTCACTTTACTTGACTGCGAGTCCCTGATGCTCTCCAGTCACCCACTGACCAGTTCTCCCCTTCCCTCCCTGTCCGTCTCCACCACTCCAGGCTGATGAAAGACACCGTAAGAACATTCATGGTTCCCCTCAGACCGCTCCACCCAAGCAGCCCCCTGTACCTCCCCGCTCTTCTGAACCCTACTCTAACGGCAACTCCTCCTCCGAGTCCCCAGGCATGCACAAACCCATGGAGCCACAGGTAACACACCAGGGACCCTCTGTTTTCCCCTCCATACCTCTTCTGGTTTATCCATATCCATCTTTTCATATTGCTTAGTTATAGCTGAGAGTCTGTGAAAGATCATCGTTTAGTTATAGCCAAGGAGATCACAAGACATAATAATAGGGATGTAAATCTGTCATCTGAACCTGTTCAATCCTGAAATCTTAGATTGTTTTGATGTAATTCAGAATTAGTCCAAAATAAAATGGAAAGAAACAGTAGAAATAAATCCTAGTTCTGAGACATTTGTGTGTGCGGTTACTTCTGAGCTGTTATCCGGCATGATGCACACACCGTTCACATCGAGCTGCATGTTATTGCCTGTCACGTTACACTGTCATGCGAAAGCCGCTCTACTTTTCTTTCCCTTCTCACCACATGAAGCACTGTGTTTCTACGTGAACAGTACTGCGATGCCGGATGACTTACTGTTTGGTCATCCGGGGAGTCTCTCTCATCCCTCCTCATCATCTTTCTTCACCTTGCCTGTGATCATGTCTTACTGTCTCACTGTCTCTGTGTCACTTTCCTCTACCCTCTCCCACCCCCCACCCCCCCACCCCCACCTTCTATCTTCCGTTTGTTCTTTCCTCTCCTGGAAGGTCCAGTGGTCTCATCTGGCTGCGCTAAAGAGCAACGCATCTGCTCCCCCTGTGTCTCGCTCCCATTCCTTCAGTGATCCCGTTCCTAGTTTTGCACATCTCCACCTCCGCTCTCAGGAGCCCCACCAGCACCACCACCCAGCGCACCCCGCACGCTCCGAGCACCCACACCTGCAAGCCCACTCGCAGTCCAGGGGCCACGAGGCCCCGGAGTCGGGCCTCGATGACGAGGTCCCCCCTAGGGTAAGGACAGGATCTGGGATCCAGACAACGGGCAAAAGATGGTGTCTGCACGCCTTTAAAAGGACCATTGAAACCTTGCTTAGCTCAGAAATTTCCCCACTTGTGGGACTAATACATTAGTAAAAAGGATGGATGGATTTTTTTGGACTATTTAGCCTAATTGCTAAAAGGCTGATGTGGAGTTGTGATCGGTTTACACCTGTATATCTGTCTTTTTTTTTTTTAAATGACCTACTTGCTTTATTGCATTTCTGTATGTAGATTTGAAATTGTTTGAAGACAACATTCTAGGTGCTGAAAAGTTAAAGGTTTTTATTATTATTTTGTTAATTCTGGTGAATGTAAATAATTGCACATATTATTAACATGCACTCTCCCATTTGTTTTTCTGTAAGGTCCCGGTAAGGACAACTTCCAGATCTCCTGTACTGTCCCGTCGAGACTCACCACTTCAGAGTGGCCAGCAGATCAACCAAATTGGACAGAGGAATGCTGCAAGGTCAGTTTACATACAAGCTATCCTGTTAGTCTCTCTTTATCTAAACTGTGGCATTATTTGTTAGGTGCTAGTACATTACTATTATTTTAGATGCAGTACATTTGAAGAGAAACAGGTGTCTTACAGATATTGGTTTAGGGATACAATAGTTTAAGCTGTATTTGTACAGATTTTTGTATAGAGATACAGTAATCCCTCGCTTTTCGTGGGGGTTATGTTCCAAGAGCACCCACGTATTGTGAAAAAACGCTTTGTGTTTTGATTTTTTTTTTTAAAAAGCCTAAAAATGCCCATTTGTATAGTGTAACCCTTAAATATGCCCCCAAATTTTAATTTTTCATTTTAATTTCTTTAACTCAGTTTAATCCATTACCCTTAAAGACAATGTAACGGTAAACCCGTATTCGTCTCTTATAATTTAAATTCCCCGCTGAGATATGCAACTCGGAAGGTTGCTGGTCAAAAGTATTGGGACACGTGGCGAGGTGAACTGTTTTCGGGGAATAACCCCTGATCTACTCGGGCTAAAAATACAAATGAGGACTCGTTGGAAAGGTCTCCTGGAGATCTACTGAACTGTGGAGTGTCTGAGTGCTTGCACCGTGGAGAAATTGCGCTTGGAGCGCGGGGCTCAACCCTGGTGTGGAATTCGAAAAAAGTACTTCCAGGTTGGCCACAGCCCTTGTGTGAAAACATCCAGAAAAATATATTTATTGCCACAAAAAAGAAAAAAAAAAGGTGGAGGATATTAGCAGTTTCCACGTTATCGTGGGGATTTCCGCGTAAAACTATGAATTCGCTTCTCCAAAAAAATCAGCTAGTCCTGATCCGCATAAAACTGTATACATATATTGGATGTATATTTATATATATTAGGGGTTTCAGGCAAATTAAAAATGTGTCAACTTAATTACAAACTCTGATTAATTCATCTAAATGGATCGCACACATATCTCGGCATATGAGTGAGCGCTTTGCGTTGAGGTGATATTTTAGACCTGTTCTTCGATGATACAAAAATTCCTTATTGCATGAATTGCAGTGAGCGACCCTTCTATCATCCGTTCTGTCTGTCCGTTTTTAAACAAACTCGACCCACTGGACCGAGCAGCACGTTCTCATCTACTCCTTCACTTTACAGCACCTGTGACCAGAATGGGGCGGGGCTCAAAGTCACATGGTGCGATTGGTACGCCCCCAAAATTCAAAATGTTTCCCCTTACCATGGGCGCAAACTGGACCACAGGGGCAGATCTCTCCTCTCTGGACTGGAGAACGGGTCTCGTGTCTGGGCGGGCCGTAAAGGCGAAGGGGCGGGGCGTGAAGTTGAGGGGGCGGGGCGGGGCACGCAGTGACAGCAGTGCTGAGATCAGACCAGCTCTGCTCTGACTGAATTTGGATTGGTGCAGAAGCGAGGCTCCGCTGACCGGCTGGAATCATATTTTAAAACGTCATTATTATTTTTCTTTTTAAGG
>JBBPCY010000082.1:25987183-26000440 GCA_037974405.1 Brachyalestes nurse | reverse complement strand
ATATACAATATAATATCATTTCAAATCAAAGCTTAAAACCAGTTTACAGCAGAGTGCACATATACACACTACAGATAGAACTCTAGAACAGAATGAACAAATGAAAACTACAATCTCATTGAGTTTGTAGGGTTATAAAAATGGCCTGTTTGTGCAATACAAAAGTAACAAATACATAAAATGGCTTTGTCGTCTTCTTGTCTGTGAATAAACTGAGAGAATTACCCAAAGAACATTATTTGCCAAATGAGTTCTTTACATAACAGTGGTCAAATGATATATCAGATACAGCGAATATCAGATATGAAACAGGCAGCACAAACTGAATAGCAATTTAAAAACACAGGGGTGTTGGGAGCTATTCAACAAGTAGCTTCTGTATCTGTACCTAGAAATAAAAAAATAGTGATAGCTGGCATCATTATTTAAAATGGAAAATAACAGTAAATCAGTTTGCACCAAAGAACAAAATGAATAAGCAAACAAATGAGTTAAATGTACCTGAACAGTAATGAACGACTTTGAAACTCTTGCTTTCAAGTGTAATTTACCATAATAGATGGCATGTGCAGAAAGGTTACAGATCTAATGAGCTTGGCAGCATTATCTTCTGGTCTTATATTTATACCAATGAAAAGGTACCCCATAATATCACAGTTTCAATAGAAGTATATATGGATACAATGAAACCTCTTTAACTTCAGAAAGTACCCACAGTAAGAAAAGAAAAAACATATTTGTAGATTTTTGTTGACCTAACAAAAGAACTCTAGCATTTCTCAAACTAATTCCCATCTTGGGGAAGAAGCTGATGGTCATTTGCCTCTTCTATTGTAAATTTGAGTGTTTATTATATTACTTAGTAAACACATTGAAAACTATTGCCTATTGTGAGCTACTGATGCAATGAATGGAGATTAGATTGAAAAACACCAGAGTAAAATAAAGCACATAGCCATGCAACTTCTATGGTCGAACACTGGCAGCAGAATGAGGTGTGCTGAAGAGCTCGGTGACTTTAAATGGGCCTGAAAGCAACATGAACACAAGAACTATGAGTTGGGAGCTTTGTGAAATGGGTTTCCATGGCTGAGCGGCTGCACAGTGCCAAGCATCAGCTCTGGCACGGTGAAAATGTGTTCTCTGGAGTGATGAATCAGACCTCACTCTCTGACAGCCTTATGAATGAGTCTATGTTTGACAGATACCAGGAGAACACAATCTACCAGAATGCATAGTGCCAACAGTAAAGTTTGGTGGAGGTGGGATAATGGTCTGTTTTTTTAAGGGGTTTTTTTTTCCAGTGAAGGGAAATATTAATGCTACAGCATACAAAGACGTTTTAGACTATTTATATGCTTCCAACACTGCGGCAATAAATTTGGGAAGACCTTTTCCTGTTCCAGCATGACTGGGCCTTTGTGTGCAAAGTGAGGTCCATTAATGCATGGTTTAATCAGTTTGGTGTGGAGGAACTCCAGTGGCCTGCACAGAGCCCTGACCCCAACCCCACTGAACACCTTGGGGATGATTTGGAACAGTGATTGCGAGCCTGGCCTTGTCCAACATCAGTGCCTCACAAATACTCTTTTGGCTGAATAGGCACAAATTCCCATAGACATGCCAAGATCTTATGAAAAGCCTTCCCAAGGGAGTAAGGGCGGGGGGAGCAACTTCATTTTAATGACCATGGTTTTGGAATGGGATGTCCAATAAGCTCTTTATAGATGTGATGGTCAGGTCCACATACGTTTGGCCATAGCGTATGCACTCACCCTGTCCTCTAACTTCAAACAGTCTAATTCTGGATGGTGATTAGATGGCACAGCCTTTTTTGTGGTCAGGGACTACATTAACATGGCGGGGCTGCTCCTTTCTTTCACTGAGAATTAGAACAGAAGATCTGCTCCATTAGAATTACAAGCTTGCTAATGTGTGAACAATTACATTTTAATATGTTCATGTTTTATAATCAGATATAATCAGAACACAATAGAGTAGAACACCAAAATGAACACCCTGCACTGTTATGTGACCTGGTTAGGGCTGTCACAACTAATTTATTAAACTGAATTATTTGCTTAAAAAGAAACCGTGCCTTCACAAAAAGTACTAGATTTTCTCCATGGAGAGAGTGTCACCTTTTACTAATACAGAATAAATATCCTTTGAATTTAACAACACATTCTAAATTTAAGAACTGAGTTCTCATTGCCCCGGGTCAGATGTTCTATTGATATTGTCAGTAAGAATAAATACACATCCACTGCTGAGAACACATTTCTGTGCATTTTAATACACAGTTACTGTTTATTTGCTACACTTAACACACAAAAATAGTTTTTGAGTGTGTCCTATGTTGAGAGTGTGTATTTATTTTCACTTCGAAATTCAACAACTCTTATAGCTGACCACTGGCATTTTTTAAGGTTTTCTTGTTTATCTTTTTCTTGTTAATTATTTTGTAGTTTTTATTGCCAATACTTTGGTTTGCAATACAAAGTCAATACAAAGTCCCTTCGTATTGTTTGTCCTTTTTTGAAAAACAAAACAAAACAAGATTATTTCATTACTCATCAAATTTGGTTCACTGGTAAAAATAAAGGTGCCAGAAAGCATTCTCCCATAGAAGTACCACTTTTGGTTCTCTAAAGAACCTCTTTTAAATGTGAAAAACATTTTTCATTCTTTGAAGAACTTCAACATAACATAAAGGTTCTAAAGCACTAAACAAGAACCATTTAGGAACCTTTAATGGAGATTATTCAGTTACGAATGTAATTGGATAGTGACAGCCCTAGACCTGGTAAAGAACTTTTCATTCCCAGCCAAAGTCCTGACCCGTCATCTGATAGAACTTCAGATTGAAGGGCCTGTAGAAGTCCCTGAGTCTGAGCAGCACTTCAGATGGGATCTGAGGGTGAGCTCTACCTTTAGATTTGCCCAGACACCTTGGTCTACTGCTTCCTTCAGACTTCTTCAAGCAGGGGAAGCCTTTTGTCTGGTTGAAGTAGAAGTGTTTGTTGGTGATCACCCTCTTCAAGCCCAGAAAGTCCTGCACTCTTCCCATCTCCCCTGCTGGATCTGTTACAAGTCTCTCCCCACTTACAAAGAGTAAACGCGAGAGCGGAAAGTACTGGAGCCAGTTCTCCAGGTGCTTGGCGTAGATGCCAATCCGCACGGCACTCCACGACGTGTCAATCAAACCTGTGGTGGAGTTTTTGAAAACCAGGTTCTGAAAGGAGGGCAGACCTGGGCTTTTGGACAAAGTCTGGGTGTAGTCTGAAACGGCCCGGGTGACGGGGTCCCGGACCACCACGATGAGTTTGGTGTGACGACTCATGGCGAAGACACGAGCAGGGGCTTCTCTCGTGACGAAGTAGCTGGGAGTCTTCTCCATTGTGATTTGTCCTTCCAAAGTACGTGGCATTAGATTCCTACAAACAAGAGATTCAAATTAGAAACAGAGAACAATACAGAGAAACTGTTTTTGCTGTGCGTGTATGTGGACTGTGTGGCACGAGCATTTTATTGTGTGACATAAAAGATATTCGTATCACTTTACGGTTGGACAGTGTTCTTAAAGATATGTGACACTGACATAAGTTTCTCCTGACAACTGACAGAGACATTTATAGGTATCATCTGTCAAAAAGTTTGCTTTTGTTTACCAAACACCTATGACGTCAGGTTTTCTTTCTGACATTGGATTGTGTGCGATTTTGGAATAGGGTCAATTGACAGAGCCTGTTATGACGAACAGTGTAGCTTAATGATAATAATAATAATAATAATAATACATTTTATTTGAGGGCAGCTTTCTAAAACCCAAGGTCACCTTACAGAGTGAAAAAAAAGAAAAAAATTAATTTAAAATAGCAATAAACAAGATTTGACAACAAGTAAAATCTGTGTTTAAAGTGAGTAAGACAGTTTGAACAAGTGTGTTTTGAGCTGTGACTTAAATAAGGGAAGAGAATCTATATTCCTTATGACTGGAAGAAGGAGTTCCAGAGCTGAGGAGTGGAGCGACTGAAAGCTCTGTTCCCATGGTGATAAGAAACAAGAAGACGAGTGCAGAAGAAACAAGAAGACGAGTGGCAGACGAAGATCTGAGAGAGCGGGAAACAGTGGCGATATGAAGAAGATCACACACACACAAGGAGGGGCAAGGTTATGGATGCACTTAAACGTGAGAAATGAAATTTTAAAGTTTATCCTAGCTTCTATGGGCAACCAGTGAAGCTGTTGAAGAACTGGGGCGAAGTGTTCTCTTAAGGGAGTATGAGTTATGACCCGAGCTGCAGAATTCTGAAGAAGTTGGAGTTTATGGAGGGACTTACTGGGGAGACCAAATAGGAGGGAGTTGCAATAATCGATCTGGGAAGTGATAAGACTATGGACAAGGATGGCAGCAGAATGGGGAGTAAGGAAAGGACGAAGTCGGTTAATGCTGCGTAAGTGAAAGTATCCCGACTGGGTGATGTAATTAATGTAAGACGGAAATGACAGAGTACTATCAAATATGACACCCAGACTCTTTACCTGAGGGGAAGGATGGATGGGGGAGTTATCTATATTAATGGACAAACTGTGAGATTTGGTTAAAGTGGAGGCTGTGCCAACGAGTAAAACTTCTATTTTATTACTGTTAAGTTGAGAAAATTGGAGGAGAACCATGATCTAATCTCCATAAGACAGTTCGAGAGGGAGCTTAGTGTGTGCCAGAGTGACATAATACTGATAATATGACATAGCTTGGCAAGTCAGGTTATGTCATTTCACCCAATACACTACAATCCAGGTTGAGAAAGGAAAAAATGAAATCACCTGACGTACATATTATGATGAAAACACTGAAATTAATTTCCTACTGTATAACAGGTATCATTGTCACAGAGACCTTATGTAGGTGACATGTATTCTTATGAATGTTAAAAATGATTTTTATTTAAATTTGATTTAAAAATCTAATAATTATAATAATTAATAAATAATAATAATAATAATAATAATAATAATAATACATTTTCTTTTATTACATATTGTATGAGAGTCTGAAACCGTTCAGTGTGGCAAATATCCAAAAATTGAACTCATTAGGAACAAATACTTTTTCAATGCACTATACATATAATCACATATACATCACATTTAATAACCTCAACAGAAATTTGAGTGGCAGTAGTGAAAGACATTGCTCATTTTTAAAGCAGCTTTTCCTAAGGGAATAACAAAATTTCAAAACTTCATAAAATTCAAAAATAAATACTCCATCCATGCAATCTAGGCCTCAGATAAACGTAAAGACCTCATGCCGTGGTGTATTCTGTCTGAACACATTAGAAATCGAAATGAAAATGCTTTAACAACAGTGACGGCTGAACCACTTCACTACTGTCTCGAACCTTTGCCATGTGTTTTGGATTTCAGTTTGTTACAGGCAAACATTTTACATTGTCCTCTGATTAATAAATATCTAACAAACATCTCTCTGATGAGGTCAGCCCTGTGTTATTCAATATTTTTGTTAATAATCCAAACCCCTTGAAATTACATAAACATGGACATTAACTTTATTAAAAAGCCACCCTTGTGAAATGAAGATTTGCGAACATGAGCAGCCAGAGGAAATCCATCTGGCTGGTTTAAAGAGAAAACCTCAAAACCTCAGTAATCTTTTTGCAGTTGTTTCCTGAGGGACTTCCTCTGAAGCTTTTATGAATGACCTCCTCAAGGTCCTGTTCTTGCTGATCTGAGACCACCATATGCCTTTTCTGGTGTGTAAATGGTGGGTACAAGAGTGCAGAGAGCTGTTCTGAGAGCAGTGCAAACCTATACTTGAAGCTACAGGGCTCCACAAATGCGTTGAAGGACATGGGCCTCCCATACTGTGGGAAAACTGTAATACCCCCAGCACTCAGGATTTACCATCTCTGTGGAAGATCCCATGCCTCATTCCATGTCATTTTGGTTCCTCAGTCATAGAGAAGGTGCTTATTTGTTTCAAATGTAACATCTTGATGGATTCATTTGGCTATTCTAGGAAAAATCGCATTCTACATTCTACATTCTGTGAAGGTTCTTCAAAGGTTCTGCACATTTACACAAATTATTCTTTAAAGAAAAACCCACTGAAAGATTGTTAGAGCAGACAAACTGGCTTGCAGAGCTCCAAAGAAACTACACTGGCCACTTTATTTTTAAGAGTGTAGCTGTATGTTCTAATGCAACTCTGGAATGATACCAAATTTATATTCCAGAAGGATTACTGATGCTCAAATGAGCTTTAAAAAAACATCCTACTTTTTGATGAGTTTATTAAATGTAAGATAGCCCACAAAAGTCTTCTACTGTCAGTGTCGCATGCACATTAAAGTGCTAGCGTTGCCTCATTATTTCCATGATGAGCATGTGTAGCAGATTAGCTCCTGGTTGGTCTGGCCTGGGGCTTTGGTCGTGGCAAGCCGCCTCCTCTCCTTCTTTCTTTCCTTCCAGCTCTGAGGTTAACCGGCATGTCATTGCCATGAGGTTAATGCCGGGCTCTTAAAATGAATCACATAACTGAGCGAGACCTCCTCTTAGCTTCATGAGAAGGAGAGAAATCACAGGAGTCAATGTTCATATCACAGAAGACATCTAAGGTGCTGTCATGGATCATATAAACATGCCACATAACGTCGTTCATTGGTTTTACTTGGTGTTAAAGTGCTAATCACAAGCTTGTTACAGCAACACTGATCATATACCTAAACGAGAAAATTTGCTCTTTTAGTATTTGTCCAGTAGAGTCCTAAAATGTTTAGGGCTCCTCACTGGGGGGCAGCTGGTGGTCTGGTGGTTAGGGAGTCGCCCCTGTGCTCAGAAGGCTATGGGTTTGAATCCCAGGACTGCTAGTGTCATCACAGAGGTACCCATGAGCAAGATACTGTCCCCACACACTGCTCCCTGTGTGGCCCTCGTTGGTGGCTGCCCACTGCTACATTTGGTGAATTGGTTAAATACAGAGAAAAAATTTCACATTGTTCACTGTGCTGTGGTGTGTTCATGTGAGAAGATAAGGAAACACTTTACTTTATAGCACAAACCATAGCACAGAAGATATTTCTTAGACTACGGACCAGCCTTTTTCCTAGGTGTGTGTGTGTGTGTGACATGTGTTTGATAGAGGGTGTGTGTCCAGACAAGTGTAGACAGTGCAGTTGCACAATCTCATGGTTAATGAGGTCATGTTTTTCGTTCGCTGCCCCGTGTCTCAAGAGCTTGCGTTGTTTGGCCATGTGTGAGTACACATGGCTAAGTGCGTGTTTAATTCCATGTAATCAAGCTAATGGAAGTCATGGTGGAGCTAGCCTTGTCCGCTGACATCATGTTTACATTTCTAAGAGCTGGCTTGTAATCAGCAAATAGTTTGGACAGTGCCAGCTCAGAGAGAAAAAAAAAGAAAAGGCACTAGCGTTCACCCATCCCACCCCTTCATCTTCAAAGCTAAATAGAACCCATGATAAAAACTCAGCCAGCTTGTTTCTACCTTTGCCAAATAGTCTCTTATTGCCTGTGTACCTCTGACGCTAACTCCGCTAGAACTCCGGCAAATTGTACAGCTGCTGTTTTCTTATCGAGAAGAATCTTCAGCAGCTTGCGAGATACAGGGGCTAGCAAATGTGCTGTTTGTTTTGATCACACCTTGTGTGTTGTTAGCAGCTAGCATGTGGGTCAAGAATGCTAGCCTGGAGCAATGGTGCACAGATGTGTTTATCAGCACGAGGCCTGGTGTTAGCTAGCTTTCTACTTAGTCGCCTCTAGCCAAGTAGGTGGCCTGCGAATTGAATATACAAGTAAACCGGGCCATCGGCGGTAGTTTGAATAGCTAATAGCGTAATAGCTTGGTAAAAAAAGACAGCTTTCTCCACTGCTGATCAGTGTCTGTAGCTTCAGTTGTACTAAATTAACTTCGAAGTTCGGTGTTGGCAGCTTTACTTTTGAAAAAGGTGCCAAAAAAGGTTCTTTACATAATGCTGTGGAAGAACCAGGTTTGGTGCCCTCAAGAACCTCCCAATGAATGCTTCAATGGAGATTTGGTAAAGAACCTGTACAAATGTTCTTTAAACCCCTTAAATGTTCCTTAAACCCCATTCTCCTTTTTCTTCAGGAAAGCAAAGGGGTTCTTTTATGGCATTGCTCAAAGAACCCTTTGTTGCATTTTTTAAAAGAATGTATTCACAAGACATCTCAATGTGCATCTGATGTTGGATCAGTGTCAGGAAATAAGATCACTGTGTCTAGAAGAGCCATCTGATCCAGGATCAACAACCCTTGATGCTTTGGAACTGCTGGCCCTTGAGAATTGGACTAGCATACCGAATGAGATCTCCTTAGCGCCTCTTTTATGTAACCACAGTTGAAAGGACCTTTAGGGACTTGAAAGTCTAGATAAACCAGATTCTGATACTGAAGGAAAACAAACAGAGTGGCTAAAACCCATGCTCCGTTAACCCAATACACATATTTGGATTACTATGCAGATTCATGTAGAATTGTAGCTACATACAATGCTATTTAAAATTGTTATTTGGATATTAGATATTGAAGTAACAATTTTGCTTCCCTGCAGAACTTTTCAGCGGATGGTTCTTCAGCAACCAGTTTTGTAAAGGAGGTGTCAAGACCATATGTCTAAGGGAAAAAAAACATTTAGAATCAAGACTACATATCTTAATTATCTCATCTTAATAATTAAGTCTGCAGGACATCCATCCCTCTGCCCAGGGTCCCTTTCAACAGCTCTTATTCCACTTAAATAAGGTTCCCTGGTGCACGGTAATGATAGTGGGTTTTTTTTCCTTTAATCAGGTATCCAATCTAAATGACACACCCCTGAGCGTTTGATGCTTAGACTAGCTGTGGTGACAGGATGCTCCCCTGGAGATCTGTACCACATCTGGCAGGAATGGGCCTCAGATAGGAAAAGATAGGAGTTCTATCAGCTGAATTTTGGATTGAGATGTTTTGCTTGTCAAGAGAAAACAACAAATTAGCTCTCAAACCCTGCAGAGATAAATGAGCAGACACTGTTCTTTTAAATGCGTGCCATTAGTGGAAATACTGTTGTCCATGCAAATTAGATATGCGAATCTGAAGCTTAAAGAACTTTTATGTAAAGGTTCTAAAAGAACTGTTAATTTTGGTAAAGTACCTTTACAAATGTTCTTTAAACCTCTTCAGTCTCACTTTTCTTTAGCAAAGGGGTTCTTTTATGGCATTGCTCAAAGAACCCTTTGTTGCATTTAAAAAAAAAAAAATGTATTCACGTGACATTACAGTGTGCATCTGATGTTGAATCAGTATCTGGAAATAAGATCACTGTGTCTAGTGGAGGCATCTGATCCAGGATCAACAACCCTTGATGCTTTGGAACTAGACTTGGATATTAGACTTAGCTTGTGCCAGCATTAAAAACGTTTCAATGCTTGTGCCTTTTCATTACTTTATTGTTTAAAAATAGGAAAATCAACAATCCAGGAATCAAGACAGAGTGCATCAATTCTGTAGACAAGCAAACAAACAAACAAACCAATAAATAGAATATGGTAATGTTCCATTCCCTAAAGATCCTGAAGATGTGATACTTGAATGACAGCTCCTTTTTCTGAGTGTAAGATTCACAACTACTGCCAGAGTTCAGATAAAAGCAATGTCTGATCAAAAATAATTTGATATAAATTATTTCTCCTTCATACCACATTGGAATAAGTAGGGAAGTTCTGTATTACTATTGTTGTTGTATTCTTTTTAGTTTCCCATCTTATTCCCATGTTTTTCTCTTTTTTAACATTTTTTAACAACACAAAATAGAAAATATAAATCACAATTAAATGTAATACATTGTGCTACTGTAATTTCCTTGCTTTTATTATGTTTTTCCCTTAACATTAAAACAGAAAATATAAATAAAATATAATTGCTATTCACTATCGGGGCTGCTCACTAACGTTACCTTTGACTGACCGAAAAGAAAACATCTGTTGATTCTTTAACTGGCAATATTCTAAGCTGTATTCATTATCTGTATTAGAAGTATTTAGTGGTTACAAAAATGATTGAGCATTCAGTAGTTTGTCCTGTAAAAGTGTGTCATTAGCTACAGAAATTGGTAATTAGCTTAAAGTAGAAACATTACTATTCCAAATACCATCAGAAAAGCATGTTAATGGTACAGAACTTCACGTTTATTATTATATCACGCATTTTTACAGCAGCTTAAAATTGTGGAGAGGTTTATGACAGCAGTGCATGCATTTCCCATGTTGATAACTTCGGTAGACAAAAAAAATTGGTTTAAACAGTTATTCCCAAACATTTTGAGGAATCATCAGTACAGTAACACGGCGCCGCTAAAGTTGTTCTACTTTTGTTTTGTGATTATTTATTTATTTATTTTGCTCAATTTGGTCATCTCCAATTGCACCCACGACCTAGGACTCCCTTCCTCTCACAGGATAACACTGGCCGGGTGAAGGACAGCACAGAGCATGTCTTTACCATGTCCACATGTTTCTCACAGTGCTACCCTCTAATACAAAAAGTAAGAGCACTCGGCTAAAGTACCCTTGCCTTGCTGTGTGATCTGGAATGCAGCACGGTGCTACTTGCATTGCTCTTATAGATGGGCTCCCATCTTAGGAACCCTTTCAATTACCCACGCTCTCCTTCATTATCTGTTTAGAAACTACTCAAAAGCCTTAAAAAGAGCACCCGTAACATGCTATCAGGCTAAGTGCCCTCTGAAGCTGGAAGGGTACTCAGGAGCATGCAGGCTTGTCATTGCAGAAGCAGATGGAAGAAGCTTCTGGAGCCTGTGGGAAGCAATTAGGCGTCAGCTGGAAATGCAACAGACGAATAAGTGATAGCAACTATGCAAACTTGTGGAAGGGGTGGTGGTTTGCTTGTTTAAGCAAGAACAAGTATGGTTACATCGGTTAGCATTATGAAATTATGGATTAAGACCCAGCAGCCACCAGCCGTGTTTATCCTAAGGCACTACACACTTTCTGCATTACTATACATTTCACATTGACTTTTGAGAAGACTTCATCTCTGGGGGCTTATTAAAGTAATTTGGAAGGGGGGCTCTGAGCACATAACGTTTAGGCCTCAGAGTACAAGCCTTAGGAGCTGTGTCATCAGTTCATGGAAGACACTACCTCAGCCTTAATGACTGTGTGTGTGTGTGTGTGTGTGTGTTTGCATTCCAGTAACTGGAACCAGTTTGAATCTAGAAAAAGAGAAGAGACTGCCACAGTTTGGCACTGTCACTCAAATATTAGCATACGTTTCTTTTCTAATGATAAATACTGTTCTGAAACAAAGTTAGACAGAATTTCTTAAGTTAACTGTCCAGTAAATTAGTCAGCTTAACAGGAATGGATGGGGCTTGCTATTAAAAAATGAATATGAATGCTTCATTAACAGCTCCCAATACACCTAGAGTACAGGAGCTTTTCTTTTTTTAGATGTAAAGTTTTAATTTCATTTCAGATTTAGATTTCAGTTTTAGAAGCTGTTTTAGATACCACCTCGCTGCGCACTCTGCAGTAGAAGTGAGGGACATCACTGTCCCAAGACTGATAAGATCTTGCAGATCAGTCAGTAATTTAGTTGGAAGGACTATAATGAGAGGAGAAAGGCCAGCGTTAATCGCATAACGTCATTCAGTGGAAACACAGACCATTCAATGACTTTTTACCAAAGAAACGCTTTGCACAAAACTACACAGGAAACCCTCCCACAGTATAAGTGAACACTATGGACTCTATGACGTGGCCTGAGCTTAATGATGGACAGAGAGCAAAAAAGAGACACAAACGGTTAATTATTTATAGTGATAATTATTAATAATACAAGAAACGATGAATTAACACTGATGTAGTTTATTCTGTTGTGTTTATGTTTACGGCATTTAGCAGACGCTCTTATCCAGAGCGACGTACATCAGTGCTCAAGTAAAATCAACACCTGCTTTTAGCCAAGAAACTATATAATGTATAAAAGAATACACTTAAAAGGTGTTTTACAGTGAGTTTATCATGTTTTGGGGCACAGCATGAGGCAGAATAGTTTATTATTTATTATAGTATATAAAAGGGTGGTGTGTATTTGGTGTGTATTTGTGTGTGTGTGTGTGTGTGCTGTTTCTAATTGCCTCCTGTTTCCTATCTTATGGGAAAATCAACTTGCAGCTCCACTTCCGCACTAAAGCTGCTCAGTGCCAATGGGGGCGTGTGGTTGAATGTGTGTGTGTGTGTGTGTGTGTGTGTGTGTGTGTGTTCAGTAGTGGTGGCACAGAGACAGGGGTTATCTCTAATTTGCAGTATTGACCACCAGCCCAGATGACTCCCTAAGACAGGAGAGGTCAGGTTTAAACAGCGAGAATTTCCTGCTCATAATGATGAGAAAAACAGCATCATGACGTCTCGGCTGCCGATAACATCCTAAGACATTCTTTTTATTACAAAATAGCACAAAGGTCTATAAGTCTATAAAAATGAATAGAAGAAATCAGACACTGGTCTCCATATAGCATTAAAAGGCCTATATCATGATTAAACAAATATTGCTTGCTTTATTGACATTAGAATTTGATGTAAAAGATGTTGACACTAAATAAAACAAAACAGGCCTTTTATGACAGTGTTACTGTTGTGATATCACAAAAAAAATATTTGTATTTGCATAAATCTCCTTCATCAGTTTAACTCCACTCGTTCACATGAAACGCATTAGGAGAGTTTAGGACTGATTTTGAATGCATTTTAAAAGGATAGTAAAAAACAGCCTGAAAATAGTCATGTGAAATGAATTATTATTAATTTTTACGTATACAGTTAACATGTTTATTGTAAGAAAGGAGGGCAATTAAAGTTCATTTATGTGCAACAACTTTACAAATCTATAAGTTTATCTCCAGTAATCTACTTCCTATTTAGAAAATGTTAAGATCTTGATGTCTTGAGCAAAGACTTCCGCTTCCTGATGGTTCTTCATTTCCTCTTCTTACCGGAAACTGTTAATTGTCTTATTTAGTCTCAAAACAAGCAACAGGTTGAGCAGCTGCCCTCTTCAGTTTGCCTTTACGTATACATACGGCTCCGGAAAAACTGAGAGACCACTGCAATTTATATTTAAATCAGCATCTCTATGAATATGACAACCATTCCATGCCAGTGTCTGTTAAATTCCTACACAAGCACCTCATTC
>JBBPCY010000082.1:25938580-25958305 GCA_037974405.1 Brachyalestes nurse | reverse complement strand
ATAAAACAACATTCTCTGTAGGCCTAAAACAAAATAGTGTATTAAAACAGAGACTGGCACAGCCCATATATTAACTGGAAAACCTTCCTGCCTTTTCAGAAACACAGACGGAGGGTGTGCTGGAAGGGTCTCGCCTCTTCTGTGCTTCATACTCTGTGTGGCGATCGGGACGTTTAGATTTTATATGATAAATTAATCCCGAGGTTGAGAAAGTCTTTGTGGATGCACCCCCTCTAGAAATTTCGGCAATGCGCACTTTACAAATGGCTTTCCGCGTGTCTTTGTTATGCGCCCACATGGCAGACATGCTGACTCTAATCCAAACTGGGGCATGCAGGCTGCTGTTGCGTCATCACTGTTTAGGTTTGGCTGAAACCGAAAATGCCATTGGCCGAATATTCGGTGCACCATTAAATTATACCCATTTAGCTCATTTAACCCATTTAACCAATTAAACCCATTTAACCAATTAAACCCATTGAATCCATTTAACCCATTTAACCAATTAAACCCCTTTAACTCATTTAACCAATTAAATCCATTTAACCCGTTAAACCCATTAAACCAGTTTAACCATTTAAACTCATTTAACCAATTAAAGCCATTTAACAAGTGAAGCAGTGGGCAGCCTGGAACACAGCTCTCTGAGAGCAAAGTTCCCGTGCTGGTGCCTAGTGTACAAGATACTTGCCGCTGGACCAAGAGGTCATGGGTTTGAATCCTACCTTCAGCACACCACTGGGTTCCTGAGCAAGATCCTTAACCTCAAGTTGCTCCAGGGAGACTGCCCCCTGTAGTTAGGGAATGGAAGCCGCTTTGGAGAAAAGCGTCTGATCAGTAACGTTTTGTAGTTGTAGTTTTTATTGATCCCAGGGGCCTCATTTATCAAGAGTGCATAGAAATGATTCTAAATTCTATCATATGAGTGAAGTTTAGCATGTGCCTAAGAACAGAAAAAGTGAGATTTATCAAACGTTCTGGTTATGCACACCAGTAAGTAATCAGCAATGATAAATCCCACACCTTCTAAATAAATGTACTCCAGCACGCTCAGATGAATTTGCATTCTGAAACGCCCCGAATTAACCATATATGGTATTAACATTCCCTTCAAGAACAGTTTCGAGATTCAAGTTTTTTTGTCATATACAGATAACAATTTACCTCATTACCCTTAAATTCTTAGGCTTGTGTTCCCCCAACTTTACATAAATATATAGAAAGGTATACAGATAATTTAAAAAAAAACTGAAAAAAACATTATATATATATTCCTCTTAAATTAAAAAAAATATCTATATATGCTATTAATACTTGTAAATACTTGTGAACACTCGCTCCCTGAACACTCGCCCTCTGAACACTCACTCTCTGAACATTCCTTCTCTGAACACTCGCTCCCTGAACACTCGCTCCCTGAACACTCGCTCTCTGAACATTCCTTCTCTGAACACTCGCTCCCTGAACACTCGCTCTCTGAACACTCGCTCCCTGAACACTCACTCTCTGAACACTCACTCTCTGAACACTCGCTCTCTGAACACTCGCTCTCTGAACACTCACTCTTGAACACTCGCTCTCTGAACACTCACTCTTGAACACTCGCTCTCTGAACACTCGCTCCCTGCAGCGCGCACGGTCTTCAGGCAGTGCAATCTTCAGGCAGTGCAAGATGAGCCATGTTAACTTTTGGAACACATGTCCCATGTATGCTTTTATATGCACATCACTTATGCTAATTTTGCTAATTAATACATTTAGTAATTATGAATCAAATGACATTCAAAACAGATGGTCACATTGATGCGAGGTTCGAACATGCAGTTTCGCAATTCTACCACTGGGTGTTGTGCATACGCGTGGTCATTTCTAAGCGCAAGTGCAAGTTCATAAATTCCACACTTTGCACAGAAACGATCGTACGCACCCTTTACGCACAGATCTGTGCTTAGGCACACTTGATAAATGAGGCCCCAGGTCTTTTCATGCATCATACTGTCTGGATTGGAACCTGATAAGATTTCAGTTACATGTTATCATTCGCATTTTGTTCTCATGCATCTCCAGCTTGTCATATTAAAAAGCAATTACTATGTGATGAGCAATATGCAAATCACCAAGTAATCACCTGTGTTGCTCCTTGTTTTTCTGTTTTATTCAAAAGGAAAGCACAATGTTGCACAACACTGTTCATTCCATTGCACTGGTAGTCAATACTTACAAGAATACAAGAGGAGCTGCTGACCTGGTGGTTGAGGAGTTTCACCTGTGATCAGAAGGTCATTGGTTTGAATCCCAGGACAACTAGTGGCACCACTGTCCCCACACACTGCTCCCTGCTTCATTTAGGTGAATGGTGTTGCATGCAGAGGACTGTATATAAATAAATAAATAACCAACATGATTTACTTGGATTAAAATGATGTGCATTGTATTTAGATGGTGAGTATCAATGAGGCATTCTGCTCTACCGAAGTGGGCTACTAAATTAAACTTGCAGCAGTGATAGCTCTTTTAAGAGGCAGCAGTCCTGGAACATTCTCTTCCTCATAACCAGAACAACAGGGGACATAGCAGTATGGGTAAGGGTTTTTTTACGGTTAAGGGTATGGATGCATTTACTGAGATGCTAAAATCTCAGACCACGTCCCGAAGTGGCTTTAAATGTGTTTGGTGTCTTTACACCTGGATTAAATGTGGAGAACCCTTATCCAGATATAATCCTGCCACTAGTAATTTTACAAGGCTACAGATCTTAACATTGTATCATCAGAGTATATTCATTGTTGACATGTTGACAAAAGTATAGGAACACACACACTCACACACACACACAGTCACACACTTCGCTTTGAAAATCGCTGTGAGAATAATAGTCTCCTGGTCCCGTGTCTCCGGTCCCCCAGTCCATGGTCCCCCGCCAGTGGACTCCTAATCTCCTGACCCCCAACTAAAGACACCCTAGCGTCACAAATTGCCATTTAGTTACAAGATGGCAGCTCCCCAGGACATGGCTGCTTTCTAACCAAGGTCACAGTTTTCTGTCCATCCATTGTCTTTCCTGTTCTGCCATTTTCTCAGTTTCATGTCCAGTCATTGTCTCAGTCCTTGGTGTAGTTTGATGTCCCTGTTCTGGTTTACCCCCTGTGTCTGTCACAGATATTGTATTGGTATCTGTCCTAGTGTCCCATGTTTTGTCAGTCCCTCTTACAGTCACTGTCCCTGTTGTTGTGTTGGTAGTAGTCATTTTTCTTGCCCCACTTCTTTTGCCTGGACAGTCTTGTGTCCACCTCTGTCCTGTTCAGCTCCATCCCACATCTTTTGTCTCACCCTCTGTCCATGTCCATGGCAAGTTGTTTGTTCATTTCCCTGTCCACCTCCGAGTCCTGTCTTGTATTCAGTCGTCTGTCCAGTTCCCTGTCCAGCCCTGTGCCAAGTCTGCTGTCCAGTTTATATTCCAGTCTCCTCTCCTGTCTTAGTTTTTTGTCTCATCTCTGATTTCTGTCTTGTTCCCTTGCCTCAGTCTCCTGTCAAAGGGCTCCCATCATTGCTGACTACTAAGTTGGGTTTATATTAATGTTCCAGCAGTTGTGCTCTTAAAAGAAGAATTCTGTAATGTTCTCCCGTCTTTTCTCTGTCCATGTCTAACTCTTTGTTCACCCATACCTTGTTCTCGTGTCCGCCCTGCTCAGGTGTTTAGTCTAGTTTGTATATATACTTTGTCTAGTTAGTATATATACCCCTGTGTCTCATTCTATGTTTGTCGATTCTCTGTTCTCATGTTACAGAGGTAACTGATGTATGAGTCTTTCAAAGGAATGCCTATTAATGTGTTTGTCTGGGCAGAGAAAAGTGCTGGGTCCTACGCTGCAGGAGATCTGACGAATAGCACACAGAAACGTGGTTTCAAAACTACTTGTCCACATGGTCCAATTATTTATTTAACATTTATTGAAACAAGATAATGTGAAAATGGTCGTGTAAACATTTTTAGTTTGCAGTTGGTGTGGTGTACACTCAGCAGGTTTGGTCTTGATTCTCCCCTGCAGGAAAGAAGTAAGACGTCATTCACACCTGGTTATTTTTTTGTGTGTCTTAAGTATCATGATATATCTGAATTGGACTTATCCATGTAAAAATGCAGGTGTAAATGTGAGGTAGTTACACCAATGTAAATGCAGCTGGTTTGCAGATTATACTTACATTTAGTAAGTATAAGTAACATGCATTTACATGTGGTTAAAATCTTCTCGGTTCTACATACCGGTCACGACCAAATATAAACACGTCTAAAAGTCCTCGTGCAAAACTCTAAATGCTGCATAAGTTGCCTCTGGAATATGATTAGACCGTCATTCTGGATAAGAGTATCTGCAATATTTTCTTAAATATTATTTGGGCTTTGTTTTCCAAGTCTAAGATTTTAGTGGCATGTTGGATAAGCTAAATTGGTTGAATAAATGAACCCCATTAAGCATGACTACAAAAGTAGCTGTGAATCAAGCAAACTCAGAAATCCTGCCTTGTGTTGTTATTGAGTGCTTTCAACCGTTTCTTTTACAATAATGTATCAGAGAGGATGTATTAGGCAGCCCTAATATGCTATATACAGTAGAGACTAGTCTGAATTCATCCCATTATACATTTCATGATAAAGTGTGCTCTTGATGGTTTGAACCCTTGCTGACTTCATTTGAGAATTCCATACTCCATCAAGCACAGATGCAGTTCTGTTATCTGCACCACATTAATGAATGCATTCTGAAAACAGAGCAGAAAGATGGTCATGAAAGCTGACAAATACCAAACATGATACTGGACTGATCAGACTGTAAGTTATACTGATCAGATAGTAAGTTGATGTATTGACACATGCGTATGGGAAATATATGTAAAATATATGCTGTATGTATATGTATTTCTTAGTGCAAATATACAGTGCGTGTTAGTGTGTGAGTTTATACAGAGCATAGGGGCCACAGATAAAACTACAAATTCCACCCCTAAAACTGCACTTGAATCTTGGGGACTCACTGGGAAAAGTGACTGCACCTACAGTTAGGAAAGAGGTTCAGAAGTTAAGTTACGGCAGTCTACTTAGCCTTTTCTAAATGAAAATGTCCATTCAGATGGTTCTGTGTCACCTCACAACCTTTCTTTTGAGTGCTCCTTTTAAAAGGCTCCCTTTTACCGAGGGCGCATTTCCATTAATAGACGTCTTACTACTGATACTATCATTTGTAGTATGTATACACAAGTAATGTAAACTGGCAGCAACCTCAGGCAGTTCTGCCCCTGCACCAGCCCTTTTAGGAAATAAACAGTACTATATGCATCTATACAAGGTGGCCTGTGGGAGAATTTTATGGTGAATTCCATCATTTTTCATAATTGTTTTAAGATAAACGTATTTTAAGGCAAAGTAGTCTGCTTAAAAATATTATTTTTACTACTTTTTCTTTTTCAAAATGACACAACTAATTAGTAAGTTGTCCTGATTATTTTGGGAGGCAAAAAAAACATATGTACTTCCAACTATAATTGTGAGTCTATACAACATAGCACTTCATTGACCACTTAGTATATGACATGTAATATCTAAATTATGAATTCAGGAGGATTTTTAACAAATCATTAAGCTTTAGGCCTTCTCTATGATCGTGAAATACAACCACCTAGAATCACGATTTACCTTTTTTTAAATTTCCTTTACAGACACTCAAAGGGGCATCAAGTTTGAAATAACCCATAGTTTAACGGTATCTCCCCTATTCAGGCTGGAGCAAAGCAGTCTTTAGTAATCTCAACCAGCTGTTGATCCTCCAGAAACATTTGGAACCTTATTAACAAAATCCATTGCTACAAATATGCTTGTAACATTTAACAGACCTTTATCACACCCCTTGATTACAAAGGTTCATTATTTTTTTTCCAGTACTTGTTTTTGACTCTAAGCAACCTCAGAGAGCTATGAACAGCATTAGCAACATTCATTAAACACATTAACAAGTATCCAAAATAGGGTTTTATTCTGAGTATCCATGAAAAATCACCAGTGTCCACAGGCTGAGAAGCTAAGCTACTCAAATGTCAGCAGCATTTGAGGCAGATTAAAGATCAAATAATAAAAGCTGGAGTGAAAGGGCTTTGATAGTTGCTGCTGGAGTCAACGGCAAAGCTTCTTAAGCCTGACACTGCAGTGATGCTGTAGAGATTTGTGTTGTCTCTCTTGCCATGATATTTGTTCTCTATAAATAGTGGTCATGCAGGTCTTGCCAAAACACCCTTTTGTGACACATTTCAGGCACCTCTGCACAAGTCAGAAATAGCGGCCGGTCTCGTTATTTTTGGTCTGTGACCTTCAAACCTTTTGAAAGGCCTCCTTACTTTTTGATGTGGTCATGTTCAGAGATTACCAGCCACAAACCTTGCTGAGGTTGAAAAGGTGAAATCTCCCCAAGGCATTTACCAACAGATCTTAAGGTCTTCACATATTTCTAACTGCAAAATATTACACTGGATCACAAAAAAAAACCAATTCATTCTGCTAATTTATCTATTCCATGTGCTCTATGCTACATCCAGTATACTGAATTCAACTTGAACATTTTGTCTATCACATCAGGATTTGAAGTTATGCATGTTTCCGATCCCCATCAGAACCATCACTTCCAGCAGAACAGAATCAGGAGGAACTGGCACTGGATTTTCTGCGTCACAGCTTTCCTTTTGCCATTGGACCACTGAGTGAGGCCAGAGGAACAAACAGTACACCAGATATGAGGCCCAGCTTTACCCTGGTCTCCAATTTCACATCCGAAACAGTACTTTTAAGCAATCGTCACTTTCTTGGTCATGGTCACACAGCGTGCATTTACCACAAATGTAGCAAAAATTGTCGCGATGGTTGACACAGCTGCGTCTGCTCATGTTTCAACTTGTTTCAACCTGTATTCAAGAAAACCCTATGAAACAGATGAGCCTGTGATCCGTCTCATCTTAGACTGAGCTGACATCAGCTTATAGAGAGACCTGATCTCTCACTCTCACTGAATTCAATAGGAAACGAGGCAGCAGCAAACATACACGTGACAGAAACAGCTGTTATTAGGTTGGGGTGCAACAGTATGTGTATCAAACTATTGCAAAACAATATTATGCCTATAACTTAAAATCTGGACGAGCTAGGAATATTTCGATTGCAGACTCAGCACAGTCGATTTCAAGTCACTTGTTTTACTTCCAGTAGCAAAAAATCTTTGTTTTCCAGTGTTATGATAATCATAAGAAAGTAAACAGTGATATCTTGATCTTCGCCTAGATTATATTCTTAGGGCTGACATCTGGAAAACTCAACCCACAGAAAGCTGCTGGGCTGAACAACATAGTTGGAGGTGTTCTCAGAAAATGCACCGAGCAGCTGGCAGTCTGTTTTTACAGACATCTTTAACACATCCCTGTGCACAGCAGTGGTTCCTGTCTGCCTCAAAACAAAAAGAATCATCCTAATGCTCAAGAAGTCAACTGTGTCCTCTCTGAATGACTACCAGTTTGTAGCACTCACTCTCATCATCAAGTGCTTTCAGAGATTGGTACTGAAGCATATGAAAGCCCACCTCCAGAACAACTTGACCCACTGCACTTTGAATACTGCATCAACCTGGACGGTGCCATCTCAACTGTCCTCCACCTCACCATCTCTCATCTGGACATCTGTAATTTAATCCTGAACCTCCTAACTAACAGGCCCCTGGCTGTCAGGATAGGGACCAACACCTCCAGAATCATCGGCCTGAGCCGTGGCGTCCCCCAGGGATGTGTGCTTAGCCCACTGTTATTCACTCATGACTGTGCTGCATAGTACAGCACTGACCACAATATCATATGTAGTTTTCTTATTGGCCGCTAAATCATTTCATTATGTACAATATCTTAATATGTGTAGTAGCATACCATGTCAGTATCGCTACTTACATCAATATTACTTGTATACTATTGATCTATACATGCAGTAACATACTCCTAACCATTATTTTAGTTACTAGAAATTCATTTAACAGTAAGATACTAATCTATAGTATTTTGATTATAGATTTTGATTAAGTATGCGAATGACACAACAGTGGTGGGACTCATAAGCGACAACAATTAGTCCACATACAGAGAGTAGGTCAGACAGCCAGTGGATTGGTGTTGAGACAACAACCTGTCCCTGAACATTAACGAAACAAAGGAGATGATTTTGGACTTCCTGCACACTCCAGCTTTACATAAACGACTTTGCTGTTGAGAAAGTCGGCAGCGGGAAGTTCCTGTATGTGCACATGATGCACAACCTCAGTTGGACACTCAATACCACCGCCAAGGAAGCCCAACAATGCCTCTACTTTTTACGGAGGCTAGGAATGGTCAGCCTACCCCTCCCATTCTCACCACCTTCTACAGGTGCACCCTCTGCAGGTGCATCAGTTTCTTTTTTGGAAACTGCAACAATACCATCGCTGCCAGACACCAAAACAACTTCTTCCCACAAGCAGTAAGACTTCTGAATAATTCATTTGTCCCCACCTTGCACCAGAGGCCTGAATATGGATAAAGTCACACCACAAACTTCTGCACTGCACTGACACTTTAAACTGGCTACTGCATACCTACCTCAATCGCACCGCACTTTTATACTGCTTTTAACTGCTTTTATGCTGTGTTTTTATCATGACACTTTTCTCCAGACAATCCTGTTTTGACCTTCTGTGTGCTTTGCCAGCCCGGTCTCCCAAGTCTTCGTGCAGCCATCACGAAATACAATTTAATCAAAATATGTGCTGCGATGACGATTTAGGATTTTTGTTCATGCTAGGGCAATGCTTCACTTTTTCGTGCTAGGACAACGCTTCAGTACCGTATGCATTTTCGGCAGTATCTGTGCTGACTGGTGACTGAGGGACAGTAGGAGAGAAATAATGAGGTGATTTCTTATCGTATTTGTTTGCAAAGCGGTTAAAACAGGTTGAAATGCGGTGAGAAAGGGAAAGTCCCTAATCCTAACCCTAAACCTAAACCTAACTCTAAAACTAACCCTCACTCTAACCCTAAACCTAACCGTAACCCTAACCTTAACCCTAAAATACATCGGTTAGTGAAGCGTAGTCCTAGTACGAAAAAAAGCCCTAAATCGTGATCGCAGCACGTATTTGGATTCAATTGAGTTTCGTGATGTCTGCACGAAAAGTCGTGAGATTGGGTTGGCTTTGTTTATGGCTGGACTTATAAATAAACGGACTTGCGTCTAGAATATTAACAACTGATCGATCATGGAACATTATCATTTTGTCATGTAATAACAAGCATTACAAGATGGCAGCTATTCAATGAATTACAGCTCTGAAAGAGACACAAAGGAAAGTCATTAGCATGCATTACATGAAACGAATTCCCAGTCTATACTCTCCCGCTCTCTTGATCTCTCCCTCAGCTCCCTAACAAGTTCTCTAATTCCTTCCAACACATTTTAGCAATTTAAAATAAAGGTTCAAACAAAGCATAACAAAAAGGCTCACAAGTCAAACGTTTGAGGACTGTGCCCTAGGTGTGAAAGTCTCCACATAAACTGTATAGTCATTATTTGGTTCTGGTTTCAACTGCATTAATTTACAACTTGACTCAGCATTTATCAGCATGTTAAATGTTCGTGAGCACTTACAAATGTTACAAAGATACATGTCTTTTAAAATATTTTTAAATTACAGTATATGCTGTAATATTTATCATCATCATTTTTCTGCCTCGTATTTGACCATGGCCTTATTTTTTATAATAACATCATTCTGAATGCTATTAATCTTTCCCACATATTTATTTTCTTTTTCTCAGTTGATCGTTCTCATTTTTCTACAATAAAATTGGTTTTGTTGTATTGAAAACATTGATTCCAAATGTCTGAACAGCGATTTCAAATGTTTGAATGGCAACAGCATTCATTCAGGTTTGCTAGAGGGAAAGAGACACAGATTGAATATTTGGCAGCTTTTTGACAGCAGCTTTTTAGCAAACAATTCCAGACTCTCTAGTGACCTTGAGGACAAACGCCTGGATGTGAAACATGGATAAAATTGGACTGCTCCAACCACTAGGACTATCATCGATACACTTCTGCCAGGAATCCACTTGGAAATTGTTTTATCGAGTTTCCATCTCATGTGTCCTTGTCCTAGTTAGACATGATGAACTTCCTCTCTCAAAGATGAGCTAATGCATCTCCTGCTGTTCCACTGATGTTGCTGCACAGCTTCATCACACAGTCCTGTGAAGAAGGTGACCTTAGCCCTCCGGAGAAAGTTATACTGAAAGCAACTTATATGGGCAGTAAGCATTCATTGCCTGAGAAAGACACATTAGAATAGAATTAGAATGAATACCAGTTAACATTATAATGTCATTTTGTCAGTGTGATGACCATGCGTTTGTTGTAGCCATCTAATACCTGCTTTAGTCATGAAGTCATATTTAAAAAAGAGATATCGAGTGGTAGCAGTGAACAAATCTATACAGATGTTGGGGGATGTCCAGACAAAGAGAAATCTGTGTTCTTCTAGCAGCTCTCGTCAATAACATGTATTTTTGTATTAATCTCTATTTGTGTTTATTCTAAATGTTACACTGTTTTATAAGTGAAAGAAGACTGGTTGCTCAGACAAACTGTGGTCTATAAACATATTATTGGCTGTTCTGGATGTGCACAGCATTTCCATTATGTGGTATGAGATTCCTCATACATTTCATTTACAAGACTGTCTCTTTAAAGAAACATTAAAAGGCTGAAGGGTGTAAGACAAGGTTCCCAATCAAATTCCAAGGGACCCAATATACATTTGTGTTTTCCGTACTCTATACACCTGAGCAATGGGTAACACACCACGGCGTGAGAGGCAAGGTTCAAATCCAACTCTTGAGTATATTTTGGGCAGCAGGTGGCCTAGTGGTTAGGGAGTTGCCCCTGCAATAACATGGTTGTGGGTTTGAATCTCAGGCCTGCCAGTGGCACCACTGAGGTACCCGTGAGCAAGGTACTGTCTCCACAGATCCCCAGGTCCTGCATCGCTGCCTGTCCACTTCAGAGGTTAAATACAGAGAAAGAATTTCACATTATTCACACTGTGTGCTATGCTGTGGCGTGTTCACATGTGATGACATAGCCCTCTTTACTTTTTTCCGAATTAGTTTTATCAGGTTAGGCAAAACACACAAATGTACAAAACTGGCACAGGGAACCCCTGGTGTACAGTTCTTTATGGCAAAAAATGTGGTTTCTGTTTTTCTCTTTCACAACCCTTATTGTGCCTCCTCGTGCCCTTTTTGTCCCTCCTCACTCCCTTATTGTCCCTGCTTATGCTCAGAAGAACAAGGTTTTCTGGACTCAGGTAAAAGTTGCTTAAGTACTCTTGTACTGGTCCCAGCTTTGAATTGAAGTATAAGATCCATCAGTCCCTCTGTGGTCCATCTGTCTTCCTATAAAGTGCCTATTGAGAGAAAACAGCACACACTCCACCGGGCTCAGGGCTGCCGTAATCATGGATGTCAGCATGGCCCAGGTGAATTGGAGCAGCTATAAACCACAGAATCTTGATTTTTTTTTTTGTGGTGTGTTGGAAATAGCAGTAGTATTACATCCCGTTTTGCACAGGCGCAATAGAATGACATTGTAAAATATATTTTTCCATTAATTTGACAAGTGGTGCAAGGGCTTATGTCTAATGAGGCAGATTAATGATGGCAAGTTTGTCAAAGTGTATCTGCCAAGACAATAATCAAAGTCATCACAAATGTCAGAAGATGTCAAATGGTGTTAATTGTTGCTGCACATTATGAATGTCACACTGATCTTTGTTAAACATCTCATCATAAATGTAAGATCCGTCAATTAAGTATTGATTGTGTTATATCATAGGTTCTTGTAACAAATGTAGGTGTTGTTTGCAGTGTTAAAGATGGTTAAAATTCCAGCCAAATATGGCTTGTTGTTGGAAAACACATGCTATAATATGACTTCCTCCTACTTTTAATTGCTCGCAAAAGCCTATATCCTGTCATATGGCACGGTTGCTCACAACATTTATTTGGGAGCACTTTATTTGAAGACAATCTGCATAGTAAGCACTGCCTAATGCATTTTTTCAGCAATATTCAGTATTTATCAGCAGCCAAAATGACAAAAGATGTTTAGACATTTATGAAAATATATTGTATTGACACATCAATCATGTTTATACATTGTACATTCAATGAAACTGAAGTAGTATTTTACTTTAGTAAATTATGTCATATTAAATTACTTTTGCTTCAGTAAATGATTTTTGTACATACATGTGTGTAAGTATATAACAATATAAAATTAATTTTTTTCTGTAACTGTAACGTAAAACAGATATTGTATCTTGATTACATAATGCCATTAGGGTTTTCAGTGCTACCTCTGAGTCTCAACTAGAATTTCGGAATGCCCCTCTTTATAAGAATTGCTCCATATCTTTCGTTGAGTTCCAAAGGAAAATAAATAACCATGCGACAATATTGCTATTACTAACAATCACTGTGACTGCTAGGGATTCATTCTGAGTCTTGACCAATCCTTGAACACTAGCCATTGACCACTATGGATTCAAATTACGTAAGGTAATTATTAATTTGATTCATGAAGGCCTATAACAGTTATCGTAAAGTTCCACAGTTTGAATTGCAAGGACAGGATCAAATGTTAAGGGCAAAAGGCCCATGGCACATCACTGCAGTCCTTATTCATTCAGATCAACCACCAGAACTGTCCCTGGTCACATAAAATAAAGAAATAAATCTGAAGGCAGTGCAAGCATAAATCAGAGAAACTCCACTGAAGCTCTCGGGAAGTGTTTGTACATAAAGAGTTCCTAGAAATCAGTCAGAATCGGTAGATTAGCAACTCTTAAAAACAAAAGATCCCAAAACGTTCTTAGCTTGGCTTGGCTCTAAGAAAATCCTTTAAGTGATTTAAAACCTTTACGTTATGTGGAGGACCTTCAAACTTGAAAAGTCCCTCCCGTACACATTCATATCTCATTTGCAATAAGTATTCTTTAAAGAAACATCTATTTGGAAAATGGTTCTTCTGTGGAATTACTCCACAGCACTCTTTCTGGCAATGTAATTTTTAAGAGCGTTTAGATAGTGGTTGTTTTTATATACCTGCCCTATGGTCTAGTGCTCAGGGGGGGTATTCTGGTTGTGTTGATGATGGATCAGGCATAATCTAAAAACAGTTGCTTTAGCTGTTGTTATTTACTTTACATTCATTTGGAAGACGCTGTTAAATCTTTATGTAAGAGTGATGCAAGATGATGCATTAGGAGAGGAGATGCTCTCTGAACAGAGTCTTCAGGAGGTTCTTGAAGCTAGAGAGGGATTCTGCTGCCATGCTTGGCTTAGGCAGCTCCTTCCACCAGCGGGAACCACAAAAGAGAAGAGTCTGGTCAAATTAATGAAAAAATATATTTTACAATGTCATGGATTTGCCTTGTGTGTAGGGATGGCAGAGCCAGACGATGTTCCGTGGAGGAGCGGAGGGAGCAAGCAGGAACATAAGGCTGAATGATAGGGTTAAGGTAACTGGGTGAAGACCCAGATGTCACTCTGTAGGCAAGAGTTAGTGACTGAACTTAAACCATGGGTAGCCAATGTAGGTCAATCAGCACTGGGGTGCCATGCAACCTTTTGAATTGGTTGATGACTGCTGCGTTCTGAACTAGCTGTAAGGGTCTTAGCATGCCAGCTGGCAGACCCACTATGAGGGCACTGCAGTAATTGAGGCGAGAAATAACCATGACTTGTACCAAGAGTTGGATGGCATCCTGAGTCAGGTATGGCCTGATTTTCCTGATTGTTACATAAGCAATATGCTTCCAGTGCATTTATCTACTTCAAATACATATTGTCTGACTAATGAATATTTTCAAAAAGGTATATCCTTAAGCTACTCATAAGATCCATAAGACAATTCATACAAATGATTCATTAAATAACAGTTACTTTGTCACAAAGTTGATCTTGAATCTTGAATCTTGAAGTCATTGTTGTCAATTACTGCTTAGAAACATCTCTGATAAGAAATTAACTTTTTGTAGCACCATGATTCACTTCTGACTAATTCCTCTTGGCAAACCATCTTCAGCTCCCCAAGGTTATGAGGGTCCCTCTGATAGACTCAATTTAAAGTTTCTCAATGAATTTTCAGTATGATTCATGTCAGGAGACTGGTAAGGCCATGCAAGCATCTTTTCCTGTAATGATTGCAGAGACTTAGGAAGCATAACAACTAGAGTATAATGCCTCTCAGCAGTGAGCTGTGGAAGAGTGGAACTACTTTAATTTTTTAATTTTCAATGAGAATTGGCAACAAGTAACTGCTGTGTTGCCAACTAGTCAGGGGCAAAATAGGACAGGGTCTGTTTTATGCAAATACAGAGCAAATGCCGATAGGAGTGAAAGCAGCATGACATATACTGCCGAAACAAATTTTGATTCCAGTCAGATTCATGAGAATAGCACACTGTGGCAGAGTCTGCTATACTGTACGATATATCTCTAGATATATACCAAGATATATACAACTAAGTGGCTGAAAACAGGTTGGCCAAAATCATGGAGATGCCCGTATATACATGCAAACACCTAACTAGCCAGCTAGCTAGCTAGACTGTAGAGAAACACTAGCTTATGAATGCACAGTTACGTTGCATAGTTGCATAGGAACATCCTCCAGCAACAAGCAAAAAGAGTTTTGCCTCGCTCCTTTGTTGCTCATGTGACCACAGCATTAGAGTGATGATCCAGAACTTACCATCCAAAATCAGTAGCTGACCTCAGTAATGCTGTGGTGGCTGCAAACAGTCAAATTACACTAGATACTGGAACACTGATTTCATAATTTGACTGTATTCAGTTATAAGAGCATTACTGAGGCCTGCTACTGATTATCCAAAATCAGTAGCTGACCTCAGTGATGCTAATGTGGCTGAATACAGTCAAATAATGACAGCAGTGTTCCAGCATCTAGTGTAAACAAGTAGAGGACCGTTACCACAGCAAAGTGGAACAAACCTCATATTTACAGCCTTAAAAAAAACACAGGATGAGCAGGACATCAGCTCCATAATTACGGAAAATGTCATAATGTCTTTGAAGTTAATTAACTCAACATCACACCGAAAATATGCAAAGAAACTTCTGAGAAAATACTAATTGGCGAGATGGCCCCCCAACTCTTGTTTTTCTAGCTAATTTCTTATCATATTTCCAGTGAATGTATAGTAGCTTAAGCGGTAGATTCACACAGCCTGTCTGTGATTTTGTGTTCAAATGCGCTGTGATGTACACACCCTGGATTTGATCTTCATTTGGGGTCGTTTTTCAGTCTGTGATGTCTTTTCCCCCCTGCAATCTTAGGTCAGCAGATAAGGCGAGGCTAATTAGCGCTTCAAGGCAATGGTAAAATACTGAGCACACATACGGATATGAATGGCTTCATTTTAAACTGTAAGAATTTGATTCCATGGCCATGTTTTGATGCAGAATCATAAATTTATGTGGACTGTTTTAGGGTGTTCTTATTCCAGGCCCGGTTGTTTTGTACGGTGTCCAAGCATAACTGTGCCTCCTCCCCACTCTGGAGCACTGGACTGCACTCACATCGAGCTTAATGCTTCAAACACGAGCACGCCAAGTCATCACATCACACACTGCTTTTTCCTTTTTGTCCAGTGAGCTGGTAGTTTCACAAATTGCATCAGATGCTAAACCCACAGTTTTTTCAGCAGTTCTTTGGGATCCACAAGCATTAAGACAGGCCAGAATTTCACCAGATATCTCAGAGTTCTTGTTTGTTGTATCCAAGTGCTCCTGTGTTCTATTACGTACCCAAATTTCCAGCAAAAATTAAACCTCTGCCCTAAACCAAAGTGTTTTTTGCCATAGACCATAGTATCCCTTTTCCACCATGTTTGTTTAACGGGACAGTCACATTCAATTTCTGTGCTCGGACACAGTTTATGATCACATTAGATGCCTACTGTGCCAGCGTCCATCTGAACCCCGGGGAGTCGAATGTGCTCAGACACGGATCGAGTTGTACGCACACATTTAGAGCTTATAACACTGACCTTTGAAACTTAAAACTGCTTGGAACAGACATTTAGGTCAGATACTTTGTACTTTTTTACTTTCTATTTGTTTTACACAGTCCTTCAGTAAAAACTGATCTGGTTTTAGTTAGTTATAAAGATGTATTTATTGGTACCAATTTATCAATCAATAAAACAAATACATGATCAGTCAATAATGAAGTCACAGTGATAAAGGCATCAGACACTGCTGTGAAATGATCGAGAGATTGTCATGTTAGGTTGCTATAGCAGTACAAATCAGCATTTAAACATGAATGCTGTTAGTTAGTTTTACAGCTCATTTCATTGTTTCATTGCTGTAGTTGAGAAGTAATAATAAAGCATATTAACTCCTGATAGGTGTTATTAGTATTAGTTGTTATTGATAGCTTAGCCATCTTTGACCAGCCATCAGTGAATAAATAATGCCAGTGATTTGTCAGTTTATCTATGAATTGATCAGTTAATAGTAGGGGTGTAACAATACAGAAAGGTCACAGTTCGGTTCACACTATAGTTCTGACATCACGGTTCGGTAATGAGGCTTGGTTAATTTTCGTTTATTTTAAATAAACAGCAGCGTATTAACCAGTAAACACACTCTTGCTTATATTTTCATGTATGTGTAAAGCACTATTGCACCACACTACGACCCAGGTTTATGATTTACTGGTGCTTTTTGGTCCCTCTGTGATTCCATATTACTTCAATCACGTCTTCTCCATCATACCCTGTATTCTCCGTACGACATCATGTACCTGTTACGTCCCCATAGCGGCCAGCAGGGGCCGCTATTGGTTTATGTTTGGGGTTTGGCTTTTATTTTGATATGTGTTCCTGTTTAGTCACTGCTGGTGTTTGGTTATAATCACAGTCAGGTGTTTTTGTTTGTGTTTAGGGAAGATTGGGTTTTGGGTTTTGTGTTTAAGGGGTTTTGTTTCAGTTAATGTTGTGGGTTCACCATTACCTTTACCTTACGTCTTGTTTTGGTGAGTGTTCTTGTAATTGCATCGGCCCTCGAGCCTGTTTCCTTTTGGGTTTTGTTTAAATAAACACTGCAATGGAAACCCATCGCTATGACTCCTGCTTCATGGCAGCATACGGAGACGTGACAGATGAACCCACTGCATACAGAGGCACCAATGGTAGGGTGAGTGGGATTGGTGGGACGGGGGGAGCCAACGAGAGCGAGCCACTACACGACCAAGGAACTCCTGTGCGGATGGAGTTCGGGGGACGAGGACGAAGAGGATGTTATCGGCTGGGGTATTGTCGACCCGGTGGTGTACGCGGATCCTCTTGCCCTCGCTCCGGCCATGGGAGTGACCGATCTGAGGCTCGCTATCAAGCGAGACGGTCCTCCCGCGGCTCGCAGCAGTAGGAGGCAAGGCGGTTCGCAACGCCGCCGTCTCAGGCCCGCCTGCCGGCTGCCCCAGCAGCCCGTGCGCTCCTCCGGGGTCCATCCGCCAGGGCTTGTTCCAGGCTTGCCTCGCTCGGTGCGCCCTGGACTGGGTACACTCCCCGCACCCGCCGTCACCGAGTGCCTCCCACGAGCTGCCGAAGCCACGCCACGCTGGCTGCGAGATCAGGAAGCCGCGGCTAAAGCAGCTCCAGCACCGGAAGCTCCAGTCCCGGCGCCACGTTTCTGGGGATTCCCCGTCCCTGTGCCACACCTCCAGGGGTTCCGCTCAGGAGCACAACTGGGACAGGGAGTTTTCTGGACGAGCTCAGATTAAGATGATTAAGGGGTAAAACTACTCAAGTTTTCCCTTATTTTTTTAAAGTTTGCCCCTTTATAACTAAACCTGCTGAAAAAATGCCTTATGTTTAGGATTAAGGGGTTTCACACTCATACCTTAAATCCACTTTTACGCTCAAATTAAGGGCTCGTTTTACAAACGAATGGCCACTTAATTCAAACTAAGGGGTTTGGCATGTTTTCAGAGGCAAACACATTTCAGCACATTTTAAATACATTGTGTTTCAAAGTGATACGTACCAACCTGACTCTGGATTTTTTCCTATAGATTGTATGCCTGATAAATGATTATATTAGCGCCCTCTGTTGGTTTTTAACTGATTTTTCAGTTAAGGAGAAAGGCAGCTTGACGCCGCGGACAGCCTTTCTGGACTTTTCCAGTTTTCCAGATTGCCAGTCCGCCCCGTGCTACTGAATCACATGCCAAATACAAGCGTGGGGAGGAAGAGCAGAGTGTGCCGCTCCGTGCTAGGACTGGAGAGGCATTTGAAACGATCGGCAATAAAGTATCAATCTCATTACACTGGTGTTGATCAATATCAATACCAACGTTAGCATCGATATTGTCGATATTTGAATCAATCCCCCCACTACTAGCTCAGTTCCTGCTGTCGTGTATTTGCTGGTGATATAAACCTTTTCCAAATAGTTATTGAATTTGCTCCTTGTTTCATTTCATTAAAGGTATCAAAGGTAAATTCAGACTGATCCCTTTACAGCATGGCAGGTGGAAGAAGTATTGCAGGCTCACAAACCATTTTCTGAAAAAGGAAAGGAGGGAAGAATAATGTACATATAACGTAATAAATTTAAGGACGTTGGCCTTAAATGAGCTTCTCCTGTTTGAAAGACTAGCAGCCATGATTGCAGTATAAATACGACATATCTGAGCATTTATTTTCTGACATATTAGAAGAAGTGGAGCTTTCCTTGTAGTCTTAGAGCAGTCACCACTAAGCCTTGTGGTTAATACAGGGTTGTGAAAGGCTCGACATAAGAGCATTTTCATGCAAAGTGCTTATTATCCATTCTGCATACAAACTGAAGGCTCATTTTCTGACAAACAGCAGCAGGTAGAAAAATGACAAATAAATAATCAAGTCAAGTTGATCATGTAACCTAACCTCCAAGTACCTCTACAACTACAGCCACTTCACAGGATAGCATGTATTTAGGGTGTCCACCATCAGTGCCTATTGTGCCTATCCAGCCATGATATTATGAGGGTAGATATGTGGTTGTACTTCTTCCAATGTTTTTGGTGGGTAAACATCAGAGGTGGACAGTAACTAAGTACATTTACTTGAATACTGTACTTAAGTACAGTTTTTGAGTATCTGTACTTTACTTGAGTAGGATTTTTTTTGGATACTTATAACTTTCACTTCACTACATTTGAAAGACAAAACCGTGCTTTTCACTTCACTACATTTCTATCAAGGTTCTCGTTACTCGTTACCTTCAGGTCTGAAAGTGGGTGTTACTGTCTCACTTTTCTAAAACATGATTGGTATTTTAGCAGATGACGGCCTATCAGAAATCACCAGTATTGTTACGTCAGGTCTGTAGGCTGTAACACTGCAACGCCAGCATTTCTTAAACACGGTGAATCAGTGGCGGGAGAACGAACGGAGACAGAGACTCTTCTTGCCCGCATCCATGGCCATATTTAGAGTCGATGTTTAAGTTTACTGAAAAGATTTAAAAATCGTATCGTTTTAAGTGTGTGCCATGTTTGCCTAAAACAAACTGCTGCATTTACAGCGGTTCAGTTGTCAG
>JBBPCY010000082.1:25894886-25938429 GCA_037974405.1 Brachyalestes nurse | reverse complement strand
GCATAGAGCCAGTTTATACAGTCCGGTTCTAACACTGAGAAATGCTAGCGTGTAGCAGAGTGTTGTAGCGATTTATGAGTCTGTCGTTTCATGCCACCCTGTGGAAAAATGCTCCACTGAAGTTCATACAGCTGCCAGTGTCCCAGGATAGCACAGATCAATGTTCGTTGCACTGAATCCCAAGAGTGTGGAGCTGCACATGCGCAGAAGGGCACGGTGGCACCTCTCGGTGGGTCGCGTGTTTTCACAGAATACCGGACCGGGTTAAAGTTCTGTGGTGCGATTAACGATATTAATATTAATATTAGTTATATTAGTTATTGTACCAACTTATCATCATACTTGATATAACCCATAGGACTGCTGTAGACTAGTATGGCAGAGTAAATGTAAGTTCTATAGCTGAACAAGTTCAAATAAGTAGACTAATCCATTTATTCATTTCAAACCCTGGTAAGAGATTTCGCCCATGTGGCCCATGTGCTCATAACATCAATGAATCCTGGTATTTTAAGGATCATGGACTGTGTGATCTTCAAGATCATTCAGGATCTGCTGCTGCGGAACTGCTGTCTGTTTACTAGCACTGAGACAGTAATCCTGAGAGAGTGTGTTCGGCTGGACTCTTTGGCCTTGGTAGAAAACTGTTGCGCCGAGGAACTGTGATGTCTAATGCCTGGGGCATTCATCTCTTCATTTTTTTCACTGCTCAGTTTGTTTTGCATCTTGTGCACTTACGACAGCAAAGACCTTGTGCATTGTAAGCCTACTTTTGAGCACAAGCTTTTGATTGTCATCGTTCATGAAGGACTAAAAGCTGGCCTGTGGAATGCACAAAGCAAAAGACGGCAAATTTAGAAGCAAGTAAGGCCATTGTACTTCAATATCACATACACACAAAAAAATTCTGAACAAAAAAGTGGGGAGGACTGAGTCTATCAGTCATCACACACACACAGAGCACTTTGAGAAAAGCATCAAAGCAATAGACTGCCACCCACTGCTGAATTCTGAAATTACACACAGTGCTCCAGTATCTATGCCTCTGTTCAAAGGCTCCTCATAGTCACTGACATTTCAAACATTAATATTCATTCACACATGAAGTGATGTAATTCAGTGTGAAGACCATCAGGGCATGCTGTCAGCGTGTGTTTAAGTTAAGGCTACTCCATGGTTAGTGGTATAGGTAAAATGTTTGGGAGTCCTCAAGCAGAGCAATCTGAAGGCAATCGAGGTTGAATAGAAAAGAGAACGAGTGAAGATAGAGCATCATTGTGTTCTTTTTCGCTGCCATGTTGCCAAGTTGGAGTGTGCACTAGGGGACAGTAACACCAAACCATACAGGGTCAAGTCCACAGCAATATTGGGAAATGATGGTGATGCCTAAAATAAAAATGTAGTATAGTATAGTTTCAAGATATGTGCTGTTTTAAAGACTGGGAAGCCACCCCTTTTGATGATGCATCTTTAAGGTGGAAGGAACTGTTAAGAAACTGCTTTGAGGTGGATTTTTGAAATCATTAATTCCATCATACTGATGAGAGAACGTAGTGCTGGGCTGCAGAATACTACATAACAGGACAAAATAATACTTTAATACTTTAAAATTCTGATTTTAGGTCATAATAGGCCACTTTATTTTACTTTACTTTACTTTACTTTACTTAACTTTAATTCCCTTTTAAAGATGTTGCAAGTATTCAGTGTCGTACCATCTTAGTCACCTGATATATTCTGAACAATAAATTTTGAGTGTTTTCGTATACAGGATGTTATATCCTGCACAGTCCGCATCAGAAACACATGACACTATCCTGTTATTTATATATAAACACACTAACACTGACATGTCTCATCCCTTTCTTCAGTGTCCCTCTTTGCACTGAATACCAGGATTAGGATGGATGTGTGAGCGTCGACAAACCATAATAAATATGTGTCTCAAGCAAATGAAATGGATGAGCTTCTCAGTCGCCATGCCGTTTTCATTGCCGGTTATTGGCGTAACATTCAAATCATCCCTGATCCTGTCCTCAGAATGTCACACACAAGGCAACAGTGAGCTAGAGTGACAGCGACAGTGCCATTTCCCTGTGTACCCCGCTCACACGCAGCACACGGCTAATGAGGATTCTCGGCTAATGCATCTGTCAAACTCAGGGAAAGCTACGGAACTGGAAGATGTTTGGCTACATTACACTGTCCCGCTGGCAAGTGGTCTAACTGGCCTGGGTCTGCACATGAGGAGAGAGGACAGAAGGAAAAGAAAGAGACAGAGCCAGGCATGAATCAGGGTCCAGTCACCCTGTGTGTATATGTGTGTGCGTGTGTTCACGTGGGGACAAGACTTGAGAGTGAAAGAGTGACTGAGTGAGTGAAAGGGTAAGACTGACTGTGCTTGTTTGCGAGCAACTAATGTGACACGGCGACCCGTCAGGAGAGAGTCTCGGCACGAGCCAAGCTGCTGTCAAGAAGAAGAGAAAGGTCTTGCAGGTCCCTACCCTTTTAGCTTGAGCTATTAGCATTAGCAAATTAGCAGGAGTGATGAACTAGGCTTAGCGTATAATTCGTTAGCACTTGTCCTTTGGGCACCCGTCAATTAGTAGTGATATATAACCACACGTTGCCCACTATTACAGTAGGAAGACGAGTCTAGCTCGTACAAAACACTTTAAAACCAATCAGCCGTAACAGTAAAACTATCTGACTAATTCTGTTTAGGTCCCCTTCATGCCGTCCCACTGTGACATCTGGCACCAAGACGGTAGCAGCAGACCCTTCACATTCTCTAGCACATGGAGATCAAGTCAACATGTCCTCAAACAATGCCGGAAGAATTTGTGCAGAGTGGCAGGGAGCAATATCCTGCTGAAAGAGGATACCCCACTGCACTTAAGAGGAGTCTGTTGCCATGAAGGGGTGTGCAACAATGTTTAGGTAGGTGGTACATGTCAAAGTAACATCCACATGAATGCCAAGTCCCAAGGTTGCCCAACAGAACATTGCCAAGAGCATCACACTGCCTCCGCCAGCTTGCCTTCTTCCCGTAGTTCATCCTGGTGCCATTTTTATCCCAGGTAAGCAACACACAAAAACCCAGCTGTCCACATGATGTAAACAAAAGTATGACTCATTAGATCAGGCCACCTTATTCTGTTGCTTCAGGGTCAATTTCTGATGGTAACACTGAACCATACATAACATTGCATAGTGTGTTCTGACACCTTTATATCATAGCCAGCATGAACTTCTTCAGCAATTTGTGCTACTGTAGCTCTGGGATCGGACCAGATGCACTAGTCTTCGCTCTCATGCATCAGAGAGCTTTGGAAGTTCATCCTGTTGCTGGTTGTCCTTCCTTGGACCACTTTTGGTAGGTACTGACCACCGCATACTGGGTACACCCCACAAGACCCCTTTTTTTCGAGACACTCTGTCCCAGTCATCTGGCCATAACACTTAATGTCAAAGTCACTCAGATCACTTCTAACACATCAGCCTCAAGAACTGACTGTTCATCTGCTGCCTAAAATATACCACACCTTGAAAGGTGCCACTGTTAATCAGTGTCATTTACTTCACCTGTAGTGTTGTTTCTGATCTATGTGTGTTACATTAATAGTGTAATATCACTTGTATTATGATTTTTTAGGAAGTATGTTTGCTTGAATTTCTGTCAGTATTTATTATGAAAAAATGTTCTACCAGGCCCGGCACTGCTGACAGAGTTTGTAAAAAGTTTGACTCTTTCTGTTTCTTTTTAATATTACAGACACGCAAAAGTTTGAGCGTCCCTGGTCAAATGTTTTATTAATTCTTGAAGTTTTAGTAAGTACACATGTTTTACAAAGAGCTGCCCATTTTAATGCACAATGACATCTTTATGTTTTATATATGCATTTCATATTTTGTGTTTATTTTTTTTCCAGTATGTTAGGTTCTGCAAATAAATACAAATCACCAGTCACTGAAAATCACTAAATGTTTGAACCTTTCCATGCTATCCATGCTGTTTCCAGACATCACAGAAGAGATGACCTCTTACACAGTGATAGCAATGTCAAGCAGGCATGTACAGAGGAGGGGTTTTAGAAGCACCTGCCCCGTTTTGGCAAGCGCCCACAGTTCACAAAAACTTTGGTTTTGTGTCGCCACCACCCTAAAGGCTCTTGCCCTTCCCAAATTTCAAGCACATATTACTGTTAGTGGTGGCCTAGTGGTTAGGAAGTTGCCCCTGTGATCACAAGGTTGTGGGTTCGAATCCCACGACTGCCAATGGCACCACTGAGTAAGGGACAGACCCCACACACTGCTCCCCGGGTGCTGTGTTCCTGGCTGCCCACTGCTTCACTTGGTTAATGGGTTAAACGCAGAGAAAGAATTTCATATTCTTTACACTGTGTCTTCCACTGCGGTGAGTTCACTTGGTACTATAGGAATGCCACCTGTGCGTGAGTGCTAAGTTGTGGTGTGCAGAGCCCTTTGGCCTTGGTAAGTAAACTTCTGCTGAACAGAGGAGGTCCGATGCACTGAGCATGTTTTCATTATAGTTATAATGTTAACATGACAGCCATTTTTTGTTGTGTTTCTCTCCTGTGGTCGGCCATCTGGGACGTGGGTGCAGTCTTTCAACTCCTTGGAAATTAGCAGTGGTTAGCCCTGGCAGACTGAAAAACATGCATGGCATGAAGTGGACTGAACAATATCTATATTATGAAAACCACCACCACATTGTTCTTGTTTGTTATGTACCAGCTTGGGTTGAAGTGTTTCGTTGGCTCAGGGTTTCTTCATAATGGTTTAGTACTGACACCTGGTGGACAAAAGGAGAAGTGACATGTTTGTTTCAGTGGAAAGTCAAGGTGTGCTCTTCTCTTCTGACAGTAATCAAACCCCCATCATCCAGCTAATCAGGGTCCTCGGGAACATCTCAATAGCAGAGCTACACTGCATGGGTTAGATTGGGGCTAGAATAAACTAGAATAACAGGTGTTTTACCATCCAAAATCAGAAAATGTCAGGATGATGTGGAAAATGCAGTTTAGAAAGTGCAGTTATTTGTAAACTGACTTTAATGTACTTTGAAATTTATTTCATATTTCATGTTTTGTCTGGTCAACTTAATTTGATTTGTTAATATACATCCGTTCCTGCATTTCAGGCCTACAACACATTCCAAATAAAAGTTGCGATGGGGATAATTGTGGGTAAAAAAAAACGGACATGATTTCAGGTGATGTCAACAGTTGATGGTAATCATGATTTGGTACAAAAGCAGTATCCACGAAAGGCTGAGCCTTTGAAGAGCAAAGATGAGCAGCGGACATCCAACTCCCCTCAATGGAACTCTTTGTCAGTGTGTCATGGATACTGAGACTTAGCGTAACCTCTTTGTTCACTACGTGCACTATTGTACATAGACAACAAGGGTTGGCAATGGTGATATTTTTATAGTTTTATGGTTATGGTTGCTGATTACCACACACCCATTAGCCACAACGTGTTCCAGTGCAACATCATATGCTCATGTGCAATAATAATATATGTATATGTGGTGCAATATTTTCATTCTGGTGTTGGAACTCCGGTCCTGGAGTATCATGGTCCAGCACGTTTTGGTGATTTTCCTGCTCAGAAACACCTGGTTCACCTCACCAGTTAATTGTCAGGTTTAGTGAATGTCTAATATTTACATCCCACTCACTTTGCTGTTACACTGCTATATTGTCTATTTATTGTACTGTTCTGTCATCCCTTGCACTTTGTTCAATGCTGCTAACTGCCTCATGTGCAGTAATCATACCTACAGTCATCATTCTGGAAGGTTTAGGTAATGTCTACACTTGTTGTCTATTTATTGTTATTTGTTTACTGTCTGTTATAACTTGCACTCTGTCGACTGTTGAATGTTCTATGTTTCTATATATTGCACTATAGTCCATGAAGAAACGTTGTCACATCACAATATGTGCACACAGCTGCTGATGACAGTAAAGTAGCCTTGAACCTTGAACAACAAAATCACTAACCAAGTGAGGTGAACTGATAATCACCTGTTGTCAAGGGGAGGGATATACTGAACAGCAAGGAAACAGTCAGTTTTTTAAGCTGATGTTGGAGACAAGAAAAAAAATGTGATATGCAGTAGTTAGTACCTACTAAGGTGATCCAAAGAAAGAATAACCAATGAACCAGCAAGAGGGTCGTGGGTGCCCAAGTCTCAATGACATGATGCGGGAACAAAGGCTAGAAAGAGACATTGCTAATGGCTAATGTCTGCATGTTTATCTTCCTATAAAAGCATACATATGCTAAAATAAGCTTAAATATGCTGTTTTACGACAACAACTAAGATTAAATATCTGTTTCACTTACGATCACTAGGTTTTCTTTTGTAAGACCGCTGAGTCCAGGTAAACACGGACGGAACTGAACCTCCCTTAAGCTTCTTAATTCCAGTTAATGTTCTTAAAAAACATTCCGGAGAGAAATGTTTCGAGCACTCTTGTGTTCTTTGTTATCTATACAAAACGGAGACGTTTAACCTTAGTTGACATCATATTTAAGCTTATTTTAGCATATGAATGGATTTATAGGAAGATAAACATGCGCACATTAGCCATTAGCAATTAGCCAATAGGCTAGTATTCACGGTCATTTTCTTAAATAAATGCAATATTGTCACCTGTTCTTTGTCCTGTGGAAATGACGTATTCCCTATATTCTGACGGCTAAATGATGACATTCCGGTATTCAACAATACGCCATAGTCAACTTCTATACCTCACAGCCTCGTTTTCGATGGCCACGGGCTGAATAAGGCGTATGGACATGGGGTAATCAGTACTGGACAATCTAGCAACGGAAGACCATCGCCTGGTCTAATAACTTACATTTTCTTTTACATCATGTGGATGGCCAGGTCCTTTACTTACCGGGGGAAAAGATGACACCATTTTGCACTTTGAGTTGAGAGCACGCTGGTGGAGGTAAGATTCTTCTTGAAACTTTGGTTAGTCTTAGTACTAGCACACCCTTTCATAGCAATGATAATGGCGGTGGCTCTTTCTGTAGGATAATCTGCTCTGCTCTGCACATTACAAAAAATATTCAGGAGTAGTTGATAGTTCTCAGCCCAATTGCTAAGATCTCAATCCAGTTGAGTATCAATGGGATGTGCTAGACAAACTAGTCCGGTCCATGGAATCCAAGATTATAATATTATTTAAAACCTAATTTTGAACTGAAACTTGTGTTTAAATCCACCAGAACTAAAATCTTCAAATGAAATAACATGGGCAAGGGTTGACATGAATGTTATGGAATGTTAGCATAGTCATGGAGATATGGCCATACATATGTCTATATGTTTAAAACTTTCTGTCTAAATCAGCTGGTGGGAAACTCTTGACTGAAAGAGAACCAGTAGACATATGTTAGCATTACATTTGTGGCGAAAAGTGTTTGGGTTACAGTATCCAATATTAGTCAGAAATCGCTATAAAAATGGCTTTGTATTGTTACATGCCCTGGTTATGTCAGTCTTATGTAGCAACTTCGCATAAAGCGTTTCACCAATAGTGCGGTCAGTTTATAACTTTGTTTTGGTGTAGTGATATTCTGTTGGACCGCAATTGCAGTTAGTCTGATGAACACTAGAAGGCAGTGAGGCTACACAACACCTACATAAGCCTTTTATGACCGCTGAGAAACATATACAGACCTATGTATATATTGAAGGGCAGCTGGTGGCCTGGTGGTTAGGGAGTTGCCCCTGCAATTGGAAGACCATGGGTACTGCCAATGGCACCACTGAGGTTCCCTTGAGCAAGATACCGTCCTCACACACTGCTCCCCGGGTGCTGCGTCGCTGCCTGCCCGCTGCTTCTCTTGGTGAATGGGTTAAATACAGAGAACGAAGTTCACACTGTGTGTTTACACATGACAAAAAATGGTGGCTTTACACTTTTAAAGACTTAGTCCAACAAGCATCAGTTTTCAACGCTTGCTGAAGTTAAAGGAAATCAAACTGGACATAAGTAGCCTTTGTGACAATCTTACAAATGCTGCGTTACTATCTCTGCTATTGTCCTTTATAAACAGTAAAAGAATTCAGACAAAAGTCATGTGATAGTTAACATATCTCTATTTATTTCTCCTTAGAACAGAACTTTCATAAATGTAGCTGTATTTTCATCTTACGTTCAAAAAAGGTCATGACCTGTGAGACCAATTTATAAATATTTAATCAAAGTCTTTGTGTAAAAAAAATCAAAAGAGAATCAGCGAACTAAAGCATCTATTGTATGACAATATGACACTGTAATAATAATTGTAATATCTATATGTGTCTGTCCATTTCCTCGTCAGCGTTTAGAACTCTGCGGAAATCTGCCCGTCCCAGAAGAGGAGAACATTCACTTTAAGCAGCTCACACTTCTTTTTTTTGACACGCGTTGAACAAAATGCAGCCAAAACATCTTACATGTGTCGAAACAAAAGGGTAACGGGGGTGAGGGTTCGGGGGCGCGGGGAGAAAACACACCGAAATCTCAAAGAAAGACAGGCAACAGTGAGACTTCATTACCACAAATCTACAATAGAACAGAGGCACATCTGCATAGATCAACAGGATTTTAGAAGATCAGCGGTTCAAACAGGAGATGAGAATGATGAAGACAGGAACATAGGGACATCTGATGAAAGATGTAGAAAATGCTGATGACGTGAGAACGGCAACCAGAGACTGAGGAAAAATCCAGGCATCATCGGAAAGCAGGCCTATTTTTATAAGGTAAGCAGAGGAGAGGAGCCTCATTCTAGAGAACTTCTAGTTGCACACCTGGTTCAAATGGAAAATAAAATGTCCGACAAAACAAGAGAGAAAGAGGCAAGATTTGTAGCAGTGCACACTCTTGCCAAAAAACCAAAATAAAACGACTCTGGGGAGCGAGGCTTTAGAAGAATCACTTTGGGTGCATTCAAAAAAAAACTTTAAAATAAATGGGTTCCTTTGAGGTTTTGAAGAACAAACAAAATAAAAGGCCCTTTAGAGTTCTTCTGACATCATTCCAAAGAACCTTTTCTGACATTTATTTTTAAAAGTGTACTTCAAGCACTGCGGTTGTTGGCAGCATTGCAAAATATAAGCTTTAACATTTTTGACTAGGAAATGTAATATTAATACGCAGTCATGTGCAAAAATTGAAGTCCCCCCCTGGTCACATGACAAGTTTTGTTTGCAAAGCACGTCAAAATGACCCAAGTTCATTAAAGTGTTAATAACTGGGCCTCATATAGCAGTGCTTCTCAATACAGCTCTCCAGGACCTCCAGCAAGCTCAATTTTCAGTTCTATTCCAACTTGCAGAACTGAGCCAAGTAATCAACGTGTAATTACCTGGCTCAGGCATGTTGGGAGCTGAGGTACAAGAAAAAAAAAACTGCTATATTGAGGGTTAGTGGCAGAGCTGTGGGCTTTCAGTATGATCTCTCCTGTGTTGGAGACATGTAGTGACATCCTTCCTCAGATTCTTTGTTTAAAGCAAATAATAAATGATATAAGAAAATAAAAACTCGCTTTATTAATATGATATATTCTTTATATATATATATATATATTTTTTTTTTATATATATATACACCAGTTATATATATGATATATCAGATTTATGGGCACTCCATGTCCTAACAATAGAGCTGTATCAATTGTTATTTTAGGTCCTAGTCTCTTGTGTGAACAGGAGAAGCACTTCGAATGGTTAAAAATGGTGGAATAAAGAATGATTGTCACCTTCGTAAGAACTGTAAGACCTTGGCCAGTTGCTTTAAACAGCAAATTGTTTTTGTGAACAGAACAAACGACAAGACTAAAGCGTTAAAGCATATCCTCGTGTCACTTAAGGAACTCATCACGAAGCTACAATACATTACTAGTCTGACCTCTATTACATTCGTAGCGCACTCACCTGGTACTGCTGCCATTTCTCCGATTATACATTGTTGGTTTTTTATTTGTTTATTTCCTTTTTTTTTTTTTTTTTTTTTTTAAGAGTTAACACCATAAAATGGACGATGGCCACTTATACCTTGGGGCTTCCAGATTGAGGGACGGTTGAAAGACGTTATGGTCTTGGTGTAAGACGTAGCTACGCAAGATCAAACGTGCACACAATGTTCTCCAGCCAGAATTGGGCTGCAATGATAGGGTAAGGTACAGCAAACGTTGAGCCTAAAATAAGCCTCCTTAAACTAAGTGGCCCGTGATGAAACACCAGGAAAAAACAGACTGTCAAACGGCACATCAGCAGCTAGCCACCCGTACAATCGGGACACCAAAGACGACAGTCCTACACACAGAAGGAGAAGTATAGTATGAGCCCTTGAGAACTCCTTCCCTCGCACACTATCTGCTAAGCCCTTTACACGATGATTCACAATGTTTTCCCAGGACAAAATGATGGCATAATTACGAATGAGTACGAAGGAACTCGTCGTTCACTTTTCGCCGTCGTCTCTGAGAGCCGGTGTACTGAATGCAGAGGAGACGCACTTAAGGACGGCCATTGAGGAAGCTGTCAAAACAAGACGTGGTTTTGAATAGATCATCTTCACAGGTGTGTGAATATTCATTTTTGAAACTACTGTGGTAGTTTCCCAACAAAAAGAAGTAGAACGTCTTGCCTTGTTTTATATATAATCTTTTTTTTTGATGCATTTTGACTGTCCCAGGCACTGTAATCATGTTATTGCAGCCTGGCCATGTTAAGATTCCACTTTACTGTAATAGCAAGCCGGGGACAATGTAACGGCCGGGACTCTACAGGGCTAATTAAAATTTCAATAAAACACCTGTCCGATAAAAACCGAGTGTGAAAGCACAACAAATTGACCCATAAGCTTATTCATGCAAAGAGCTGGGGTGGCTTCTTTTTTTTTTTAGGTTTTTACCAAACCGTGTTTCATGACTTGGATTTCGGCCACCATTAAACTGAAAACTGCTGTTTGGTTTGACTTCCCTCCATGTTAGGCATTCGCAATAAAATAAAAGCATGCCCGTCCTGCCAGTAGGTGTCATCAGTCCGCAACCAGTATGTTCACCTCTCTGTCTCTGTCATGAGAAGACAATAGGGGTATAATGGAGCCTGCAAATCTGAGAGGCTGTAGAGAAGCTGAATGAAAGGACTATGAAAATGACAGATGGTATCACAGGTGATTTGTTTTCGGGTTTTTTGACCATATTTTACCAATAGCACATGCTACTGGGCTCTTTTTTTGAGGCTCTGTTAATATATAGCCCTGTGTACATCAATGAGTATTCTTTTGTTTTGGCCAGAAGGCAAAGACAGAAAATGTGTCTAAATCTGAGAAAGCAAGAGAGAAGGTAATAAGTACTGAGGGAAACGGGGCTTAACCATTCGTATCTTTGCGGCTACAGTAGCAGGGAGTAGAGAAGCGATTCATGCTCTCGGAATATAGACCAGAATGGGGCGCAAACAGAAAATCTGGACAGAGACATGGATACACGGAACGTTTGCTCTTTTTTTTCCCCCCTCCCCCGTATAATTTTCCATTTTGATCTGAAGCAAGTGAAGTGTGCAGAGAAAAAACCATCTTTGTCAGCTGAAGCTCGAAATGAAAAAGTCAGATCATCTCTTAGTGCAAAGAGAAATAAAACGCGCGCGTGTCTGTGTGTAGGGTTTTCAGAACATGTTCCAGAACAGTGTGAGATCTGACGTCTTAGTAGGACACGGCCTGGACCTTCTCCTGGACCGTCCTCCTCTCCTTATCCTCTTGCGTTTCTCTTCAAACTTGTTCCTTCTACTGGCTGGGGCCTAAAGAGCACTGAACATATAAAGCGCAGTTAGGAGGCGGCTAGGCGGGACCCACCACCGGCCTGCGCACCTGGGTTCCCCCTGGTTTGACCTCGCTGGCTCCTCTCTAGCGGAGGGATGCCCGCTTTTTTTGTTTCGACGGGAGATTGTTCCGGAGCACGTTAACTCGCTAGCTCTAGTCTTCCCAGTCACTGTTGTCCAAATCACTCCTCCCTGGGGGTGTTGTCTTCCAGTGGGAAGATTCCAGCCAGGCAGGTGGAGTTCTGGCTGGCCGTCATGGTGGCCATTGTGTGGAGGAGGACCAGGACCAGCAGGCAAAGCTTGAGCCTGCCGTGGCCCAGCCGTGGCGCGCCTGAGGCGGCCGCGGCGGCGGTGGTGGTGGAGGAGACGTGCTGACACGAGGGGTGAGTCCTTTTGAAAGTGCCACGTGAGTGGTTGCTCGTTTTCAGCTCCCACCGCACATCGCAGCACTGTGGCTCCTGCTCAGCGTTCGCTTTCTCCGAAAGCCCTGGAAGGTGGACAAGAACACAAACTGATGAGTTGTGTGGCATCCAAACAGTTCAAACAATCCACAAATGAGGACACAATTTATTTATTTGATTTTTTAACAAGGAAAATGCACATTGAATGGTCAGCATTAATTAATGATGTCAATATCCCAGATAAAGGCTCGTTTTTGTCTGGTTGATTAAAATGAGTCTTATGGCACTACATGTGATTTTTTTTTTACATGGAATAGACATTATAATGAATATTTGCCTTTTGGTATCTTTGCCATGTCCCATTTAAAGAGGTTTAGCACTATAACTTCACTTTAAAACACTGAACATACTTTGAAATATAAATGACTTCTCATGGTAACGTATCATAGCACTAATGCAATAAGTTACTCAACACAATCTAGAACCTGTAAGAGTAAAATGTTCCCAATTACACACTGATAAGAGATGAGTTAACAACATTGTATTATAACTAAGGCAATTATTAGTGACGTTCAGATAACAGACTTGTAATTATGTACTGTATTAATTGTGGTCATAACGAACAGTACACAGCAAATAAACCATTTAGATAACAAATATCGTCACGTATTCGTTAAGATAAAGCATTGCCCAATTTGTTTAAGTGTAGAGAATGTTTAATTAAATGTTACGCAGGTCAATAACCTTTTTTAATAAGCGGATGGTCAGAATCAGCAGGAAGTGTGTTGTGTAGTTCAGTTAACAGTTGCCTGGCCTTGACTGCGTTGAGATATTTTATTCATGTGGAAATGCACACACTGGAACCAAGTCAGTTCAATACATTCCTTTTCTTAGTGCACAAAAATCAGCAAGTTTTCTTACTAGTTCACACATCACCTAGAAAAAGTTTCCAATATGGCACACATATCACCTGAAAAGTTTACCAGCATGTCATAGATATATTCGTTATGGATTTTTCCACCTGCCTGCACTTTTTAACAGACTGACACGATCATAACCAAACAATGTCATGAAAATAAAATGAAAATAAATCTGACACAAGTAGAGTGTGCAATAGTTGAAGGTGGACTATACTAGGCAAAAGCAGGAAAGTGCCAAGAGCACTACCACACACACACACACACACACACACACACACACACATATATATATATACTTGACTGGTCCACACTGAGCCCTGACCTCAACCCCATCCAGCACCTTTGGGATGAACTGGAACGGAGACTGTGAGCCAGACCTTCTCGTCCAACATCAGTGTCTGACCTCATAAATACTCTTCTTTCTGTAGAATGGGCACAAATTCCCACAGAAACACCAAAATCTTGTAGAAAGCTTTCCAAGAAGAGTGAAAGCTGTTCTAGCTGTGAAGGGGGACCTACTCCATATTAAAGCCTGTATATTTGAATGCAATGTTAATGCATAAAAATGCATCAAAACATGACTTTAAATCTTGCAAGCTGGAAATGAATCACTGCCAATTTCATAAATAAGTAAGAAGTAATGTTAAACATGACAGCCTTGGTTGTCAGAGTGGTTGTTTACTGCATTTAATTAAAGCACTCTCATCTGGCATCAGTGATAAGCTTTAATTAATTACAGCAGCTATTTCCTTTCGCTTTATCAATTGTTTTTCCTACTAAACATATAGTGGCACTACATAGTACCACTTTTTTCTACTCATCCCGGCGTCTTACTGTGCTCTGTGACAGATGCATTTCAGAACTGCATCTCTGTAATGGTATTTTTACAGGGGAAGCAAAACAAAGTTTTATGTCATTAAAGTCATTTGGAACCATTTCCCTTGTCCTGAAATGTCCCCACAAGGTAAAGTGCAGCTGTCATTTTCAAATGGAGTAAAAATAAAATCAAATCTGGAAAATGGAGTTGCAAGGTGTTGAGATGACAGTGACAACCTGCTTTTTCAAAGTCATTATCTTGTGTCTGAAAAAGTGTGTTGATCTTTTATACACAGTATTTCTCCCTCTCTGCGCTCTGTCTAAACCAGCCACATTATGTAAATCTATGTAGGAAAGGTGTTGCACTTTAACTGCTCAGAGACAACATTAACATGTCATCCTGTGCAGATTAGGATGTAAGAAAAAGGAAGACAAAATGTGATTAAATGACCAGCTAGTAATTTATTTAAGGACAAGAAAGAGATTTGAAATGACTGCTTTTAAGCCTAAGTAGCATTTGGACTCTTCTGTTAATAAAAAAAAGGCCAATTTGGCCCCCACTGAATCACTAAATCCTTCTAATATGAGGCCAAGTAGAGAAGTGCAAGGAAATAATGGCATGAATTACCAGTGATTCACAGTTCTAAACAGTTCTAAATCTACATTTACATTAATGCTAAAACATGAACATTTTAGTTCTAAACTGATGTGAAAAAGAAAAACACTGTTCTACCTTTAACTCAATGGCTTCTTGTGCGATTACATGCACATTTTGTACATTGGGGTTCTGCATTTTATTTAGTATTGAGATACAATTATGTAGCCACATGCAAAAGTTTGTGGACTCCTGAAATTTCTAAATAAAAGTAAGCACATATCTTTTACAGAGAACACACATTTCTGCACAAAGCCATATTTATGTTTGTTCCTTATAAAAAAGTGAACTTATTTTCAAGTAGAAAGTAAAAGAAAATATAACTGTTTAATGACTAATGATCTATTGATTATGTTCAGGTTTATCTAAATGAATCCTGCTCACTGGTGATCATTCAGGGGTCCTGACCATCAATGGGTAAAGGGAGCTGAGGAATGATGCAAAGAAATGGATGGACTACAAAGTAAACAACTTGTGTTAACTTGAGTTAACCTGTATGGTAAGTGGGCTGATAAAATGGACAGTGAGTGTAGAAACAAGGTACACAATATGGACAAAAGTATTGGGATGCCTTACTATTACCCCAACAAGGACTTTGATATGGAGTTGTCCCTGTCTTTGCAGCTATAGAAGCTTCCATAGTAATGTTGGAATAGAAAAGGTTCTTCCACAAATTGTGTCCACAAAGTTGGAAACATGCCGTTGTCCAAAAATGTCTTGGTATGATGAAACACAAAGATTGTCCTTCACTTTAACTAAGGGGCTGCCTGAATTCAATAATTAAGAGGTCTGTCCCAGTACCTTTGTCCATATAGACAGTTAGGGTGTACCTATATCCTATAAACTGCTTTTTAGTATTGTACTTAAAAACTGGTTTTGGTTTTTACTATTCAAAAAATGTAACACACTACACAGAATATGCTACATTACGTACATTTTTGTCTATTTGTTACAGTGAAACACAATAAAGGGCCCATCTCCAATATCTTAGTTTTTTTCCTCCACCTATACGTCATAAACGGTCATTATTCATTTTACATGATTATTTTCAAATCTTTTTTATCCCTTAGAATTAAACAGGTGTTGTAACAGGTTACTGTGTCTTTAAAGCTGTTGAGACTGTGTGACTATCTTCTCTTCTGATTGGCTGGCCGTGTTTTGCGTCATTCAGAAAGCAATCTGGCCTATACCACTGTGAGTGTCATACATGAATGGCTGAGCTAAACTTTTGTAGGCTAAATAGCTAAATAAATGTGTTAGCTATCATGACATCACAAAACATCACATTCAAAACAGGCTGACTTAGCTTCCATACGTACACTATATGGACTGAGGAGTGAATTGTGTGTTTTGAAACTTGATTACTTTCTCCATTAAACTCAGTTTTTCATGATATGGACCCTTTCAAACTTCCCTTTGATTCATAGCATTGGAGAACAATCAGTCTAATTGAGTAGCATGATTTTTGGAAAAACAGCTTATATGTACCAGCGGAGATAATCTAAGCTGACAAATCGTAATCTGAGAAGAATGAAACATATGGGCCCAGGATTCAGATCATCCAGTGCCCTAGAATTTTCGGTTTTATAAAAACAGCTGGCCTGCAGAATTTAAGGTGAGCTGAGTACAACTTGGCTTGGTCAGTATGTGGAAAGTAAGCCTTACATATTTAGTTATGTAGTTGTAAATTGTCAGTATGTGGGACATAAGCCTTAAATATTTCGTCATACAACCCCAAATGAGGCCCGGTCTTAACAGAATGTGAGAGTTATGTAACTGAATCAGATTATAGCTCAGTATATCTGAGAAGAGATGTTCATTAACTAGGCTGTGTACAGAGCCAGACTGCAGCACTGGCTGAAGGTGTTTTAGTATTCCAGTATGGATCGAAATTAAACACATCCATCAGAAACAAGAACAACTAGATAGATCTAGATTCAAGCGGACAAAAATCACATTTGTACAGTTTTTGCCTTGCCCCTGTAACATAGTTGTGTCCAAAATGCTTGCTTTTTTAAAAAGTTGCTTCTATAGTTTTGCATTGGAGCTACACTTTATGGACAAAAGTATTGGACGCATGACCAGAACACCAACAGGGACTTTACATTACATTACATTGCTTTCAAATACATAGACTTTAATATGGAGTTGGTCCTCCTTTGCAGCTATAACAGCTTTCACTCTTCTTTCCACAAGATTTTGGAGTTGAGGTTGGTGCTTATTCATTCTGTAGAGCATTTATAAGCTCAGACACTGGCGTTGGATCTCTGTTCCAGTTCATCCTGAAGGTGTTGGATGGGGTTGAGGTCAGGGCTCTGTGCGGGCCAGTTTAGTTCTTCCACACTGAACTCATCCAGCTATGACTTTATGGAGCTGCTTTGTGCACTGGGACTCAGTCATGCTGGTATAGAAAAAAGGTTTTTCCCCAAACAAAGTTCACATGACGTTGTTCAGAATGTCTGAATGCTGAGGCTTTAAGATTGACCTTCACTGGAAGTAAGAAGCCGCCTGAACTGTACAATTCAGAGGTGTGTCTCAATACTTTTGTCCATATAGTGTTTAAGCCAAATGTACATACCAGATAATGGAAGCTTTTTTTGCCCAAACTACATGCCTACACCATCATATACAGTTTATGACACTGTATAACATACTGTAAAATGAATGTAGTACTTTAGACAGTCATAAACAGTAGTAGGAGCAGTTTGTCCATACTTTTGTCCATTTGTATCAATAATAATATGACAAAGCAGTGAATGAGGCAAGTTATAGTGATCAGACATGTCAGACATGGCTAATCAACCACCAAACCATTGCTTATCTGATGAATGAACCATCACAAGTGATACCTACCTGTACATATAAAACTGGGAGTGCCGCCATGTATTAGATCATCATTGTCAGGCAATATAAATGGACATCTCTGCTGGACCTCCAGACAGTAGCGCTCACAGGGGACCTTGCGGCTACACCTGGACTGATTGCTCTGGAAGTACTGAGCGCAGAGCCAAGGCTTGTACGCCATCTGCAGAAAGAGGCAGACAGAACAAAACTATTAGCCTAAAACCACTAGCAAGATCTGAGATTCCCCTCACTTTCACCTCATCTACGTTTGTCAGCTGCTTATTGTGCTGTTATTTTAGTACAATTCCACTGTACCTGCCAATTGTATGTGTGTGCAATAATGATCTCCTCAGTCTGTGCACTGTGAATTGCTAACCACCAAATTAGCGTTACTAGCATTGTACCTACTTTGTCAAAGGCAGTTAAAAAGGCCTAGTTTCACTTAGGATTAAGATTCATTCTTGGGGATGGATACCACCTCCTCACACCATTCAGTAAACCAGTCAGGCATATGATCTCGACATCTCTGACAAACAGCTGCTATGTCAATTAGTCACAGTAAGAATAAGACCTATATAAGAACAGCAGTTAAAAGTCAAACAATAACGCAAATGATAATGAAACCAAATGAATGAAACTGAAAAGTTTAAAGTTTTATTTCCCCCACTCCACTTCAAATTCAGCTCTGTTTATATGCAGTACTCAGAATGACCAGAAGGTGGTGTGTTGGTTTAAAATGCACCTTGTGCACAAGCCTTTTCCCTCATTGCATCAATCTTACTCAGGGCAGCCCTGTTGCTTTTGTCACCTCATTGCGAGTCACAGAGGGCTATTAGGGTCGTAGTCACGGCACAAAAAAACAGCTGCTTTTAGTTCATGATCTATCAGCCTGTTGCTGCATCATTATGACATCAGATCCCCAATCGGTCCCAAACTTCACCCTCCCCCATCCAACCATGAGAACGCATTACATGAGCGCAGTTCATGTGGTCCAGTTTTTTATTTGTACCAGAGGAGCAAGTCTGCATATAAGATGAGCGCAGAGTGGGCAGTGGATGGGGTCGCTAGCGAGGGTGACAGCACTGTAAGAATAGCTCTAGCTCATTTATTTTGCCCTACATAGTGTACCCAGCGCAGGCCGCTGTTGAGGAAAGGGAAAGAAGGCAGCGCATCCACAAATTGCAGTGTGTGTGTGTGTGTGTGTAAAAAGAGAACAGGAGATGTAGAAAAGCAGGTCATCATTAGCACTGTCTGGCTGTCAGAGAATCCGGAGATGTAGACTCATTTGTGAGGCTCCATTTCTCTTTCTTTTCTTTCTGCCTCTCTCTCTCTCTCTTTCTCTCTCTCTCTCTCTGCATACACACACACACACACACACACGGACGCGCACACACACGCTTTCCTCAGAATACCACAGGAAACAAGCTGGCACAGGCTGGGAACAAGAAGCAGCTCACCAGAAGGGGAGTGCCCTTCATCTACCAATCACCATCCCTGAGGGAAACTGGTGGAAAGTGAAAAGTCAGATTTGATTGGATGCTGGGCTTGTCTTTTTTTTCCTTCTCTAGCATAAATCCTCGGGCTGAGTTCTTCACAAGGTCCAAGGTTCGAATCCAGAATGAGCATAAGACGAGGCGCCTAAAGAGTTGGCAGCTCGTTCACGTGTCAAGAAACGTGCTTCCACACTGGACATCCGGCGAGCGCATCACAGCACTGTCTTGCATAATGAGATATCTCTTGAAAGGCCTGCGAGTTCCACGGCTATGAATACCTCTGAATCCTTCCACATCCTACACGTTGGTAGAGGAAGGTCAGAAGGTTAAAGCTTGCAGTGCCTTCTGGGAATCGGGGTGCAAATGAGGCAGTGAAATGCCAGAGAGTGCCTCAATCATCGACCGCAGGGCCTCCTGGGACTGCTCGTGATTGCTTGGCCCCGAGCTGAGGGCAAAAGTTATGGAAACGTTTTTCAGCATGGAGCATGGACACGCGTGGCGCCCATAGCATCCATCATAAATGGACTGAGATAGAATGTGAGAGAGGGGTAGGCACAACGGGAAACACAGGCCAAACACAGCTCAGCAAGGTTTAACAAGCAGGACTGAGGCAGAAAATGCAAATGAAACTGACCTGTAGACAAGGAGAACTGGTGCTGATGAGGTTAACCTGCTGGCTATATAGTATATGTGTATGTGGCTGTGTGTTTTTGTCAAGTTGCAATCAACTCTCTGCAGTCCTAGCTGATACAAAAGCAAAGAAAGTTGGCAACAAAGCAAAGAAAGTGGGCAATGCCAGTTGTTGAAAAAAAGCTTACATATTGTTTGCAGTGTTTATATGATATACATAGTAATTCTGACAGATTGCAGTACACTACAGGAAGCATGGGGGGCGATATTACTTTTGTTGATTGATTGGGTTAATTTGCATAATGCAGTTTGTGGGGCAGGGTATGGCTGACCCAGTGTACCCAGCTAGTGCTAGTGGCCAAACAGCATACATTCTGTTGATAAATTAATGAATAATATGTTATTCAAGACCCTTAGAACCTTTAGAACCAATTTTATTATTTCAACTAATAAAACCCGTGTTTGTTCTCCTACATACTCGCCATTTGCTGCTCTTTCACTCAGCTGTTCTCCGGTCCCCCTCCCTCTGTGGGTTTTCCCCACCCACTTGTGGGCAGAGACTATCCTGCAAGTTCTCCCGGGTTCAAAGATCTTGTGTTTTTTTGTTTGTTTCTAAAACCTAAAATAAATTGGGGCATTTTTCTTCTTTATGGGCATTTGCGTGGGACGCCCCAGTAGTGGTTATTATAATTATGTTTTTTACATTACAGTAACTTTGGTTCTACGTGACACAGGAACACCAAACAAAGCTTAGCATGATGTCTGACACCTCTACCATCAACACAAATTGGGGGAACTTCCATATAAGGAGTTATTTTACTGTATGACAACAATTTATCATTCATTATTTGGATCTAAAACATATTAACATTATTAATAAGCAGTTATAAAAGGGCTATGCTGGCCTGTTATCTGATAAGAGCTGACGAATATGAAACTGACAGCAAGTACAGCAAGTACAGCAAGTACTGAGAGCTTTACCAGTACAGATGAATGTGGGCTCAATATTTTTAGGCAACAAGTCACCGCTGTCCTTTTTATTTAACTGATTAAACTAACAACCGTTAATAAACACATTGTAAATTATTTCTAAACAATTCATAAGGGCCTTCCTTTTTATGGTAAGCTGTGTTTTGATCATTCTTTTTCCAAGCTTGTTTTCAAGGGCACCTAAAGCATGAAAAATGTTTCTTTGTCTCTTGGCTTTTACATCATTGCCTTCGCATGAGTGCAGATCATGGTTCTCGCGCTGTTGTCTTGTTCACCAAGCTGAAGATGATACCAACAGCTAATTAGGTTTGTTAAGTCTCTGCCTTCCTGGCATGGTCAATCACATGAAATGTATGACTTCAAAAGTTACATATAAAGAACACAAGAAATAAGGATGGTGGCGTGTAGACAGGCGTTTGGGTGTCATTATTGGGATAAATATGATTTTCTGTGTACATATTGTGTACATTGTTAAAGGACCCTGACTATAATGGCACAAAAAAGTAGTGTTTATTTGCTTTTGATTTCATTGAATATGTATAGTAAGTTCATATAACATAATTCTGTGTTTTTCAGGTCACCCCTTCTAATTATTTGTGTTTACTGGTGTTTCTGGCTACTATGGTGCCCTATTTGAGTGGGCATCACTGATTCATACATTTTTTCCCACCTTAGTTTACTGTCTGGGCTGTCTATATGGACAAAAGTATTGAGACACCTGACCATACTTTAATTACATTGCAGTCAAATACATAGACTTTAATATGGAGTTGGTCCCCCTTTGCAGCTATAACAGCTTCCACTCTTCTTGGAAGGCTTTCTACAAGATTTTAGAGTGTTTCCCAAGCCTGTCTTTATGGAGCTTGCTTTGTGCACTGGGGCACAGTCATGTTGGAATAAAAAACGTTCACAAAGTTGGAAGCATGGCGTCGTCCAAAATGTCTTGGTATTCTGAAGTATTAAGATTGCCCTTCACTGGAAGTAAGGGTCCTGAAATACAGGTCTGACCTAATACTATTGCCCACATAGTATATCTAGAAATGCCCCTGTTTATTAGTTCAATAAAGTCCAATTATTTTAAGTTAAATCACGATTTTTATAGTGTAACAGCAAGTTTCATTACAAAGAGAGCATAACTATGCCCATTTAATTGGATTAAGTCCAGTGCAGTGTGTGAAATACTGAATGATGCACCTCTAGCATGAAATGAACTGCTGCTAAGGCTAATGACACTTTCCACTATCTGTTACACCTTCATGTGCACACAGATGGAACTTCAGATGATGGCGTCTTTTGAGAGGAACCCTTGGACGGCACAAATGTTCATTTTACTGATTAATCTTTTTCCAAACTGCAATAAGCGCGTATTAGCAGGGAGCAGCAGGCTGTGAGTTCTCTTTCGGGCATGTTATGTTTAGCTTCCCTTTGTGAAAAGTAAGTAGTTACATCGATAGAATACTTAGATTATGTGAAAAATATTGAAAGGACATTTATTTTATTAATTTTTTTTATGGAAATACACCCACAATACTTAAAGTAATACAATCCTACATTAGTGTAAGGAAACACACTCGAACACATGCAAACACAAACACAAACAAAAGGACACTTGATTTTCATTTTATATCTATTCATTTCATTGTATTTTCATTTTTTGTTTTAATTTTGGACATATACCAGCTGCCTTTTATGCTGGATCAGACCAATTAAAGCAGTCCAAAATGACTTTTGAAAATGATTTTTTTTTCCATTAAGTCCATTAAGTTTTATTTTCCATAAAGTTAAATTACATTGTTGGAGATCCAAGGTTTTATTCCAGCAGCAATAACTTGTATCATGATTTTTAGTGTAATACTTTAATATGCCATTAGGGCAGTGTACAAATGTCAAATCTGTTTGTATTATTTTAAAAAGTACATTTCAAAGCCAAGCTTTTTGAGTGGTTATTCAAAATGTCATTTAGAAATACATCAGAAACAGAAATATATTTTATGGTCATACATACAGTTCACGTCTTAGTCAACTACAGTCAACATAAGTTCAAATGTAGAACAGATTAGCAATTTCAAGCTTCTGAGCGGCTACCAAAAAACCATGAGTTTGATTCCAGTGTTATCCATCCATGTGCTACCTTTGCCCTCCCAGGTAACATAATGTGATGGGGAAGACATAGACAGCTGGTGGGTATAGGTTATGGCTAGATCTGGATTAAAGCTTTTGAATGATTTGTGCTATAAATCATTAAAAGTAAAAATTAAGCAAAGTGTGAAAATGATATACTTCAATCTAATTAAGAGCTGTTCCGAAATAGCACTCAAAAGCGCATTTAAAACCAGTTAAGATTAATCAGAGCTTAATTAATCTACACTAGTGTGTATTAGAAGCATGCATAAATTGCGAGCACTAACAGTATGAACTTTTTACGTTCAGTGCATTTAAAGAATTGTTTCTTTCACAAGGATAACTTCAGTGAGATCTTACTTTGTGTGAGTAATTCCACACATTTGTAGCCGCAGTGCTTCCTAGGGACTGCGATTGAGGCATTAGATAAGCAAGGTCACAAACGAAATCAATCTGTTCCTGATCAATAGGCATCACGTTTTCCCCTTATGGCTAATGATGCTACAAAGAAGACACTCGATGGCCACTGAGGAGTAGAAAGGCTAAGGGCTGGTGATAGACTGATGGATCGGAGGAGATTATGTGGGGGGGGGAAAGTGCTCTTTGGATTTCTACCAGTGCCACAGATATATTTATTGCTGCTGAAATGCACATGCGAGCGCACACACACAACCACGAGCATCCACACACACTGTAGCCTCCCTTATCAACAAGTATTACATAACACAGATCTCCTCCTCTACAACATTAGCCAAGTTTGCTAGTTTCTCTTAGATCCTTCAGAGTGCATGTGTGCGTGAGGGTGTGTGCATGAACATATCTCACATGCTCAATGAAACTTCATTAACTATAAGTTTCTCATTAATGATTCAAATCTAATTAAACTGCTTCCGAGGAACATTACAATGCATCAGTGGTAACTAATTATATGGAAAAAAAAAGACTTGCCACATTATTACGAAACACGATTAGATTAAGAAACCTGGAGTTTGTGCAACACTGACTGTAATTGTGAGCCAATGAGTACATGCACTGGGGACAAATGCCACATTGGAAACAATTGGACCTAACATAACTATCAGCTCCAGGGTGGGGGAGTGCATAACATGGTTTAGGGCTGAGTTACAGACTGCGAGATGAAATTAGACGATCCCTATGTTCTAAGGGCACTGGCTAATGGATTTATGGTGTTTTTGGCCTTGAGATCCAGGACACTCTTCAGAAGACTTTCCCCTAATGCTGTGGTCTAGAATTTCCCTCTTTTACTTTAATAATTGTTATGCATTATAAACAGGGCGCAATTTGTGCTGGAACTAGACGGATCCAGATTCAGTAGCTCCCGGAATGATTCTAGAACGTGTTTTAGTGGATCTGGAACCTCGGTCACACCTCTGAAAAACTGTAGAGATCTAGAAAAATCAGAACGTAAAACTCGACTGAAGAGTAGCATGCTGTGATAACACATGTCCGTACACTTTTGCCTGACAGCGAGAGAAATGCTTTCAAACAGTAATAACAGTGATAATATTTCTGTAGCCGCTTAAACCACCACTGCTGTAAATGTTCATCCCTCCAAGGAGCTCAGAAAGGTTCAGCGAACAAACAGACATATCAATGGTTTATTAACCTCCCATGTATTAGAAGCCGTACGTTTCGTTTTGAGAAACCCTCACAAGAGGTTAAATGAACAAAAACATTGTTTACACACACTGACCTTTATGTATTCTCTAGTTCTAGTTCCATAGACTTAGTCACTTACCCAACTCATGTATTCACAAACTGTTTCTATTGTAATAGGCATTAATCCCTTCCCATTTTTTGTATGCTGTTGCTGTTTCTAGTTCATAGACTTAGCCCCTTTCCATCTCATGTATTTCTTATGACGTACAGCTAGTCCTTTACTATTTGTTTATTCTCACTATTTCTGGTCACATAGACGTAGTCCCTTGCCAGTATTGCATTTTACTAGACACCGTCTTTTTTCATATCTTTCCTTACCATTTTTGCTTTCATCTTTTTAGACTTATAAAAGGACCACATTCAACAGGTTCTCCCTCATAGAAAAAAAAACGGACTATGCAAAGAACAATTCAAATGGTTCTTTGATTTGTGATGGATATAGAATAGAAGTATAGATCCAACTATAGATAACAGTTGGATTCTGTGTATAACAATCATCTTTATTGAGGAACCTTTGAAAAAACACCCTTCGCAGACTGCAAAGCTCCAAAGATCCCTTTTGTGGCATCTTTATTTTGAGAATGCACCTCTAGCAGTGTGCCTGCAACCTCCTCCTTTACCCTTGACCAATATTTGACAGCATTATGCGAGCCTAGAAATGTAATTAGAATTCAGATTAATACAGCATTATTCAAACTGTTGAATATTCCATGGTCGTGAGAGAAAGAGAGAGAGAGAGAGAGATAGGATCTTCTCGGCTTACGCTACGGTGTTGAAATAAGGGAGGGAAGGGGCGCTTTGATCTTCTGTATTAATTATGGCCTAATTGAGGGAATTCTCTCTTGCACACCTCTCTAAGCCCTTTGAAGCTAACCACCATTCACTTCTTTGAGTTCCCATCGTCCCTTCCCCCCCTCCCCCCCCCATCCCCCACTTGTAGTACACTAGCACAGTGCTTGGAAAGAGACAGTCTGATTTCTATCTTTCCATAAACCATAAACAGCCATGAGAGAACCGCCAGCAGGTCATCACCAATGTCTTTTGGGTCTTTGAAGAGAGTTATTGGATGTGACATTTCGGCGACCTGCGTGCTCCGCCGTGTGGGCTTTGTTTGCATTAGAGTGAGCAGAGGGAGGCGCCTGATGCAAGGGCGTGCAGTTTTTCCGCTTAGAGTCGCTATTTTGAGAGTCTAGCTTTGAAAACTTTGCCTCGAAGCGCTGAATATTCAGCAGGACGAGAGGGAGGCATGTTTGGCAAGCGATTTTTGATGGCATCCAGAGATGACAAGTTGAGCGTGCTGTGCAGATGTCTGCTGCTAGTTCGGCTCCCATCTGGAGAAGGAAGAACTCAAAATGAACGCGACCAACATTCGGTTTCTTCTGACGCTGAGGCAAAGAAGGAAAAAAGCGTCTACCTCTTCGAAAAGGGACGCTGAAAAAATAGTAGTTCAACTTAAATTATCCAACATCTAGAAGAACACGACCTTATGATGTCTAGCAGATAATGTCTTTCATAGACCCTCAAAAGGCATAATGTTGCTTGCTTTTTTTGTTAATAACTATGCATGTACTTTTCATCTACATGTACTGACCATTTACTCAGCTCCACTTACCCTAAAGGTGCACTTTGTAGTTTCAGGCTGTAGTCCATTTGCTTCTCTGCATCATTTGTTAACCCCCTTTACATCGTTCATCAATGATCAGGACCACCACAGGACCACCAGGTATTATGTATCATTCTCAGCACAGCATGGTAGTTGTGTGTGTGTGTGTGTGTGTGTGTGTGTGTGTACTGCAAAGAGAGGATCACAGCAGTGGGTCCACTTAAGACATATCTAACTTGCTGGTCCACCTCACAGGAGTTATCGATGCCTATGCTGGTACACTGTTAGCTGGATATTTTTGGTTGGCGGTCTATTCATAGACCAGGTTAAAGACTACCAGCATAAACACACACATGCACACACACATACACACACAAAAACATACACTCTAACATGTAACTACCATATCTAGACTCAGATAATGCTGTCAAATAGTGCTTACGGAAAGGGAACAAGTTGCAGGCACATTGTTAAAGGTTCCAAAATATGTAGAACTGTCGGCCCACACACACCAACTGAAACTGTTTTTTTTTCATGATGGAGAACCTGTACATGGTTCTACTGTATATTATCGAGTCACTGCCATGCTGAAAATGATCCACCACCCAGTTGATATCTGCTCACTGGTGGTCCTTTGGGGGACCACTGATGTACAGGGTAGCGATGAAGAAACTATGTAGGGAAAAAGACGGACTACAGTCTGTAAGTGTAAACTACAAAGTAACCTAAATGACTATATGTACATACACACATACATATTTATAAATATATAAAAATGCCAAGTTTGATACACTGTGGAAAGAGTCTAAATGTACCCTTCACTCCCTCTAACTTGACCGTTTGTTCATACATTCATGGGCACTGGAACCATTGTAGCCCCCCACTTTTCGAAATCATTTGTTTCGTCCCTTCCACTTTTCCCATCCCGGACAACAGTTGCGACGTAGAGAGCAGTATGTGTCCCCCCAACTTAGATTAAGATTAATTAATTATGACTGACTTAAGAATTAATTATTACAAAATTATATTAAAACACACCAACATAATTAGTGGAAAGAGCATCAAAATGTAAGCAAAATGTTGAGTGTGGTCCCTTAATGATTTAAGGGTTTTAAAATGTATGTATAGACTCTGTATGTAGCTAGAAACAAAACCCTTTGCTCACTTTCCATGATAATCACTTTTGCTATTTAAAATCAGGCCTGTACCCAGAGGCATAGCCAGGCATTAATTTTAGGTGGTGAGAAAATACACTAAATACAATCACTGTGTGATCTCTAACCTTAATTTGATAAATGCGACACACTCAGTCATTTTGGGAGGAAGCCAGGCAGTAGGTGAACCCTTTGTAGCAGAGCACAAACAGTTACAGTGCTTGTATTTAGAATTCACAACTGAATTATTTGGTCTCAAACTCAAATGTAATGTTATTTGTTAAATTACAGTATTCTATGGCTCAGAATTATATTCCCAGCTTTGTTGTTTTGACAGAATGTATTATTTTATGCCATTTTCATGTTTTTATTTATCAGTATTCTCTCGCTATAATATCCACCATGCATTACATAAATGTCATGCACTCATTGGAAATGACTATGGTGTCAAACAATCCTGCTAGTCTAGCCACTTATCGACAGGCAAATAAATACAACAAAGCCCGCGTGAGTGTAACTCCTACCTCAGAAATTGAACATGATTTTGTATTTTGTTCAGAACAAATCATCCAGAATCCTAAACAAGAGTGCTAATGTTAGCCTTTAGGTTGTTATCCTTCTCATCTCTACCTCTTCCTCCTCATCTCCTTCCTCTCCTCTGCAACACAACAACAAAAACAGAACTCCACAAGAAGTGCACCACATAAGTGCAAAAAGGACAAAATAAAGAGTGCAAAGAGAGAAAGAGAGAGTGTCCGAGAAAAACACGAGCAAATCAACATTGTGTAGTTGTCAAAAGCAGCTAAACTACAGTTTGAATGAATACAGTATTATTAGATACTGTATTCTAATAGGTGAGTCATTAAAGGTTACATATTTTACCTCTTTTTAAACAAGTTATAATAGGTCTATGGGCTATACAAAACATGTTCATGAAGTTCTTTGCAAAAATCACTCTCACATAAAGAGTTATCACCAGCTCTATTCTTGACGGTTTCAGTCCCTTTCAAAATGAGCCGTTTAAGGGCTCTGTCCCTTTTATGCAAATAAGCTGTTCTTGGTCACACCCCCACCCATCCCATGTTTATGATGCACGTTTACTACATGTCAGTTTACTAAAATGTCAGAAAACCCAGCCCTATATGTTCGACCCCGAGTCGGACCCAGAGCAAGATGAACACAACACTTCATGAATATAGAGGTAGACAGCAATAAATAATACTTTTGCAAATAATAGCAGCAGCAGTAGAGAGTGTAGTACATAATAAATAAGGCCTGTATGCTATGGAACCTTTTTCCAGACAGCAGAAATGAGAAGGTGAGCCACAATGCTGGTATTTTTCTAGAAGCAGCGAATGGTGTAAATGTCCTTGGCAGAAAGGAAAGAGACCATTGCAAACTGTTCTCACTTTCCTCTGAAAAGTCTTGCTATCCTAAAGAGAATAATTTCCATACCACGCCATGATGCAGTTACAGAGAAAGCTCTCTATAGTTCCTCTGCAGAATGTTGTGAGAATAGAGGGGTGGGGAGGTGGAATGTCCTCAGTCTCCGCAGGAAGTAGAGACTCTGCTGGGCCTTCGTGGTGATTGAGGTGTTGCTGTGAGGTTTGCCGTGATGTGAGCATCAAGGAACTTGGTGCTCTGGATGATCTCCACTGAGGAGCTGTTGATGTTCAACAGAGAGACAGGCTGTTGGCTCTGCACCAGTCCATTAATTAGCCTTTGCGCCTCCTCTCTGCATGCCACCTCATTATTCCTGCTCATCAAACCCACCATGGCAGTGTCTTCAGGAAACCTCATGATGTGGTTTGAGCTGTGCATTGCTGAACAGTCAAATGCCAGTAGGGTTAATTGTAGACAGCTGAGCATGCAGCTTTGGGAGAGCCCTGTGCTCAGCATGGTGTTGCTCCTGATCCTGACAGTCTCCCAGTCAGGAAGACCGGGATCCAGTTGCAGAGAAAGGTTTTCAAGCCCAGCAATCTCAGCTTCCCAGTAAGATGCTGAGAAATGATGGTGTTGAATGCTAAACTGAAGTCTATGAGCAAAATTCTCGCATAAGCGTTCTTTTTGTCCAGGTGGGTGAGGACCCAAGTGAAGGATTGAAGGATCGATTTTATTGATCAATTCAAATTTACAGTTCAGGACTGTAAATTTGTGTTTTTATGAAAATCTGTTTTATTACTTATCTTACACGCGAGCGCCAAAATCGGAACTAATGTTCTACACAGTTAAATTAGTGCGGCAGTGTTTGTGCCCAAGAAAGGTCTTGCTTTTGTGCTGTTGGACACAGACCAAACAAGTCCTGTGTCCAACAGCTTAAGCAGCACAGGCACTCCCTGCAGTGCTAGCGTTATCCAGGTTAGCTAGCGGTGCCATTCCAGATGCTGCGCAGAATGCCAGTACTGTTACTGTACTTTAACACTGACTTGCAGATTGTGCAGGTCACCGTGCTGTTTGTGTGTCTAGAGTGTCGTGTCTCTCGTCTTGTTGTGGTTTTGTGTTTAGAATCCCCTCTGCGCTCCAATGGTACCGCCCCTTTTATGAAGGGACTGTAGTAATTGGTTAAGTCAAGGAACGCGTGTCAGCATCAGCCAATCAGAGGCGGAGATTGCATTTTGTACACAAGCGCGCACAGAGAGGGGAAAAAAACACACTAGTCAACTTCTCTCAGGGGTGTCAACTTGTGCCTCTGAAGTCGACTAGTCGACTTTTCTGTTAATGCCCTAGTGCCATATGATAAGAATGGGGCACGGTGGAAGGCAATAATAAACACTGTCGCGATGTATATTGCAAAAGCTATGGTGCCCATACACACTGTGGAAAAGCCAGGATTCATTAACATGCTAAAAGTTTTACACCCAAAGTGTGTGTCAGAATGCCCTCAAACCCTAAAGTAAAAAAAACAAAGTTCAAACTTGTTTTGATCCATTTCTTTGTCATCTGCAGTTTGATTTTGAGGAGGGGAGGGGAAAATCGATTAAAATCGAAAATCGGATTTATTGTGAAAAAGTCTGGGATTTTATTTTTAGGCCATATCGCCCAGCTCTAGACAGTGGCTTTGATATCATCCACTGAGAAGTTGGAATGATATGCAAACTATCCAGTGTGGGGGCAGATACGATTTAATATGCCTCAGGACAAGCCTCTCAAAGCACATTATGATGTTGAGTGTGGGACAATAGTCATTGAGGGAGGACACTGACAACTTCTTTGGCATGGGAATGATAGTGGTGGCTTTGAAGCATGTTGGAATAATGGTGGTGCTCAGAGAGATTTTGAAGATGTCTGTGAGAACATCTGCCAGCTGGTCTGCACATCTTCTGAGCACACAACCAGGAATGTTGTCTGGTACAACAGCTTTCCGTGGGTTGACTCTAAGCAGAGTTTTCTTCACATCAGTCATGGTCAGACAGCAACTGCTCGTTGGGGGGTTAGCATGGTCTTAATCACTGCCTTTTAATTTGCGCTTTAAGCCAAATGTAGAAGTGATTCAGCACATCTGGAAGGGAAGCCTCACCGTCACGGGCAGGTGAAGATCTCTTGTAGTTGGTGAATTGCCCGGGACAGATTGGTCCTTGTTGTTCTCAGGACGGCCTTATCACCTGATCTGCAGTTATTTACAGCTTCTGGTTGGGAAATGTAAAAATGGTCTTGGATAAAGTAATGTCATTGATGCACTTGCTAATGTAACCAGTCCCCGACGTCATGTACATGTTGTAGCCTCCCTGAACATGTGTCAGTCAGTGTGTTCAAAGCAGTTCTGAAGAGCAGAGATGGCCCCTGGGGGCCAGGTTTTCACCTGATTCCGAACGCGCTTGGCACGCCTGATGCGCAGTGTTTATGCTGGGATCAGCATTTCAGAGATGTGGTCTGAGTAGTCGAGGCAGGGGAAGAGCTCAGTGCAAAATGAGCCAGCAATATTTATGTAAACACAAATGCACTGATGGACTTTAGGGCGAACTTACTTGAGATTTGCATGGTTGGGATGTCCACCACGACTATGAGCACAGTGGTAAATTCCCACAATAAATATAACACACACGAGTCATAAATAAAACACACATGAGTCAGTGTTGATATAAACACATACGCCCCAACCTCAGGTTTTGCCAGTCAGAGCCCTACTTCTGTCCGGGCAGAACATTAGCATGCTGCTAATCTGTTGCTGACCAATGTCTCGGTAAAAACAAAAACGCAACAAACTCAGAGCCACTTACAAATGCAAAAAACAGTTCATAGCAGACTACCCCCAAAACCCAGCCCGAGAGCAGTTTTTCAAAGGTTTCTCCTACTGGCAAGATACATTATCAAAAGGGAGGTTCCTAATCTTTAAACTAGAAAATCCCACACTGACTTGTGCAAAGCACCACTGGAAGAGGCAAGCAACCATGCCTCTTACAACAGAAAGTTAGCTTCAAGCAATGGTTACATTTTTCATTTTGGCCAGAGCATTGCTTTAAGGCCAGTTCTGCCATCAGCCAAACTTGCCCAATCAATATCAGTGAAACTACAGAATAAGTCCTTTTTCAATGTGTCTGACATTCTATTCCTGCTGTGTTACTGCCTGGCTACTAACTTTCAAACCAAATTTCATTTATGTGAACTGCGTAATATTAATGACATGATCAAACAAGCTAACAGAAACAGAGATTAATTTAAAATCAAGATAATTGTTGGCTTAACCAATTGCCTATCTTTTAAAAGTAAATACAGCATATCCTTTTTAAAGCTGAATGGTCTGAATGATAGGCCTCCAAGATCATTGTAGCAGGAGTAACAACAATAATAATAATAATAATAATAATAATAATAATAATAATAAAAGTAAATCTCAAGTGACACACAATGGCTGTGCATAGATTTCACCCCAAGTTGCTAATGCAGCTGACAATGACATACATTAGCATAATACTAGCCACCTAGCCTTCCTACTGTTCATTCACTGTTAGTGACATTAGCATTTTTGGCTGAAGTGTTCCTTCAAGTCACTCAGCCATGTACAACCCCGCACTCATTAAGTGGCCTCAGGTGGACTCATTGGCACTTAGGGGTTCTCACTGCCTCTGTTTAACTTGCGAGTACAAAGCACTCAAGGCCACCCTATTAAAACCGAAAAATAAAGAGAGAGACCACAGACCAAGAAGCTTCTTTTCTTAGCACTGAAGTGTACAACATCGTCATTTAGCACTTGGGTCTGTGGAAAAGGATAATGAGCTAAATGTCAGCTGTTTAAAGATTGAGGGCATTTCATGGATCCTTGCTCTGCCCGCAAAGAGCAACATATACATACAGAGGGAGAGAGTCGATCTGCGGTCTTAACACTTGAGTCATTCTGGTATTTTGATCAATATTCTATTCAACACAAAAGCAAGAGGCGACTACATAAATAACAATGACCCCGGCTTCTATTCTCAGGCAAGAAATGGCTCACATTTACCAATTCTACTGGCCCATGAGGCTAAGTGCAGTATAAAGCATATTCACATGCAAGCTGCTCTAGCTCACACCAGCCCTCAGGTGCTTACTGAAGGTTATATTAATAGCTCTGAAAACATAGGGCCACATTAGCTATGAGACACCGTCCCTGCCTATGAATGATTTTTACTATTGAGCTTAGCTCCTCGTCGAAACAAATGGTGCTTTGACACAAATATGCTGCACAAAAACACACTTCCCTGTTGCCAACTTTCCTACATTTCCTACATGTCAGTCTCACACAAATGGCCACCTGAGGAAAAATGAAGAGGAAAAAATGAAGAGCGGATTTAATATCCAAGAGTATTATATTAATATGCAGTGGAAACCTGCATGCCATTCTCAACATTCTCCACCACATTTTTTTTCAGGTGGGTGGGAAGGCGGGAGTCTGGCTAATGACTCCTCGGCAAGAATTACTGCAAGAGTCTACAGTTATGTTGCCACTGGCCACTAAAAGGGGTCAGCTAACAAACTTATTTGAGCTAATACAGCTCCCATGCAGCCCTTAAGATAATATCAGGGATTCCCCGATACAAAATCGAGTACGTAACTGTTTGTTTCCAGTTACATGCGACTGGTGAGTGTAACCACGCAGCCGATAGTCCACAAGCCATTAGCCTTATTAAAAGATGACCTTTATTTATGACCCCCAGTGAAAAGTTTCTTCATCCCAGCAAGCCACGCAAAAAGATCTGGTGAAACTTGGCAAGTGCTTCTCAGAATCCCTCAAATGAGATCACATGCTGTTTCATACTGGAGCTTAATACCTCAATTTGTAGCTCCAGCATTTCTCTGTAAACAACTGCTGCATTTCAATATTTAATTGGCGGCAATTATTCGCCTGTTTATTTATTAATCTGGCAACTGCTTATGTGTGTCGCAAGGCTCACGACAGGAGGGGAGAAAGATGGGGTCTCTGCCAAAGAGCATTTCTCCTCACACACACACACCCACTCACACACACACATGCACGCTCATCGAGTTTTGACTCGTCTTTGCTTAGGTGACTGTGTGTGAGTATATGTGAGTATGCGGATGTGGGTGGGTGGGAGTTTGTGGGGGTGAGAGAGAGAAAAAAGAGAGACAGACCCAGAGAGAGAGGTGAGAAAAAAGCAGCTTTCACTACACCTGAAGTTCTGCTCAAGGTATGCGGTCTCCTTTTACATAATACCCATGGTGGTGCTTTTTTTTCGATCGGGACAGCGCTTCAAACTCTCTCGTCAAGAACAAACATTGCGAGGACGAAGGCACAAAGTCAACAGCTACTCAACAGCTCTCCCATGCCTAGCTCAGGAGCAAAGAGAGCAAAGGGCATTACATGGTTTCACATGTGTTTCTGACAGAAGCACTAAATGCCGTTGCCACTGGCGAGAAAGAACATTTTTACATCAAGCCCGACCCTTTTGATGAACATGACTAAAATAAACAGAGTGAAATACATGCAAAAATACCAGCATGCAAGAGGAGACATTGTGAGAAGGGCTTTCCGAGAAATACTCGAACAGGTTTTAACCTAATCTGTATCGGCTGCATATATGATGCACATTTAATTGCCATGGGAAATCATTTAGACACGCTTTCCTGTATTTAGAAATCCTTTGACCCAAAACACACTTATAACTGAAGACAAGGATACGTTCAGTGAAAGTAATCAGACCTCCAAAAGCTCAACAGCTCAACAGGCTTTTCTATTAAACGGTGTCAAACATTTGGACAGTTTGATGCAAATACGAATGGAAATCAGGTTAAAACACTGGTGTGTTCATTTAATAGTTTTATTATACCTTTATATGTATTGACTCTCATTGTTTTATTTCATAAATGCACCAACAAAAATGGCACAAAATTACATGGAACAAAATCTCATCAAATCAGATTTGTTTAGACTGTCAGTTGGGGCATAAATAACAAAATTAAAAAACAAAAGTTATTTATGTTAACTGTCTATGTTATTTAATGTTAAGCACAGTTGTGAGATGAATAGTATGGACTATGGTAGCAAGAAGCTGATGCTGTTGTACATTTTTTGGTTCTAGACTAAAGATGGGCATTTGAAACTTGTCACTTGTGTATATATATATATATATGTGTGTGTGTGTGTGTGTGTGTGTGTGTGTGTGTGTGTGTGTGTTTGTGTATGTCATCAGTATGACGCATTTGTCTTTAGGTGATTCACATACCTTTTACACAAACACTTACCTAAAGATAAAACACATCATACTGGTGACATGATGACGTTGGCAGCTCGTTAAGCCAATATTAGTCACATTCCTCGCACTCGCAGGTGAGCTGTTATGGAGAAGTTAAAGCTTGACACTGAGCTCAGTAGCACTAGCTATGTGCTAACCTCACGTTTAAATTATTCACACACACACACATTCTCGCTCACACACGCGCAAGCACTTGAACATACATGAAACAAGTGTCCTCAAATCTCGCCCTTTGTTTTTCTTTCGTCTCTTGTATCCGTCTCTTTTGTTCATGAGCTCCCCGTTCCATGCATTTGCATTTAGATTGAAAAGCTGAACCAATGATTCCCTGCGTGTGTGTGTCTGTGTGTGAGTGTGTGTGACTGTGTGGTTGTGTATGTATGTGTGAGTGAGCGCTCGCTTCACTTGTCCCGGGCATGCTCACACCCGTTGCATCCCTCGAGAGCCTTCTTCGAGGAATGAGCTCACGCGTACATCACTAAGCCTCACACACTCATTCTCTCTCTCTCTCTCTCTCTCTCTCTCTCTCTCTCTCTCTCTCTCTCTCTCTCTCTCTCTCTCTGTCTCTCACTCCCCACCCCCCCGCATGGAACCGGAAGTATGCGCAATGCACGTAAACTTCCTTTGAGAACAGCTGTAGTGATGCGGCGCTAAGCCGTCATTTTAACTGCCAGACTATGACGAACCCGGCAGTGACAGAATGTGCTAAAAATGCTTAATTGCTCGATTCACATCAGTGGTTAGTCCACTTATGTCATTTGTGTCATTTTATGTGCTTAAAACAGCCACATCTCATTCTTATGTGCCCATTTCCATGTTAAAACCTATGTGCCTTGTTCAAAAAGCATTTTGGCCACAAATTATCAGAACAAACTGTTCAGTTCAGACTGAAATCTTTGGGATGTCGGAAAGAGTAACCTTTAAGCCACTCATTGACTCTTTGTCTTTATCCTTTAGACAGTACATGTAATACATTTTCTTCACAAACAGACAAGAACAGAACAATGTGTATTCACTCCAGAGCGTCTGCAGTGAATGAGCGACTGGACTTCTGTGGGCAGTCACATTTAAGCGTCTTAATGGTTGTGGCACTTGAGTATTATCTCTACTGTCTAGGTCAGACAAAATCCAGACTTATGTGTCTCCTTATTTGACTGAAAGCTAATTTACAGCATAACTTCAGCAAAATATTTCTCTCGGCATCTTTGTAAAAATGATGCATAACTGTGCAAAACTAGCAGAAACAGCAATAATTTGATATAAAAATAATAATAATAATAATAATTTACCCAAAATCTTCCATAAACTTTTGGCTGCCTACAAAACATCTGCTGATTTTCAGTTATATCACTGTACACCAGTAGACTGGGAAAATGAAATGAACCAATAATATGTTTCTCTCTCAACAATATGAAGATGAAGACATGCCAACACATCACAGAGTGTCTCTTGTTTAATTTAAGGGCTTCAGAGGAGCCTTTTTAGGCACCCCTTTTACTGGGATAGTGCAATGCCAGTAGGATTTTACATTAGATTAGCTACATTTTAAAGTGATGTCTGATTTTGAGGTGGTCTATCATCCAACCATTGATAACGCATGGCTTTGGGTGTTCTATGGGTTTTATACAACAGTACAAATAGCAAAATAAAGAAAAACACAAAACAATGCTTTTATTAAGGTTCAGAATAAAGTTCAGACTCGTCATCCCAATCTTCTCCAGAAACTGAAAAAAGGTGCTGCAGTGTGCAATAAAAATTTTTTAAAAGATTTTTATTTGCTGTTTTGTAGGAGCAGAGCATTATTATTGGTTAGCTACAGCATAAAGCCAATCATTACTACTGGTGCTCAGTGCCATTATATGTAGTTGTTATGATTATGATATACAGTTATGATATCCAATCAGACTGTCCCCTCGAAAACTAACTGTTGCATTAAAAATAGCCAAATATTTTAATGTTTTCACTAAATATCTATTTGATATAAACAGGAATGTCTATGAAAAGTGTATGGCCACATGCTAACATGTCATGCCAAAACACCAGTACTGTTTAATAATCATACATGATTATAAATGGAAAAGAATTGGTTCTAAGGACCATTGTTGTACATCTGAGATTATATTTACATTGTTTGAAATCTGATAATTGACAAATAAAACAGTTTAGTGCATCCAAAAAGATACTTAATTTTTTCATATTTAAATTTTTTCAGCGTGAATAAACGTAATGTCCAACATATAAAAAGTTTTAGAAGTAAATAGCTGAAAGTTAACCAGCGCCGGACAGCATAAAGACAGCATGGACTAAAACATTTAGGATGTTGTTTGAAAACTCTGCTTCATAAGTAAATGTATAAAAGAAGAGTATATGTCTTTGAATGTACCATCTACCTAATGCAAATAATTTATTATATATTATTTGTGATATAATTCATAAATGATGCCAGTTGTTGACACCATGTGGGTATTTTAACCAGCTTCATCCTGTTATTCATTGGGATTTATTGGCCATGCTGCGTGATGATGAGTCAGCTGAGAGGGAAAAAAGTTTAGGTTCAGATGGATAACTTGATGTGGGAGGGGTTGGATTAGACTTGGACAGACACTTTGAACCAAAATCTCAGGCCTGATTAAAAGCCTACTGTCTGGTAAATATCTTTGAGTCCTTTTATTTAGCCTGTGACACCACAGTTTCCTCTTTGTCTCGTAAACAGCTGTTTTGCTCACCAAAACGTGTAAAACCACATAAATAGGCATTAATAGCACAGATAAACTCAATTAAAAGCTCAACAAGACCTATGCTAGTAGTGTTCATGTAGTTACATTAGCATTGGGTTATTAATGTGGATGTAAATCAGACCTGTCTTCAAAAAAAATGTAAACAAGATGGCAAGTTCACTGGAAACAGGAAACAAAAAAACATGCTGGACGTAACGTCTGTTCATGCAACTTGAAAAGATTGAGCCATTTCCATTGACCCATTCTTGAATAAATGTGAAAGTCAGGTGGTATTTTTAAAGGAAAAATAAAACGGATTCTTATGATGACAACAAAATGCACGGAATGTTTATAAACCAACATCTGAGGGAAATGGCCCATATGGCTATTTCTTTTCCGCTAGCTGGCTAGCTAGCATCAGTTTGAGCGTATCTCTGGTCTTGGCAGAGCGCAAGGCACCGGTAATTAAATCTCAGTTACGCTGAAGCGTATCCTCAGCAATGGCAGGTCTGCGCCGCCACCCTCCCACCCCCTAACCAACGAGACACAAAACAAAGATGGAGCTGAGGAAATGAACAAAAAGTCTTGGGAGGAGAGAGCGAAGCTAGTGACGGCTAGGCTAAGGTACTGGGAGGCAGCCAGAGTAGACTGGCTCCTGCTGGTGGATCAGTCATGGTTGTTTAGGAGGAACAATCGCGTCTCCTCCGAGCAGGCCCACACACAGACCACACTGGCATCCACAAACCATACATATACAGTAAACAGTAGTACACAAGGGTAAGTAGCGGCGCTTCTCACTCCCAGTCACACACTCTTCACATTTCTCTGCTTTCCCTGCCTCTAACACGTATGACTCAGCCTGTGAAGAGCCCGATAATTACCTGCTGAATCCACCAAGCTTTTCACCTCTACCGAAACAGCCATAACTGCCATGACACATCTCACTCTGTGCAAATATAACACAATAAACGAATCAAATGTGCCCTACTGACAGCATTCACTCTGTGATATTGAGAGCTTAAAGGAATACACAGGCATTTTTCAACCTCTCTCTGATGTCTCTGTTCGACAAAAAATACATTTTCATTACAGAAACCTGTTGACTCCATTATAATAGAAGCACTTATAATAAAAGCCAATGGCTCGTATTTGTATTATCAATGTAAGAATGAGGCTAGCATTATATTTAAGCATTATACAGTAACATATTTTTAATGCTTATTCACAGAATTCAGTACCGGCTCATAGGTCTTTATTATAGTTAGTATAGTAAGCCTTCGGGTTTTCTGCTCCTTTACAGAGTTCAAGGAAAGGCAACAAAAAAACTGTTATTAACACTATGCTACAGATGAAAAAAACAGCGGAGTAACACTTTCACTGTCAGTCGGAATGACCTTCCCCACAGTTACTGGTCAGTCGTGCCTGTTTCAGGCATTATATCATAGCTCTAGTCGTTTCCAGGCAGTTTTGCCCAGGGCGGAATTGTCAGAAAATGGAGACTAGTACTGTATTGACTCGATTTGACTTGACAGGAGATCTCCGCTCTCACACACACACACACACACACACACACACACACACACACACACACACGCACGCACAAGCAGCAGCCATGAGGCGAGAGAGATCTATTGAGTACATGTCCAATTACCATGGTTACCCAAAGCTCATTTAGAGGGTTACTGTTTGGTCCAGTTCTGCAGAAACATACTTCCCCACAAAGAAGTATTCAATAAAAAAAAAGGAATGCGGTACAGAAAGGGAAGATGACATCTTTGGAGTGATAACCCAGGAAATGTGTTACAGTTTTTCTTTAAACCTAAAGACTGCTTCCTCTTTCTTTTCTATAGCCTCCACACAACTGCATGCTGTTGGTTTGTTGTAGGCATTTGTGTGATAGACATTAATAATATTAGTGTATATTAGTATTTTATTAGTATATACTCGCACTGTTGGAACAAAACCTCTGATCTCCAAAATAGTAACTTTTGAATTAATGTAAGTCAATATAACCAGACACCACATCGTAGAATGCAGTGGTTAGTGCCAACCTGTAGTGGTCCAAGGAAGGCCAGGTGTGACAAATCACATTTTCTTTTACATCGTGTGGATGGCCAGGTGCGTATGCATCTCATATTTGAGGAGAGGAAGCACTATTGAAAGAGGGGCAAGCCAGTGGAGGCAGTGTGGTGTTCTGGATAATTTTAAACAGAAACATTAAATGGTGCTGTAGACAATGTTCTGTATTTCTGTATATTATCATGGATATATCTTTATGTAAGATATGTCTTTTATACATATTGTATATATTTTTTAAACAGAAGCACTCAAATGGTGCTCATTAAACTTGTAATAACAAGTTAACTAAACAATAATGTGTCATTACTTGAAATTCAGTAAACTTAAAATATTTATTCAAGCAGTTTATCTTTGTAAGCAAAATGTTGCATAATTTATTAACAGTGAAAAGACTGCCTTGATTGTGAAGCACTTTTGTTTGCCCTTGTGTACGGGAGGCAGTGAGAGTTGCAAAATGTTTTCTTGTCGCTTCTATAACTTGGTGCTAGTTTGAACTAAACATTTAAAACATTAGACACATAAGACCCTATATTTTTCTGTCACAAATAGCACCGTAAAGTCCATTGTTACAAGCTGCTCTGTTATATGTAGAGTATAAAACAACTCTGATTGAGATACAAATCACTGATATTGTAGCTATTAGGCTATATTGAAACATTCTGTTTGGTATGCAGTAATATTGCCCCTGTAGTTTATTTCTGATTTCTTACTTGATGGGACTGGATACAACTTAGTAACAGCAATATCCCATGGTGAACCATGAATAAAAACTACTAGAACTAGGTTGTCAGTGCAAGCCATAAATATCAAAACATGGTCCAACGTCAGTTTCTGGCCTAATTTTACATTAGATACGGACATTTGAAGCTTGTGAAACACATTCTGTCTAACTGGAAGCTTGTAACAGGCATATTAACATATGTTTTATGTAGCAGTTTTAGAGTGATTCCTTCAGTAAAGGGTACTGGGGTTGTAGAGCTGCTGCTGTTTATAGAAACCACAGGTAAGGCTGCTGTTTGAATTCCAAATCTGTAATCTCCAGAAGGCCTAGAGTGATGTTTTCCCACACAAAATTTGTCCCACCTATAGGAAAACACAACATGCACTACGAAACACAATGTACTTCAAATGTGCTTAACCGTATTTTAATTATAATACACCAAACCCCTTCATTTGAATTAAGAGGCTGTTAATTTGTGCAACCAACCCCTTCATTTTACCTTAAAATTAAATTTAAGGCACGAGTGTGAAAGCACTTAATCTTAAATTTCAGGCATTAATTCAGGAGGTTCTATTATTTAAGGGCCAAAATTGAAAAACTAAGGAAAATTCTGTAGTTTTAGTTTTATACTAATAATCAGCCTGTGCCCTTTCACCCTTAAATTTCTGTATGGGAAATTAAGGTCAAAATTAAGAGGTTTGGTTTCTAGTTATGATTGGCTGTTCTCTCTTTTTTGTCTTTCAAATTAATCTGCCATTTAAGGCCTTCAAAACAGCACCTAACCAATGGGAAAGTTCCCTTAGAGAAAATTCCACAGAGAAAATATTCCAGCGTACAAAGCTGTTAGCTTAGCACTAAGATACTACTGAATCCCCAAAGGGTGGCAGGATATTTAGCATTGTCTTTAGCATTGTTTTCACCTCGCCACTGTTTCTCTTTGCTATCTAGCACATCTGCTGCCCATCATCAATTACAGATATTATTTTTGCTTAATTTCCCTGTACTAGAAAACATGTAAACAAAAGCAAGGAATGATTTCCATGAATAAAGAGATACCTCAGTAAAAGATGAAGGAAAAACTACAGCCATTACACTTCAACAACGTATTAGTGTGAGACCGCTACACGAGAATATCTTGCTAAAGCTGTTTTAAACATGTGCGATACAGTTAAAAAGCAATCGCTGTTTTCTTGGCATTGCCTAACATCTTCAGGTATCAGTTGTTTCCACTATGAGTGTGTTTCAAGTCTGTTCTTTTGTAAGTATGTGGGAAATCTTTGAAATGACTGTCTATGGCAACCAGCTGTGCGCTACAGATGCAGCAGATAGAGATTCCTTCCCGTACCTCATCTCTCCATATTGCACATCATAATTCTTCATGCACAGATTACACTGGCCACTTCATGCAAAATATATGCCTCATCTTCGAGTTGACAAACACATGCACTGCTAGCCACATGGTTGTCACTACCCACAAAAGCAAGATCTGTCTGGCTTCAAAGAGCAACATCAGAGGAGCAAGGACAAACTTCACTTCTTACGTAATGCCCAGAGCCATTCACAGCATTCAACAAAAGCTGAGGGGAAAAATCTGAGGACTCATGATGAGATGAGAACCGTGGAACTCTTGATTCCAGACCTCCAGCTGAGATGAGAGCTGACTTGCACAGTAACTGTGGAGCACCAGGCTAAGGGAATAATTACAGGGAGCTAATTATTTATGCAGTAAACAAGGCCGATCTTGTCCAGACTCGACTGCGAGGGCTAATGTCCAGAAGCACAGGATGACTCACAGTCACATGACCTGTATCAACCACATGATTTCACACAATACATACAGCACATATTATGCAATTCTTATGGTACAATGGTATTATGGTACAGTTTCATTAGATACTGTGGCATTTACATTTAGAAAAATGTTACCTTGGCATCGCCTGCATTGTTTTTGTACGTTTTTTGGGTTTAGCTCTCAAATTTTGAAACAAATATAACACAATACAAATATATTGTTTTCAACTGTACCATTATGCAGTCCTGTGCAAAAGACAGAGACCTCTCTTTCATTTCATTTCCAGTCAAATGGCCAATATGAACAAGTTTTTTTAGCACCAGAAAAAAAAGTAGAACCATTTAACAGAAACTTATAAATAGGATATATACATCCCTTAAAATGTAACTCTTAAATGGTGCTCACTGTACTTTGTAAGATAAATGAAGAATAATCTGTTATTATTTGAAAATCGGTAATTCAAGCAGTTTATCTTTGTAAGCCAAATGTTGCATAATTTATTAACAGAAGGACTTTTGTGTAGGGAAGGCTGGGGAGGGTTGCAAAACTTTTTCTTTTAGCTTTTATAACTTGATGGTAGTTTTAGCGTTACTTATAAATTTTAACATAAGACCCCATATTTGTCTGCCACAAGGAACAACACTGTAAAGTCTACTGTTACAGCCTGCTCTGTCACATGTAAGGTATAAAACATTAAAAAGTTTGGTAGGCATAGCAGTAATATGGCCCCTGTAGTTTATTTCTTGTTTCTTTCTTGTTAAAACGTGGTAACAACACCATGTTATGGTGAACTGTGAATAAAAACTACTAGAACTAGGATATCAGTGCAGACCACAAATATCCAAATGTGGTCAAATTACGAGGAAAAGCACTCCATTAAAGGAGACATTTTATGCAAAACTCACTTTAGTTATAATAGGTCTATGGACTATACAAAACATGTTCATGAAGTTCTTTGCACAAAATCACTGTCACATAAAAAGATATCAACAGGCTTATTCTTCACAGTTTCAGGCCCTTTCAAATGAGCCGTTTAGACGGAGGGCCCCTGGTAACGTCATTGGGGCCAATTTGCATAAACCCGCCCCTCATCTGTCGAGACCCCGCCCACTAGCTTAGTTGAAGATCCGCCATATTCTCTGCTAGTTTTACGAGCTTAGCGAGAGCGCTACAGCTACAGGCAGAGGCAGGTCACACATGAAGTGTTGTGTTGTTCCTGCAAAGTACAACACAAATCCCTCCACTTTCTCCCAGACAAAGAAAACCTAAGAACTGCGTGGCTCTATTTCATTTTCGATGGCCAAATCCCAGCAACAATCGGTTTCGTTCCACCTTAAAAAGTTCCACCTTAAGTATTTAAGGTGGAACGGAAAATTTGAATA
>JBBPCY010000082.1:25877953-25894786 GCA_037974405.1 Brachyalestes nurse | reverse complement strand
AAACGGCTCGTTTTAAAAGGGACCCAAACTGTGAAGAATAAACCTGGTGATATCTCTTTATGTGAGAGTGATTTTGTTCGGAGAACTTCATGAACATGTTTTGTACAGCCCATAGACCTATTATAACTTGTTTTTTAAAAAAAGTGAGTTTTGCATAATATGACCCCTTTAAGACAAAGCTAATTAAAGCTAAAACTACTCTGGCATTATCACACTGCTTTTTCCAAAATTAAATAGACAAAAAGATTTAGTTTATCTAGACAACATATTAGTTAGATTACCAAAGAGGTGAAAATGGAATTATGATAAATAGTGGCATTTTCTAGCATTGTCTGTCGCTTTTGAATAATATCGTGATCACAACCAAGCATGCTCACTTTCACAGTTAAATCATGTAGTATTCAATACTACATACTAACCCTCTGCACTTATTTCGGCTAAAAAAATGTAGCCAACATCAGTGCACACTGTAAATAAAGGAGCATTGTGGCAAACTGTAGTGAACTATGTGGAGGCAGCACACCGACAAATTCTGAGCGATTTCAGATGCAGGCAGTGTCTCAGGCAACACATGACATGTCACCATTAAACAATAAGAGCCTACAGTATGAAGGCGTATGTGTGTGAAACACTGCTCACACACTGTTAGTTACATTTTCTGAGCCAGTGATCTCTAAACTCGGTTGTGATTATGCCTTTTGGAGGGCAACATCCCTAAACAAAACACACATGCACAGACACACACACACAAACACTAATTATGGGGACGGGGAAAACGGGCGCCGCAAATGACTTCTCCGCCCCCTCGAGCCCTGAGTTGAGTCACTGCTTCTCCTAATGAAGTGACAGAGAGCACACACACACACACACACACACATACACACACACCCCACACTGCTGCTCCAATCCAGGACCAAATCAAACCAAACACCTCAGAAACATCTGACAGACTCAGAAAAAAGCAAGAAGGCTGTAAGAGAAGGAGTATTTACCTCTGATGAGAAGCAAAAAAAACATTCAATATCACGTCATACCCTGCATGATAAATGGCACAAGCAGTGTGCAAAATGCCTGGTGGCAATCACAAGGTCCCCACACAAAACAAAGCAAAATATATGTCGAAGGGGCGGGGGAATGGGGCGAAACGAAATCAAAAAATTCTTGACAGGGGCGGGCTATTGGGTGATTGGGGATAGATGATAGGAGACTAAAAAAATTGTTCATTGGGAAACGAACTGACAAACTGAACATCTTTTAATTTTACACAGGCTTACATGACATTACTGTTACATTGTTGTCTCTATTTATTGTGTTGTTTGTATTGTTTCCCTCATAACTTGTATTTTGTTGAATGTTGCCAGCACTGTGGGCTGTGGAGAAATGTTATCTCATCATACTTTGTACATGTACACAGCTGCTGATGACAAAAAAAATAACCTTGAACCATTAAACATTGCACACTCAAGTGAAGCAAATGCAAATTTCAACACACAGCTTCAACGGCTTTTTCAATATCCCACCCCATACATTTTGCTACAAAGGATTGGGGGGGTTCTCAGGTGTCAATCAGGGCTTTCCCCCATATTTCATAGCCTTATTATGAGCTTTACTGTTACAGGCCTGTTGAGTTTCAGCATGAGCCCATTTGGTTTTTAGCATGTGGCCAAATCAAACCAAACATTACTTCTGAAGAGTGGAATTACTTGTGCAAATGATACACGTTACAAGTGCTGTTCTGCTAACATGGGCCCATCTGCATCGAGCCACGTCAAACACCACATAACAGTGTGTTGTTTTTAGCAACGAACCAAATCAAACCAAACATCATCTCAGAAACGTGTTATTAGCCGCATTAAAGCACTGTTTACGTTAGCCTATTAGCCACCATCACGTTTAAAATAATTGTGCAATTCCAGAAAAGAACACAGTCTCACAGAATACAGTTTGCAACATAAAATGTGACTCGCTGAATGAAGAGAGTCAGAAAAGGTGTTGGTTCTATGCCCCACTGGGAGCAGAAATGTGGGGCAGCTGGTGGTTGGGGAGTTGCCCCTGCGATCGGAAGGTTGTAGGTTTGAATCCCAGGACTCCCAGTGGTACCACTGAGGTACCCTTAAGCTAGATACTGTCCCCACACTTCTCCCTGGGCGATGCTTTCCTGGCTGCCCACTGCTTCACTTGGTAAATGGGTTAAATGCAGACTGTGTGTTGTGGTGTGTTCATGTGTGACTTTACACTTTACTTTATATGAAGAAAATATTACTTGAGAAAGGCAAAATAATAGAGGATAACACAGACAGCCAAATTCAGATCAGAACAGCAGTCTAGATTCAGAGGCGTCCTCTGATGTTTTGTTACATAAACTAGCCAGATGTTGCAAAGCAATATAAATGATGACTCATCAGACCATGATCCTAAGTTACTTTTGAGGAACGCTTTTAGTTATAGACAGTTTCCATATGGCTGCACTTTGTTAAAAGCTGCTTCAGAGAGACTGGGGCAAGAATGTGTGGCTATACTTCAGTGCTCACTCTGAGGCTGTTCTTCAGGCTTAGTGTTACCAGCAACTATTCTGTTTGAATAGTTATCAGATTACCCTTATCTTCTTATATATCCTGTTGATTTTTCTTTGATTTTTTTTGACATCATAGTCTGTTTCCGCACACTGTACTAGCAAGCTAAATAATCACACCTTCTGAAAAATTGCATTCATTTACAGTATACAGGAAAGATTACTTTTCATTTTTGGCACATACAGTTGAAAAGTTATGTGACAAGAAAATCAAATACTTCATATACTTTCCTTTATCTAACTAAGCAGTTAAGTATGTTAAGCCAAATTGTGAGAATGTCAATATTAAATAGAAATAGTTGACACAGAACTGCTTTAATTTGCTTCATAAGAAGACTGTATTTCTCTGATGTCCAAGACTGCATAATGCAAACACTAATAACACAATTTGCCATATCTGTTTGGGCCAAGTTAACAGTGATGATAAAGTAGTAATACACTGATATTAGTAGTATAAGTGTAAAGTAGTATAAGGTGAACGCACCACAGCACGAAACTGCTCTCTGCAGGGGCAACTCCCTAACCACCTTATAACCATCTTATTGAATCCAGTCCCTGTCCAAAGTGTCTGTTTGCATTACTGTAAAGTAAACTGAGGTTATTTAATTAACTAAACATTCAGTAAACACTTATGTGGAATGTGAATGTGTCTATGATTAAGTTGCTTAGTTTGACACCCAGTAACAAGTGGTTCTAATTAGGTTTTCCAGTTCATTATAAAAGTAATAATCCAATTTATTATATACAGCAATATAAAAACGCTTAGGGCGTTATCTATATCATCTATTTATTCCAAAGAATGTGTGTGTGTATGGGTGCACAAATTATATAAAAGTATTGATATATCGATACATAATGTGAGCGCAGCCCTGGGAACAGCCGATACCCACAGGCTGGGATGCCTGAGCACTCACCCAGGAACGCACAGAGACACCAGGGCGGAGCTTTATTACAACCCAAACAACAAAAAACAAAACCGCCACCACTTTGGGGAGAAAAGCAAACCACAGGCTCTCTCCAGTCTTTCTCTCCGATCTATTCTCCATTCTCTCTCTCTCTGTCTCTCTCTCTCTCTCTCTCTCTCTCTCCCCTGCAGAGTTGGTGTTTTAAAGAGTCCTGGCTCCTCCCCTGATGTCGTTCAGCTGACCCTCGTCAAGGAAGAGGCCTTGCGCTCAGTTCTGGGGGCACGTGCTGGCGTCTCCTTGTCCTAAAGTGTAAAGGGGGCATTTGCCTGATGCCCTTATCCAGAGCGAGTTACAATCATTAGTTACGGGGACAGTCCCCCTGGAGCAACTGAGGGTTAAGTGTCTTTCTCAAAGACTCAGTGGTAGAAAGTAGGGGTGTTTGCACCTGTGACTTTGTGGTCATCGAGTTCCCAGGCAAGTGTTTTACCCACTAGCCCACTACCACCCTGATATAGCCTGAGGTGTCCTTACCTCACAATACTAAACATTTTGAAACAGTACACTACTCATTTCTCGCAGTATCAATTTTATTTGTACCTGATGCGCTATCTTGGTTGCTCTTTTTTCTGGTGTACATAGGTTTCCATAATGCACTTGCTGCTTTCCCGAGATCTCCTCAGTAGCAGCAAAAAGGAGCAAACAGCTCAGGCCAAGCACCATTTTCAGTAGCACTGCAACATTCAACAAGGTGCCTCATTAACTAGCGTCCTGATAAAGAACCATGAGGGCTGACCACCGCTAAGCTAACTTGAACGGCTGCTACCGCAAAGCATCTAATAATGGCCTCAGCATATATTTGTTTCGACAGCACAGCGCTCTCAGTGTTAATTAAAGTAAACAGTTTGCTTATTAGGGATGTTTTCTCTTGTGCTGTTCTGCCTGCACTGCTAGTGGGAACATGAGCCTCACTTTAGTTTGGACTGGCCTTCTCTTGACTGCTGAATGTGACGGTATAAGAGGCTTTTGAACAACTGCACTAACTCACGAGGAATTTTTAAATCATCACTGCAAAAAGAATTTTCTGTTTACAGACAGTAGTCACAATGTGTTTTTGACTCTTGGATGCCACAGTCTGGGTTGTTGAATGAGAATGATTTAGGGAGAAATGTTATGCTTATTTGGATTTGTTCATATTAGAAAAAGACACCCAATTTTTCATCTGCCTTTGGCATCAGATATGACCTCAAATATGGATATTTTCACAAAATGAAGGCAACGCTAGCGAGTCTTTGTGTGCTGCGGTGGGTTTTTAAACAGCCCATAAATTCAACATTACTAATTTAGCTCAGACAAGAGATGGATAAACGCCTGAGCAGCTGCATAATCAGTGTGATGACACTTTGCAGGCTTTGTGAATTTCAGTCCAGTTGCTCTAGAACTTCTAGGCTATTTTGGAGATTCAAACTGGACAGAGATCAGGATACCAAAAGAAATAACTAAATAATTACACAAGCAAACAGTTCTTGTGTTCTCTTCTCTCTTAAAACATTCAGGGATGTAGTATTTTTATATCTAACAACACTCAGAGCATAGAGTTCAAAAATGTAAATATTATTAGAGTTTGTTTAACTTCTGACCATATTAAATTATACTGGCTGATATGATCAATTATCATTATTATTTTATTAGTCTAAAAGGGTACCCTTCATTCCTTGTCCTAACAGTCCATATAGGGAAGCTTTTAGACCAGCCGCTTTTGAATCCATTGTTTTTGTGGTGTCTTAAAAAGCACCAAAAAAAAGTCTCCTTATTCGACCTACAGCGAGTCTAGCTCCACACATTCACACTGAAGTTATAAGTGTTTCAGTCTGGATTTTTTTCAAAGAGATACAACACAGTGCGGACACTCTTTATTAGTGTTAAAGGTCCAGCAACAAAAACAGCCTGTTGAATTGTAATCCCTAAAGAGAGGTTACAAAATGGTCATGCCAAAATGACTCAAGTTTTTGATACATAAAGCCTCGCAAACAACGTAGAAGGAAATACATAAACACAAGAAAACACAAAGACCTTCTACTGTTAGTCTCCATGGAGACATTTCTTTCCCGCTCTCCAGGGTCGACCAGAGGAGGATAGGTCCCCCTCCTGAGGTTTCTTCCTCCAGCTTAGGGAGTTTTTCCTCACCTCTGTCGCCCTCGGTCGGCTCACCGGGGGCTCGGACCTGGATTTTGTAAAACTGTCTTGTAACAGCATTAGTTGTAAAAATAACACTGAATACATAATATTTAATTGAACCGAACCAAATTGAAGAAATGCTCAGGCTCTAATCTGTAGTCATACCTGTTTCGAACATGTACAGAAACACAGTACCGTATATTTATTTTTATTTTACACCATGTGTGTTTTTGCATTGTGATTCTGCTCATATTGTAGATTTTGGATGTATGTATATATGTCTTTTTGTCATTCCGGTTTTTCTTACTGCCCTACTGCTCTTTTTGTTTAAATCGTTGTCTCTTGTGTATACTTCTTGCGGTTACAAGTTAAATTTCCCTCCTGTGGGGATCAATAAAGGTTATCTTAATCTTACATCCCTTTCGGAGTGCTGTACTATAAAAGTTCTCCGAGAGGCGAGCGTGAGGCCTTTCCTCCAGCACACCAGTACACACTCGCAGACAGAGGGGATCCCTCCATTCGAACAAACACATCAGTGCCTCATCCGCATCGTCGCGCACCCCACTTCAAAGGGCCTCCACTTTCGGGGACTGACAGCCCGGAGATCTAAGCCCCTTTCACAGATCCACTTCTTCAAAAGCAACTCCTTCCCAATTCTGTTTTACACGTTTATTCGGCAGGGTGTATTTTTTCCTTTTCTTGTTTTTTTTTTTCCCCTCCGTCTTCCACATGCACACCTGTCACGTGCCGGAGAGAAAAGCTGAAGTGTGAATACAGCAGACAGGAGACTGCGGTTTGGGGGAAGGAGGAGGGAAAAACTCATTTCCAGAAGCAGCTAGGTACAGCAAGAGAAATATATGATATATTCTTAATCAAAGGAAATAAAGAATTGAACAGTGTGTCTACAGCCTGCCTCTGTCCTCTGCTCTAATTCTTAAATAAAGGCGGTGTAATAAGAAAGTCGCTTAATTATTCAGTAGATTGAATCTGCTGCATAATGAATGCCGGTGTTTAACGCTTCCAGCGAGTTTCGGAGACTTCGCCTAATAAAGGGTCTTAATATGCGGAAAGTAAACAACTTAGCAAGAAAGGTTTTTTCATTTTACATTCTTGGAAATTCGATACTGAACCAAACATTTCTGGGTACAGGACTCACCCCTAGGGCACGGTTACAATTACTCAGGGAACATAATTTTACCATATTCTATTGCAATGACTATTTTTGGTGGGATTACTCACTAAAACCTTTATTAAATCCAACCTTTTTTATTAGTTTATTCACGTTCTGTTCATGATACATTTTTAAACACTTTTTCTATTCGCATAAAGTTATGAAAAGGAACACCTTCACTTTGGATAACGTATACATATACACGATGTTGTACATCTAAAGCTCACACAGGTTGGCCTAAAGGATTATGTTGTCCCTTTGAGGTTGCATGTACATTTTTTGTACTATGGGGGACTGAAGTGTACTCGTAGATTTCTCTTATAAAGTCTCTTTTTCTGTGATACACCTTTGTTTCGGATAGACCTGAAACACAGTGGGAGTAAGGCTGGATCCTACAACTGAACTAATAGCTCCATGATTGACAACATAACACTTTAATTGCAAGCCAAACACTGTGGATTAGGTGCACTAATGTTGTTTCTGATGTGTGTGTGTGTGTGTGTGTGAGAGAGAGTGAGAGAGAGAGAGACAGGCACCTTGAAACAATAGCACTTGCTTGCACCACACACTCATTGTAAATGATTCAATCTCAAGTAAACATTTGTGTTAAAGTAGACTACGATGGATGTTCAGCTTTAAAGCCAGCACTGGGTGCTTAATAAAACTAAGGAGTTCATAGACCCTTAAATATAAAGGCGTCAGAGGGGTTCTATGTGTGATGCTGTAGCAGATTCTCAAACTTTTTTCAGTCGGGAACCCCGACTAGGGTGGAAAAAAACCTTTTCGATACATCTGGTTAATCCGCAGCTGTTTAAGTAATTACATATGGTTGTTATATAACTGGAACAGATTTCTTGGTATTTAATAAGCTGATATTTTATTGTTTTTGTGAAAAAGCAAACCTCTCAAACCTCACTTACAGCTAATTGAAGTGCTTGCTAATGATGAGTGGAGGATATTGGCTCATCAAGTTCATAGTTAATTGAGCAAGAAAAGAAACTTTCTAGCAACATGTCATGTACTTTTATAACCATTAAATTATTCAAATGCAATGTGTGAAAATGTCCAACATTTATAAAGTGCGAAGATCCTCATTAACATAAGAACATAATGTTAAGGTTCTTGGAAGAATCTGTAAATCAGCAAAGAATCTTAACATTATTTGGAGGCTCTTTATACCTTTCAAATGTAAACCTAGGGGTTGGGTTGAGGGAGGACGTGAGTTGTGTTGTTTTTGTCTTTTACAAAGATAGCTTTAGGGAATTAAAATGGTTCTTTTCATTGCACCGGCCAATGAACCCTCAGTGCCAGCTCTTTTAAACTGAACAATCAAACATGCATATGAAATAAACCAAATATAGCCTATTACCCTGGGCCCTTATTAGGTGGGCATGGAGAGAAATGAATGAGTAAAGAGAACATCCGGCATGTGTACTTCAACAAAGGCATTAACCACTTGCAGCTCAAGCCCAAAAAGATCCCTCCAACCGCATTTAGCTCAATATCTAGCTTTCAAGCTGCCTTTAAAGCTCCCCAGAGGAACAATGGATTTAACTCCATTTAGCAGTCTGTTCCACACATGTGCAGTGGTGTTAAGGAACAGCTCTTGGTTTAAATAAAGAAGCTCGATGAGTCAACATCACCACGTTAGAGCGAAACCAGGTGTATTTAATTACAGGACTCTTCTCGCACACAATAAGAGACGTAGCTCGCCCTAGTTTAACGAGTGCGAACACATATTTTACAGGCTTCTATTCTGAGACAGAGATCACATCATCGCTCTTACAGTATGCCATTGTATTTGCCTGTGAATCATTAAAACTCTCAAAGCTCTCAAGGAAACCTAGAAATATCTACGAGATGTTTAGGAAAAATACATCACAGTTCGAGACACTTTACATAGTACACTGGCTTACATTAATGACACACTTTCTTGATCCCTATATAACACTGAATGCTTGATTGCACATCCACTATATGGACAAAAGTACTGGGACACCGGACCATTGCACCAACAAGGAAGTCTATGTGTGTATGACATTGCATACTTACCTAGACTTTAATGTGGAGTTCATATTAGCTAGGCTACAGTTTGTAATTGTGAACTATAAAGTGCACCTGTATGGTAAGTGGAGCTGATAAAATAGTCAATTAGTGTAAATACAAGGTAAATGTATCTATTGAAGTACACTTACTAAGTTAGCTACACTAAACTAAACTAAAAAGACAGTGACCTTTCTGCTTAATCTATACATTACAGATGTTTATACCTAATGTGATTGCATGGTTATCCTAACCCAGGCTATCCTAACAGTGCATAACGCCTTTCACATACACAATGCAACACATTTTGAAATGAATAGCACTCAAACGATGTGTTCTGATAAAGAATAGTTGTGTGCTACAGTTTCTCATTCAGCCTACATTTACAAAGGGAGTGGAAAGAGCATCCAAATGTACACTGGCTGCCCTGCCAACAGCGCTGCTGAACACTGTGGACAGTCTGACGAGGAGGAAGTTGGTGGATCACACAAACATGCTGAACGGTGTGCCGACTGGACCACAACTAGAGTATGACTAGTCAAATCGGTCCTGTTTTACAGCATTATCCATACTTATCCATAATAGCCACACCATGTTTGTTGTAATTGCACATTTAATGTCAAAACAAACACTGACGTTATCAACAAGTTAGCATTACTGACACGTAAACCACCACCGTTTTACATGCATAGCAAATATATTATGCATTTCACGCACATCACATATTTCTGACACCTTGGTCCATGCTTCTTTTTTTTCCTTTTTTGTTCACAAACACGAACAGATCATACAAACTGGAAATAATGGAAATCCTCCATTGTATTTGAGAAATAATGCTTGGTGGGAATTGGGGTTTCCAAACAATAGGTGTGAGTGTGTGAGTGAATGTATGTGTGTGTGCGCCCTGTGGTGCCCTGGGTGAGTCCCTGCCTCGCGCCCAGTGACCCCGGGGTAGGCTCTGGGCACCCACAACCCTAGTGAGGAATAAACGGTTACAGAAAGTAAGTGTGTGTGAGAGTGTTTGGTGGGAAAAAAGTTTACAAGGTTGTGTTCTCTAGAGTGGAGAACTATATTTTGTTTTTACTAAAACCACATGTTAGTTCATTACCTTGAAGCTGCCGGGACTTCACCTTCATTTTGAAACCTACACCACCCAAGATGCATCACCTACAGTCAGATGGCTGCTCGCTGCAGAGACGCTGGCTAACATAGAAAATGAATGACTTCCAGACGCTTTGACACTCTCACTGCTCCCAGTGTGAACTGTTTATTCTGTCACACTAGACATCTGCAGTTAGGGTCACCTTGCAAAATAGGCAAGACCAAGGCTAGAAGATTGGTGAGAAAAGTTTGCTAACACACCTGCTGTAAACAGTAAAAACAAGAAGTAAACACAGCTACATCACATACTCATTCATCTTGTGCTGTTGGCGACAGTAACCATGGCTACATTTAGTAAAACAGCTACCCAAGCAGTTAACAACCTGGCTAACGCACCACCCTTAAACAGCAAAATGTAATTATACCAGGTAATAATCAACTTTTGAAAGTATGGTATTACACAATGTGTTAGTAACTTTGCCGAGAAGCTAACACTGGAGTTAGCAAGCTGGTGGCTCACCTATCATAAACAGTAAAATCACTGAAGCATAGATAATAATACCATCTCTAAACTAATTCCTTTTCATACAATCTCTCTTTTATTTGTTGATTTATAGCCAACAAGGAAGAAGAAATGTGTACATGGGAGTAAATTTAGTGTTTCCTGTTTCCTTCTACACTATATGGACAAAAGTATTGGGACACACCTGTTTCTCAGGGTTTGGGCTAGACGGCTTACTTCCAGTGAAGGAGAATCTTAATGCTTCAGCAGACCAAGACATTTTGGACAATGCCTTGCTTCCAACGTTGTGGACACAGTTTAGGGAAGAACTTTTTCTGTTCCAGCATGACTGTGTCCCAGTGCACAAAGGAAGGTCTATGAAGACATGGCTGGATGGGTTCAGTGTGGAAGAACTTGCCTGGCCCACAACCCCATCCAGCACCTTTGGGATGAACTGGAACGAATATGTAAGTCAAGCCTTCTCATCCAACATCAGTGTCTGACCTCATAACTGCTCTGCAGAATGAATGGGCACAAATTCCCAGAGAAACTCTAAAATCTTGCTGAAACTTTCCAAGAAGGACGGAGGCTGTTATAGCTGCAAACGGGGCAGAGTCCTGCACCGGGTACCCGCAAATAGTTGCTGAAACAAGCGGATTTTAATGTTCTGGAATTTTATGCGGACGGGTAATTAATTACATACGGGCGGGTAGCAGGTCAATCAAAACAGTACAGTAGCCTGCAAAAATAATATATAAGCGAAAATATTATACTTTTAAAAAACAAATTGTCATTACCACAGTGTGTTCAGTGCGGTCCAGTGAGAGAGATTTTTCTTCCGCTGCATTTGTGATCCAAGAACACAGGACACAGCTCAAACCTGGGACTGTGGATGATACTGTGACGAGCGTGAAAGAGAAAAGGCGAAGGAGGAGGGTCACTGGTGAGAAGGACTCACATTCACTATTTAACACAACTAACACACACACTCACCATAAATAATCTCTAATACTATGCAACAACATACCCCCTCTAATGTTCCCCAAAAAAGGGCCAACCGGCCACTTATTCCACACGCAAAGCCTCCTGGGTGGCCAGTCCTGCCGTATGCTTCAATAGAATGCTTTTAATTTGTGTTTAATTTGTGTCTGGGCGGGTGCAGATGTAATTTTGATATGATCACGGGTAAACGGGCGGGTGTGGTGCTGTACTGTGCGGCGCAGTACTCCAAAACTGGACCCGTGCAGGACTCTGAAACGGGGCACCAACTCCATATTAAAGTCTATGGATTTGAATACAATATTAAGTCCCTATTGGTGTACGTAATGGCCAGATGTCTCAATACTTTTGTCCTTATAGTGTATATAGCATTCTTGTTTGTGTTTCACACAAATTTACATTAAACTTAATGCCAGGTTTTACACTCATTTTTGTTGGGTGGTCATTGCAGTGAAATTCCTTCTAATTCTTTTTTTAAATTTTGCTGACAACATAGTAGTGTGATTGGGCCTTTAGGTTTGTGCCAGCCTTCTACAAAAGGCATTTGTGTGAGCAGCAAGGACAGGTCAAATGTCAGCACAGTATACAGGCCAAGATACACTTGTGTATCAGAGACTCAGCCACACGCAAAACACACACATACTTTACATCGGTAAAAGCGAACAAAGCAATCGCGCCTGAAAAAGCTACTCAGGTAAACGTATTCTGGGTTAGAGGACTAAGGTCAGCGCGAAGTCAACAGCTGACATTTGGTATGTGTTATTTATACCAGTCGAGCACAGAGGCACAACACACTCTTCACTAGGCCAGGAAAAATGCGTCTCTCCTCTTCGCTTTATGTAAATGTGCCGGAGAGCACTGTGGAGGATGAGAAACACTGCCCCAAGTGCTTGCAATCAACTGACCTCATAATCAAAGAGTGTCAAATGAAAACTAGAGTAATGACATAAACACTAATATACAAAGTTACTCATACAGCTAGCATACACACAGTAAAGTATATATATGCATGACTAATAGATCGCAGTATCCACATCACTGGCATCAAATCAAACACCTTTTTTGTGGTTTTCTAAAATTGCTTTATAGACAGACAGACATATAGTCAGACAGACAGATAGATAGATGGATGGATAGATGATAGATGGACAGATAGATAGATGATAGATATAGATAGATAGATAGATAGATAGATAGATAGATAGATAGATAGATAGATAGATAGATAGATAGATAGATAGATAGATGGACAGACAGAGAGATAGATAGATAGAGAGATAGATGGGTTGGCAGACAGATTGGTAAAGAAACTCTAACTCTGGTAACTGCCGAAAAAGGAAAATACGTTTTCAAACTTACGGTAATGTAAGGAGTATTTTTCCAAGTCATTTTGGGTTGTTTCTGTTAGACCAGCTAGAGACTGAGACGCACAATGTAAAGACAGTAGTAAAGGTCAGACATCAGCCACGAATATTTATTGTCTCTCTCTCTCTGAAACTTATTCTCTCTCTCCCTCTCTCTTTCATACATGCTCTTTCTCACTGCCAAATGCCAAACATTTATTTATTCTCCCAGTTTCTTGATTCAGAGCACAAGCCTGGTGATCCAGGGAGGCTTAGTGACTCGCCTGCTGTGCTTCCTTTCTTCTGCCATGACAAAAGATATCAGATCAAACATGCTGTAGAGGCCCATTTAGTTTGCCCAGGCTGCTTCATTAAGACTTTGACGCAAATACCCAGGAAATTAAGCAATGAGGCAACATGCATGGGTGTGTGTGTGTGTGTGTGTGTGTATGTGAGAGAGAGTGTGGGTGTGTTTGTGTGTAACAGTAACCCAAAGCCAGAAAGCGACAGAAAGCGAAAAAGCTGAAAACAGATCATTACTTCGTGCCCATGAGCTCCACGGTCAGTGAGAACTCACCTTGCCTTCTGGTGTCTTTTATGCCCCTCACACTTTCTCACTTCCAAACGGGAAGTGATAGTCCCTTATAAAAACACAATGGCTTGAAAATATATTACAAGACACAGTATGCCGAGTTCTTTATAAGGCACAGCTACCTCGCACTTAAACTCACTGGCCATTTGATCAGAAACACCTACAATACAAATGCACTTCACAGGTTTATGATTACTGACTGTAGTCCAAGTGTTACTGCATGTTTTATCAGCTCCCCACCTTCTTCTGAATACAGCTGTGACACTGACGAGGCAGTTACACTGGTATGAGTGTATCAGCTGGGTCTTTTAAAGGGCCCGTATCTAACATAACAAAAATTGTCATGAGGCTGTTTTTGATATATGTAAAGGAGCTCCTTTCCGATTAGTTGCCCTGTATTGCAAAAAGCAGTCTGGACTGAAACACTCTTTACAGCTTCAGCATCAGTGAGTGGGGCGTAGAATAGAAGAATATATGTAAACGTGTTGTTTTTTGTGACTACTGAGAGCAAACAGTTTTTGTGCCTTGTATAGACTGGGGAATAAATGGTATGTTTTGAAATTCCATTGGAATAAAATACGCAAACTCATTCATTTTATAGCGAGGACAATTTTTATACAGACCCTTTAAACACTGTGTACCACTGAGACACCTGAGACAGTTATATGTGTATATAGCTGCAGACTATGTTGCTGCACAGTTTTTGTCAGTCGTCCTCTAGCCTTTCAGCAGGGGCCAGACAGCACTGCTGGATATTTTTGGTTGAGGGCTATCCTCAGCCCAGCAGTGACACTGATGTGAAAACCTGAATAAAGTACAACACACACCACCATCAAACCACCAGAAGCAACCACACTATTATTTATTATCATACTATTGTTATTATTATTATTGTTATTATTACGATTATTATTATATCCAATGTGGCGCACATGTATTCAGATTTGATTAGTATAGTTTGTTTAAATAAAATGATTTTTGCTCTGTAATGTAGAAAGAGAGAGAGAGCAGATGGTCGAGTCACCTTAAAACTCTGTGTTGGAGAGAGAGTCAGTGACATCACGGCTATGGTAGCTGGAAAGTGACAAAACGCAGAACAACAATTCAACCTTACGGAGCAAAAGACAGCAAACCCGTAATCAGACTTCAAGACACTAAAGCTAAGGTCAATTACCAAACAACTGAGGACACTCCAACGTGTACCTGTATAGGAACCTCAGTGATGACACTAACAGTCCTAGGATTCGAACCCATGACCTTCTGATCACAGGAGAAACCCCCTAACCACTAGGCCACCAGCTGGTGGTGCTTGATCAATTATGCAGCAACAGACTGGCTACAATCAGTAACTGTGAACCTACAAAGTGCACCTATATGGCAGGGGTTTCTGATAAACTGGCCAATGAGGTTGGCACTCCCCATAAACTGGTAAATCTGAAATATAGCCACAATATATTTCATTTTCATAGGAGCTCATACATCATGCAGTCACAGTAAATGCATTTCCTGCAATCTCTCCTCCTCTAAAATGGAGAAACAGGTCTTTCTCTATGCAGCAAGCAGCTCCCCTGCACTCTCCTGTGTACTGTGATCCACATATCAATCCATCAATCAGGGCATACCCAGCTCTGCTTCACAAGAACCAGTCCTTCCTGATTCAATTTCCTCACCACCGCAAACATTAGCTCCAACCAATCACTAGGCCTCTTTCTCAGCCCTTCCCTGTCAAGAAAAGCACGGGTGGAAGGTGGGCCTTACGAGCAGATCTGGGCTCAGTTTTGTGTGGTTAAGAATAAAGACTTTCTTGGAAGAAACTCATCGTAGGCTAGAAGAAAATTCAGTATCTTCGCTTAAAAGAAGTGGCTTCATTTCCACATAAAATATTTACTGCTCCAAAAAATTAAGGGAACACTTTGTAATCAGAGTATAGCATCAAGTCAGTTAAACTACTCTAATACTGATCTGGTCAATGCAGAAGCAAAGGGGGCTGTTCATCAGCTTCAGCTGCTTTGGTGCACTAGAGGGGAAACAATGAGACGGAATGGTTTAACAGGTGAAGGCCACTGACATTTGATGTGTTTACAAAGTGTTCCTTTAATTTTTTTGAGCAATATATTTTAATCTTTGCAGTGTATTTCGGCGAAGGGTCCTTGTGTGATTTTGTCTTTCTTTGTGGAGCCCTTTTAAGGTTGTCCTAGAGTTCCAGCTCAAAAACAGTCGCAGTGGTGCTGAAATACAATATTGTCTTTGCTAATACTGTGCACTAGCCCCTGGCAGAAACAAATGTGGATTTTTTTTGATGCCAAGATGATGCTAAGGTTATGAGTCAAACTGCCCAAGGCATCCAAAATGTCTGACCATGTCTGGTGTCACACCACCAACCCTGAACAATGGGGGACTTTCATTGTCTCTGGATGTCAACAACAGATTTGTTGCTATTATATTCTTGCCCGAAGCTCAGAGTAAGCCTGTTTTGTGCATCTACAGATGGACGTTCATTTGTAAAACGATCTGTCAGAACAAATACGCTCACCCCACCCATTGAAAGGGAGAAGGCGGACCGAATGTAATTATGCCAGCTCTACAGTCGGAGGTAATTGAATTTACAGCATCTTTACCACAAAATACTGCCTACCTGTCACTGGACATTAGCATCAGTCCATGTTTCGCAATTTTCTTTTATTATCCTCTGACTAGTTACTTGCCATGATCACTAATAATGCCTAGATTGCTCATCGTTTGCAGTTCTACTGAGAACATAATTGTAACTGTGTGTGAAAAACACAGCCTTAGCCTTGTCTGGCTTGATGAATACTTTGAGTTATGATGGGCTCATGTGTCTGAAGCAAGGAAAAACAGAAACAAACACCAGCTGAGAAGACTTTTCAGTCTTTCATGTTTGATTCAGTTATACAATAGCAATAATCACAGTCCGGAAATTTCACTGGGCCTCCACGTACTCCACTGCATACTGTGAACGCCCCACGAGACCTGTCATTTCGGAGATGCTCTGAGCCAGTCATCTAGCCTTCATAATCGAGCCCTTATTAAAGTCAATCAGATTCTTACTCTTGCCCATTTTTCCTTCTTCCGACACATCAGCTTTAAAATCTGACTCCTCACTCGCTGACTAATAAATCCCACCCCTTGACAAGATAATCAATGCTATTCACTTCACTTCTCAGTAGTTTCAGTGTAGCAGCTTATCAGTGTAAGCCTTTTTTTCTAATCCAGATTTCTTGGTAAAACTATATTCGTAGTAGGGATGCACCAAAATTATTTTTTTTTTTAGACCGAAATCGAAAACCTAAAATGAGGAAACACTTGATCAAAAACTGAAACCGAAAGAAATGATTATTATTAAATTATTAAAAGAACAAATCTGTTACAAAACTATGAAAATATTTATTTAGCATTCAAACAATGCACA
>JBBPCY010000082.1:25862766-25877853 GCA_037974405.1 Brachyalestes nurse | reverse complement strand
CTCATCCAACATCAGTGTCTGACCTCATAAATGCTCTACAGAATGAATGGACACAAATTCCCACAGAAACACCAAAATCTTGTGGAAAGACTTCCAAGAAGAGTGGAAGCTGTTATAGTTGCAAAGGTCTACATTAAAGTCTACATATTTGAATGTAATGTCATTAGAGTCCCTATTTGTGTAATGGTCAGGTGTCCCAAAACTTTTGTCCATATAGTGTATGTCCGAAACCAACCAAATCCACATGTAAAGAGTTGAGTTCCCTCATGTTCAGTAAAAAAAAAATACTCAAGCTCTACATGCTAGTATTCAGATTGGATAAGAGTCTTTGATTTTTTTTTTTTTAACAGGGAGTCATCCTGTACCACCAAACCCATCTTATAATGATCTCAGCATCACAACACATGCCAGAGCCGTAGCTCCACCTGAAGAATCTCCCTTACAGCTGGGTTCAAAGCCCCCATAAAGCAACAGATGCCTGATCTTCTCCACACGGGTCCGCATGCAGAGTCCCAAATTGATTGTCCATTGATCTTATCCAAGGTTCCCTGGAGGGAAGCCACAAAACTGGGTGGGCAAAAGAATCAATGAATCAGTGGAAGAAACAGCCCATGTTCTCCTCTGTCTGATGAACTAATGTAGTACCTAAAAATCTATAATACTGCCACACTTTTTTCTTAACTGTGTAGACATTTTATGGTAAGAGGAGCAAGGCGTTTTGGAACCTGTGGTGCAAGCAACCAGTGACTGATTATTATATACAATGTCTACATATTAAAACTCATCTGGCCACTTCTACCTCAGAGACATACCTCAGATGTAGAGGACATTAGTTTTACATATTAATGTATGTTATATCTGCATGTTATATCCCCACCTTAATTAAAATTCATGATGTCAAATCAGTAAAATTAGAGTAAAATCCGAGTTTTATTGCTCAACCTTGGCTAAAAAACAACCCCACTGGTGGCCTAGTGGTTAGAGAGCTGGCCCTGCAATCAGAATATTGAGGGTTTGAATTACAGGACTGCTAGTGGCACCACTGAGGTACCTTTGAGCAAGGTACCCTCCCCACACACTGCTCCCCTGGAGTCTCCCGTTGGTGGCAGCCCCCTGGGTTAAATGTACCTACAAACAAAGAACATTAAGGACTGATTACTGTAAACCTTTCATTCCAGCAGCTATTTATTGCTGAAAAAAGCTTATAGTTGTCATGGTGAGTAGAGCAACTGCTTGAACCTTTGCTGAGACTCAAGTATAAGTCAGCGCAGTACATAATTAAGCTGCAACTGTCTTCTAACAGAGCTGATGTTTAAGTTAGAGATCCCATATCTAAAACTTACTGAAATGTCAGCTGGAATAGGAATAAATATTACAATAGCTAGCTAGCATGCCTGCAATACAAAACCACAGACTAACCAACAAGTTGTTTTGCCAGTTTATTTTAAACACTGCGTTCACTGTGTGTAACACTTCAGATTTGTTCTTCATAGAGAAGGTTTTTCTATAAGAAAAGCCCACTATTTGAAGCCATGTTGTTTAGTAGTGGTTTATGTTTGTAAACCACTACTGCAGTGTGCAGTGTCTCCAGCTTATAGCATTAGCATTAGCATTAACAACAATCCAGTAATCAGGCAAGGTCAAAACCAGGAGTTTCTAAACAAACATCAGATCGTAAATGTGAGGCATATAACAAATCCAGGACAAGAGGCAGGGGTCAGATAAGAAGAAAGCAGACACAAGGAACATGAACGCTATGTACTTTTAGGAGAACTAGGCAATGCATCACAAGGGTGAAGTTTTCTCCTTGCAATAGCATAATACACAGGTGAATCTAATCTCCAGCATTTCCGGATCCTGACTCGTGTTGCCGCCTCACTCTGGCTCCGGATTCTGTACCGTCTCTCTCTGGGACCTCCCAAAAGGAAATCCGAGACTTTATGAACATTTGAGGCCATGCTATTTGCATGAAGTGGCTTGTGAGGATCTCTGGTGCCAAGGGAAAAGGAAATAGATTTAAGCAAAGAAACTGAATATCCAGATTAATATGCGACGGACAAATGCATTGTGTCTTCTGAAGCTTGTGCTGTCTCAGTTTTAAGTCTTAAAAAAATCAGTAAGATCTAAAAATATTCAATTTGGTGGCTATTTGTCTCCATCTCCATGAAAGCTCAATATGACAGATCTGGAGCTATTGGCTATTTTTAATCATTATTATTTTTATTATTACCCAGGACTTTCTGGGCTGCAGCTCCATATGCCTGGGCCTAATGGCGCCGCTATATTAAAATACACCACATAGCTAACAAGGAGTAGGTGGTCTGGTGATGTGACAATTTTCGGACTTTAAATTTGATAAGAATACCATTAGCATACAGTATGCATACAGATAGTTTATGAGTCTCGTGTAGATTCTGAGGCTACAGAGACATTACAGTGGTCTTTCTGCAGGAGGGGGAGGGGGGCGGGTGTCGGTATCTAGAGGACTTCTCTAGATGACTCTATAGACACCCATGCAGCTTTTGAAATGTATATGGCTGAATCTAAGCATAAGTACTGCGGCTGCTTTTCCAGTTTTCGTCCTCCTGCTATCAAGTGGCATACACCTAGCATAAATGACACATCTGACTTAGTGAGCTGGGATGAAATTATCCCTGTAAGAGTGAACAGCATGAGTAGACTGTAGTTTCCTGCACAGTGGGGAGTTGTGGTCATAATCTCAGCGGTTAGCTCCACTTTGCTTGTCAGGGGTAGGCCAAACCGACTATCAGCGCCATCGAGGGAGTGATTACCATCATTAACACCACTTACCGGACATGTAATGGACAGGTGAATTAGCTTTAGCTCGAGTTACGCTTCTTGCACGCTGTCTCTCTCTCTCTCTCTCTCTCTCTCTCTCTCTCTCTCTCTTAATCTCACTCTCTCTCTCTCTCTCTCTCTCTCTTAATCTCACTCTCTCTCTCTCTCTCTCTTTCTCTCTCTCTCTCTCTTTCATGCTTCTCTCTGCATCAGTCAGCACTAGAGCCATCACACACTCAGAGTACCATGCTTTAGGGGGTTTTCACATTCGTCCCAATTACTTGAGTCCACATCTAGGATCGAGTCCAGGCTTGTTCAGGTGAAAGGCTCATTTCTGCTATTTTGTTTTTGAGCATTAGAATCTCTTACAAACTTGGAGTTGATTACACAGTTCCATGCATCACAAATTTTCTGTGCTGGTTTTACAAAATGATAAATAATAGGTTCATCCTTTACTGTTTTTATAACAATGAAGAGAGGGCAGTTCGCAATCAGATAATCCCCCCTTTACTGTTATGTTCTGCTGGTTGATGACTGACAGCAGCAGTTACTGGATGTGCAGTGTGTCTTCATGAAAGCTGCGAACAAGGAGCTGTTCTCGCTCAGGAAGATTTTTAATCATGTAGGACAGCACAAGACATGAATTTCTCTCACACTACTTTCCATCTTCTTTCCCACCATTACATTCCTTGAAATAGGGAGTAACATGACAAAATGAACTAATCATATCGTTTGACGCACAGCGCCGGGTGCAAATAGCTTTCACACATCCTGCAGACTGCACCAGCTGGACCAAGGATTGGTACATTGGATCCCTCCTGGATTCGAAAACAGCTTTTACTTTCAGCCAAATGCACCAAACTTTCAGGGCAAAAGCCCCTGGACCTGGAAAAAAAGGTCTAGTCTAAAACAAACTCAGAATAACTTTTGTTAGCCAGGTGAAGTAAAACAATGCAGGCAAAGCTGCAGGAAATGCAAGACAGTTCTACAGACCTTCTAAATATCTGTTATTAATACTGTATATACATTATATAGACAAAAGTATTGGGACACAGCTGTTTTTAGGGGTTTGTCTAGGCCCCTTACTGCCAGTGAAGGACAATCTTAATGCTTCAGAATAGCAAGACATTTTGGACAACGCCATGCTTCCAACTTTGTGGACACAGTTTGGGGAAGAACCTTTTCTATTCCAGCATGACTGTGCCCCAGTGCACAAAACATCTCCATAAAGACACGGCTGGATGAGTTTGGTGTGGAAGAACGTGACTGACCCACATAGAGCTCTCATTACCTTTGGAATGAACTGGAATGGAGATTGTGAGCCAGACCTTTTCGTCTAAATTCAGTTATACTCTACCTCATAAACACTCTGCAGAATGAATGGGTACAAATTCCTACAGAAACTCCAAAATCTTGTGGAAAGCCTTCCAAGAAGAGTGGAAGCTCCATATTAAAGTCTATGTATTTGAATGCAATGTCATTAAAGTCCCTGTTGGTGTCATGGTCAGGCATCCCAATACTTTTGTCCATATAGTTTATTTTCTTGGTGGTACAGGTTGTTTTTCCATTTTCCATTTTTTTATCTTCTCCTTTCTTAGTCTAGGGCCTGTTTTTCACATGCCAGTTAGAATGCTGTAAATCTACAAAACAACTTGCTGGCACAATACAATTTGCTAGTGAATTACTGTAATTATACATTTTTGCATATAATGTAGTGATTCTAGTCAGTTTGCACAGAAGTAACTATCCTTTACAGATGCAACGCTCCTATTTGCACCTGCAAAGTCATGTGTGATCAAGTAAAATCATTGCTGTGAATGAAGATGACTATATTAAGCATGAATGTGTTCATGTTCCCTCCTAGCTGTCTTATAGTCTCTCTCTCTCTCTCTCTCTCTCTCTCTCTCTCCATAGTGGAACTGTGGTTAGATGACTGTGCCGAAGTGGTAGGGCTTTGAATAACCTTGTTAAACAGTGAGGAGTGGAAGTAGGGTGTGAAATCATTTTTTATCCAAGAAGCAAGTCCCCTGCTGGATTCCTGGCAGCTATGGAAAGAGCTGCTGCCATTAAGGCTATTCTAAAGACTTACAGTGGCTGCTACTGCAAATGACAGCTTTACAGTTTCACATATTCTTTACATTCTAGGAATCTGCTTTAAAAAGATCTGTACTAAGGTCTGTTTCAGACTGCAAAACTGGACATTAATTTAACCATTAGACACAGTGTACGTGAATCAACATTTAGAACTCAAGAACAATTAGATTTAGAACAATTAGAACCCTCAGAACTCAGAGCGTATCAGTAAAATCTGAATTCAGTTTGAAAAAATGGTGTAAAACAGTCTAAAACCGGTGTTTGTTCTCCTACACACTTGCCATTTGCTGCCCTTTCGCTTGGCTGCTCCCTCTGCAAGTTTCCCCACCCATATCCAATCCCCCCAAAAAATTCTACTTACAGTGTGAAGACGTCTACGTTAATATTAAATAACTTGTAACATCATTTTACTCTTTTCCTTAAGTTTAAAACACTGCGTACTAATATGTAAAATAGAATAAAATGCTTCAAATTGTTTGTTGTAACTTTTCCTTTTGGAGATAATCGTTTTGTTACAGCAGCAGGAATACACTAAAAGACATGACTGGTTCGTGTTCATACTGTTTAAAAAACAACGTTTTTATATTAAATGAACCAACCCATTTTAAAAATGAAAAACGAATCACAAACCCTTCCTAGCTTAAAGCAAGTGTGCAAAAGTTGGAAGAATACTAATAGATTAGAAATGAGCACTAATGTGGAGGTAAGTTGACTCATGTTTTGATCTTTATGGTCTGAATTGAAGTTCTAAGCATAATAGTCACAGTTCGCCACTGAATAATGGTATGGATAGCAATTGGAGGGGCTCCCTCTAAACTGACTTCGTGGTAAGGTACACTTGGCTTGGCATGAAAATGCATCACTGAATACAACATTTGATTAACTGAAATATACAGTTTGGAAAATCTGCTAAAAGAACGGAGCTGAAATATAACTAGTGTTCTCGGGTCACTGTACTATTTTTTAACATTTCGACTCATATGTAGCTGTTGAAGTGAGTTTGAAAAATACCCGCAGTTCTGTTAGTTATCTCCACAAGTTCATACATCTTTGTTATAATACCCTTGACTATAAAATCAGGTTCTGCTGGACTGGATTCCTTGCAATTGCTTTTGTCTCAAATGATACGGGGGCAATCCCCAAAGATCTGCCCAGGCCCTGGGGATGATCTGTTTCGCCACTGTCAACGTCGATTCAGTGATCTTTGATATATTGGTAGCGGGAGAAGGTGAATGAAGATTGACGTCAGACTCCCCGTGGCTAATTAATTTGCTGTACTGTCTCCTTGGCAACAAGGCAACTCAAAGGCAACCTGACCCATTGGAGTGGCGTGGTGACCTTCATCTGCTAAACTCAAGTTACCAGAATAACCTTGTGCTAATGCTTGCGCTCGCTAGCATAAGCACCTTTGCACTCCATTTCCAAACAATGGTGCCACCGGTCACATGCTGAATGTGCTTTCAAAAATAACATCACCTTTTCTTCATTTTTAATTTGATTTTATATTCTCTTGGATTGAATATAAATACATCCCCCTCTTACAAAAACCTCCAGCTGCTCTTTACACTGTGAACGTTTTCCTGATGCATGAACTGAACTGGCTTAAAATCGCGTTACATTAAGTTACGCTGAAGTTGAGAACGTTACGTTTCGGAAATATGGCGTTTTATTAAGACAGTGATGGTGAATGAATGAAGTTCATGCACTGATTTGAGCTGTTTGGTGTGTTTGTGTGTGTGCCCTCGTCTCACTGATGCTGAATCTCCACTGCAGCAGCAGCAGTAGCAGTAGCCGGACTCAGGGACATTGACCTTGGCGCGCTTGTGTTCCACATTGCGAGGCTGCAGCAGCAGCAGCCTGTGGCAGAGGCTTTTATGAATGAGCAAACATGCTCCGCATTCTAATGCTGCCATGGAGACCTGACCCCAGCCTCAGCCTCAGCCTCAGCAAACGGCCCCGCCTCCCCGTACAAACGCCAGCCAATGAAAAACGCCACCTTAACGAAGAAGGAGGCAATGGCTGGTTGCCAGCTTATCTGGAGGCTAGCATGTGTCTGTATAGCTTCTTAAGTAAAAATAAATCAATAAAATTGCACCATCTGTGTGTCATGCTATATTATAGCTAAAAGGCCCTGTATACGGCTAATAATTAACTATGAAGCAAAGGTTTTATCACCCCTGGCCGAATGATACTTTAATTACTGTCTGAAGTAAACAAAGTAAACAGAACCTCTGCAGAAAACTGTTTAAAAAGTAACATTGGTTTCGCAGTTTGTATTTGATTAACGTAACTCAAATAAAAAATAATAATAAAATTATATTTGTGGTAGCAGTTGCAGGTAGCAGTCCCCTAATTAACTCGTTAGGCTTTAATTGACTCATTAGGACTGGTTAGGCAGGTCAAGAATTTGGCATTAGGAATTTTAAGCTGATGACAATTCTGGAGCATCATAAATTAACCTTGTGTTAACATTTATCAACCATGGGCTCCTCCAAGCAACTGTCTCACAATCTGAAAATGAAACTAATTGACACATCCAGCTCGCAAAAGTCAACATCTAAATTATGCAAATCAATACCTAGGTAAGTCAAGGGCCATTGGAAAAAAGTGTTCTGGGCTAATGAAGTAAAACTTCATTAAACTATTTAACCAGAGTCGCCAGAGGAATGTTTGGAGCAGCTTATTAGGAAAAGAACACTTTACCAGCTGTTAAGCATAGAAGTGGGTCTATCATGCTGAGGCAGTGAGTGGCACTAGAAACATTGCAGAAGTAGAGTGAAGAACACAGTCTACCAGATATCAGCAAATTCTGGAAGCAAATGTGACAGTCAGCCACAAACTGAAGCTAAAAAGAGGCTGGTTTATAAAATAGGACAATAATCCAAAACAACCATCAAAAACTTTTAACTACTTCAAGCAACACAAGCTTTGCTATGGCCCTCGCAGCCCCCAGGCTTGAACATGACTTAAAATCTGATGCAGGTCATGCTGTTTATGCATGGTTTACACAATCGTCAAGAATATTGCTGAACTGTGTTTAGAAGAATGGGTGGAAATTTCTAAAATAAGAATAGAAAGACTTGTAGTTTGACTTAGACTTAGGGCATCCAAACTTCTACAAATGAATACACACAGTTCCTATTTCAACTGTTTCTATTCTTAAGTTAAAAGTGTAGTTACTGTGAACCTTTGCAACTTGTTACTTTTTAAAATTTTCCTGCAGAAGCTTTCCTGACTTCTTTTCCCATATGCAAAAGTTTGGGCAGCCCTGGTCCAATGACATATTCTCTTGACTTTCCACGTGAAACTAAGTGGTATCTTCCGCATATTTTATTGCATGATTACTGTTTATTTTATATTTTGTTTTATGTTGCATTCTATTCCTGTAAAACACACTGAATGACCTTTTGTGTATGTTAATGTGCTATATAAATAAACTTGAACTTTATTTAGCGTTATTTAAGACATTGTGGAAAAAATACAAACAAAATATAGCATAAGTTGTGCCTAAGCCCGCAAATGTTTAATGATTTATTTAACGATTTATTTTTTTCTTTTCCAGTACGTTAAACTCAGCAACTGAACAGAATCTATAAAGTGAAAGGTGTAGAATAATGTCATGTTTAAATTTGTTCTCTGTGAAGGAGGTGTAGTTATTTTTATTTAGAACACAAAAAAATGTGATTTGACCAGGGGTGTTCAAACCCTTGCGCATGATTATATTTTTGGAATTATCATTTGACAGGATCGCCATCTTGAAATCCAAAGTGAGGCTGAGGTGGGAAAATTCTGAAGACAAGTTGAATGGATGGAGAATGACGAAAGCAGACTCACTTAAAAAAATTCTATGTCAACACATAGATAGAAATACTGTAGATATGTATGGATACTTGGTCACTCATTCAAGGGGGGAAATGTTATGTTTTAACAGGACTTTAAAATGTGACGGTGAACTCAAATCTAAGTAAATATTTTGCCTCATACTTTACTGCTACAAAACATGAGTTCATCAGCAATTATTAAGGACAAGACTGAGCTGGCAAAAATAGTGGGGCTTTACTGCTAACTAGTCTAAAGCAGTTCATCAGCTAACTCAAGAAACAGTGAACATACACACCCCAGAATTACTAACACGTTGGCACATCTTCATGGCCACACCAGCACCTGACCTTAAACATATTATCTAAGCTTATTAGCTTATCTGAGGGGCCTCCATCACTCATTCATTATGAAAACCCACCAGTTCCCTTTGGTTATTTTTGAATCTTAGAAAAAAATCCCAAGATCAATCCCGCCTCAACATTTGTACACATCCCTAATAGTTACAGCATCATATTAAAATCTGATTCAAGAATGTACCCATCTCAGACTCCCTTTGGATGTCAAGGTGGGGGTCCTGTGAAATAAGTGTTTAGAGTGAGATATTGAAGCACCTGTCTAAAGGTACCATACATTACAGCCATGACTAGCCCTTATTTACTACTACCTGTCACCTTATTAGCTACAAAACATTTACATTTATATTATTTAGCAGACGCTTCTATCCAAAGTGACTTTCATTCCCTAACTACAGGGGGCAGTCTCCCTGTAGCATCTTAGGGTTAAGGGTCTTGTTCAGGAACCCTGAGGTGGTCTACTGAAGGTAGGATTTGAACCATGACCTCTTGGTCCATATAGTATCCTACCCACTAGGCCACCACCACCATATTTCTTCTACTTTTACTATAACTACTACATGTGTGATGTATTTAATAGTGTACTGTATGTGTCTAAGTGACATATCCAGACTAGTTTGGTTAGACACGTACAGTATGCTATTTGAAAAACTAATGAAAAACTGTCAAACACTTAATTTAAACTCACAGCTAAGTGTTCTTTCTGCTATTTAAAATGCTGAGCTACTGAATTGAAATGTTACTGTCACTAAGCACGTCGGAAATAAGAATGAAATGGCAACCATGCTTCCATTACTTTGATTACACAAAAAAGCCATACGGCATCTATTCTAAAAGAGTGGCCTTTCACACATAACGTTTGTCCGACCTAGAAACAGCTGTTTCACAAGAACTTATGTGTGGGCAGAGCATCGATATTATTTCAATATTGCTACTATTACCGAGGTCATTCTTGGGTGCAGATGTTATTCATAACACAGATTTTCATCATAAATTGTACATCAAGTTGTTGTTTATGAAATGTAGGAAGTGTAAGAGGTGTCAGGGGATAAATACACCCCCCACACGCACTAAGCTGGACATCTCCCATTAAAATGATTAAAAAGAGCTCTAGATTATGCCACTACTTACAAACCGTCACTTGTCAGTTATTCAATACTGTGGTTCAATTTGGCCACAGAGGCCAACCAATATACACTCTCCCCCTCTTTCAAACCCCATCAATCAGTCCACCCTCATCCCAGTCACTTGTTCGTGAACACACTCTTAAAAATAAAGGTGCCAAAATGCATTCTTTGGAACAGTGCCATTGAAGAAGTAATTTTTTGTTCCCAGAGGGACTTTTTAATGGGTGATTCTTTAAAGAATCATTTCGGTGAATGAGATAAGTGAGTATGAATATCTGTGTAATGTGACTTCATTGCAAAGTAATGGTTTCTCCAAGTCAAGATCCACTGATTTAAGCAGTGACCATCATATTGAGTTTTATAACCTATAGTAACTAACATGTGATAACAACTACAGCAATAAAACAATGAAATGAGCCGTCTAGCAAACTAAGAACATTTACATACTTAAATATTGATTTGTACAGCTACAACAAGCTAACGCAAAAATAACTATATTTCACAGCAGCAACTATAACATGAACAAAACATGGTGAATCACTACTGGAGGACTGCATAAAAAAGCAACATAAATAGTTACCAAATGTCAGTGTTATAAGTTCTAAATGTCTGTGTACAACTGCTATATCAGCACTGTTCATTTGATGCCAACTAATACAGCTGACAAAAATATTGTCTTCTTATGAAGCCAATTAAGATGATCATTAAACATTTACACATAATCAAACACTCACAGTCTGGCTATAATTTGACTGTATGAGACCCAAACATTTATAAATGTGTGTGCTGTATGTGCAGCATTTTACAAAAACATTGAGAAGCCAGACAGGCCAGACCATACTAGTCCCCACTGATTGTGGGGAGGTGTCGCTGCATGTCAAAGGCTTAAAAAAACAAATCTAGGGCATGGTTCACCACATCATAGCACATTTGACACATAGGTTGTGTGAATCTACAGCTTGGGCTAGAGGTAAATCAGCCCAATTTTAACCAAGCCTTCTTTTTCCTATGCCCTTTGTTCAAAGGCTCATAGTATCAAGTTCCAGCTATTTGTTAGTAGCAAGTTAAATGATGTGGATGCCAAAAACCTTGCTTTGATGCCCTTTTCCCTTTGAGAGAGGAAGCTCTGCTGGCCTATTTATACCATCAGTCCCTGGTCGTAAGCCGACAAAAACGTATCAATGTCCAAACAGGCTGTGTTGCTGAAGGTGTATTCTGTGATTCCGCGGCAACAAAATGGCAATCTTGTTGTTTGATTTTCAATAAAGGCATGAAATGGAAGGCTCTTGATTAAAGAACAAACAGTTCATATCCTGAAGAACCATTTTTGAAGCTGCGCTGGTCATGCCGTTATAGACTGTGAACAATGAAATGAGAAACCTTTTTATATGGGCTCATTTGGAGTATAAAATATTGCTCTGAACTCTTGAGGCATATAAAGAAAAGAATGTTCCAGAAGAAATGCATAAATAGTAATTGTCAGTTAATGGAAGCCGAATGACTATGAAAATGACATAATGTGACTTTAAATCACCTGTGGCTTTGAGGTTTAAGCGTTTATTTTCTAGTGAAGTCTGGCTTTGCGACTAATGTTTTCACTATGATGGAAGATGAAGTTCTGTAAGTCTGTGATTCATCTTTTGTCTAATTTGCCTGGATAATAAGCTATCAACAACTTCCAGCAGCCATTTTCCTGGTTTTCTCCTTTCCCTTTTTGATAATCTGAGGTGTGTTTAACAGTTTCTCTTGAAATGGTTCCACAAATTCCAAACTGAGGAAGCTGGCACTAAATAAGTGTGAAAGGCAAATTGATTTTGAAGCTAGTGCCAATAATAGCCATCTTGTGCTGTCTAGCATAGCATTGCGAGGTCTACTTGAATTACACAGATTGTCAAAGTTATGATTGCTTCATCTCAGTATGTTTGATGAGCTTTTTTCCTAATGAGTTGGAAAGTCTCACTCAAAAAACTACAGGTTGCTAAATGGTTTAAATGTTCTTCGAGGAACCAAAAGTGTTTCCTCTATGGCAGGACGCACAAAACTGACTGGGTCTAAATGTGCACCACAACGTGATCGTTGAGGCTTGCCATGGAAGAACTCATTTTGATTCCCTAAAAATCCAAGTTTGAAAAAGAGATTTGTGTGAAGATTTGTTTGAAGGTTTGAAGAACTTCCACAAAATGCAAAAGCCCCACACCAATTTCAGGGTTCATTCACAACTTACAGACTTAAAAAGGTACCATTGAGTGGTGCCACAGAAGAACCTATTTAGCTTCCTAAAGAAGTCCTTTTTTAAATAAGATGTATGACTGTAAAGAATATTTTAAAGGTTTCAAAACTTTCACATGACGTTCTTTGCCGTTTTAAGGCTTCTTCCAAGAACATTTATAGTATGTGGAGGTTTTATAAACTTCAGAAAGGTTCTTCACACTCACACATCTCATTTATAAACATGGTGCTTGAAAGAAGTATCCATTCAAAGTTTTTTTGAGGAACCAAAACACTAAAAGTGATTCTCCTGTGTTATATGTCCAAAGAACCCACCAAAAGGAAAAAAGGCATTCATAAATATCTTACCCTATACATACAAAATATATTAGATATATATTTAACCCTCTAGACTCCAAAGACATGTGGGTTAAAACATGTCACACTTTAACTATATTACCTTACATATACTAGTATTATATTTTTACTTTTTACTATGGTCAACTTATAATTACAATAGCTGAAACATATAGCAGCTATGTATAAGCCTTAATAATGACATGTTTTTGTAGCTTTTGAACACACTTTACTCTCAAACTGGAACACAAGCATCATTCTTTGGCTGTTTACCAACCAGAACACCTGGCCTCCACTCTCTGAACAGTTTTAATTTATCAATTGTTAAATGAAGTGGTCGTTTCATAGAGGCCAGTCAGTGTAACAGCAGCAATTTAGCGGTAATACTGTGGTAATTAAGCGCTTCAGTGGTACAGCCAACAATACAAGAGCCCTATGACATCTGGGGAAAAGCTCAGATTGCAGATAACCTGGCAAAAATGATTAAACATCAACAAGGCTAAAGAACTGGTGGTGGACCTGAGAAGATCATGGTCTCCTGTCACTCCCCTGTCCATTAGGGGGTGGATGTGGAGGTCATGCAGGAGATCGTGAGCACTGGGACAATACGCTGGACTGGTCTAAGAACTCTCTGACCATATACAAGAGAGGTCAAAGTAAGCTGTGCTTCTTACAAATACTCTGATCTTTTAGAGTCAGAAACACAATGTTGCGTATGTTCTATAAGTCTTATAGAAGGGGTGGAGGTGGCTCAGTGGGTAGGACACTTGCCTCTGGACCAAGAGGTTATGGGTTCGAATCCTACCTTCAGCACACCACCACTGGGTTCTTGAGCAAGACCCTTAACCCCAAGTTGCTCCAGGGAGACTGTCCCCTGTAGTTAGTGAATGGAAGTTGCTTTGGATAAAAGTGTCTGGTAAATGTAGAAGATGTTCCTTAAGGTGGTGAGTATCATTTTCTGTGGTGATTTTACTGAGGAATTTTTTTCTAATATATTCCACATAGCTGGATTTCTGCTAAAAAAACTGAAATATCAGAGTGTAGGGTTTTCTTTTAAACAGTAAAACAATGACATTTCAGTAAGTATCTGCTCTGCAACCACAGTCCTTCATCTGGAGTGATTTTCCACAATAACATTTTGATTCTAACATCATCCAAGGCTATATTTTAGTTTTTTGAAATGTATGCAAATGCATGTATTTCAGAAATCATTTGCATATTTAAACATCTGGTACAAATACACTTTGGACAAAAGAATGTCAGTAATCAAACAATGATATGCCTTAAGACTCTGGTAAAACTGATTATCAACAGTGAAAAGGCTTGGGCTTGGGCTAAAGGTTAAGGTTAGGATTAGTGTCTACAAAGTGTTGAAGGTAATTCAAAATATTTCTTCCAAATTATTTTTTAATTCAAAATAAATCTCCATTTCTCTGAATGCTTCATTGATATAAATCTATGTTATAATTTGGAAGATCCTCATGATTTCTGGAAAATTCAGGAACGTGTAATAGAGTGAAACGATTAAACTTGGAGTCGATGCAACCAATTAGATGCTGCCCCCTATACCTTGCATGCTCCATTTACCCTGTGAAATGTGAAATGAGCAGTTGGACTGCTTCGCCATGCTCTGGCACACACGGGTGACATAAAACATGTCATTGATGGATGGCGGCCTGGCCACAATTTTCCAGCTAAGCCATATAGGCTCCACTCCTAAGAGCTTTTCAAGAAACAGTTGGACATAGCAAGACAGCATTAGCATGGCCGGAGTGCTGCAAAAGTAACAGCGGCGGCGTTGCTACGGCGGCGCCGAACTCAATGTGTTAGCTAAGAATAGCACACTATTGAATGAAAACATGTCCTCCTGTATCCTTTCTACATTCGCTGTGTTTTTCCCCTGTAAGCTGTCCCCCCTGCTGGAGTGCACGTTCACATGTCTATTCACTATTTTTAGCCCCCCACCCCACCCCTAGAAAGCGTAAACACACACACATGCACACACACACACACACACACACACACATACACAAGCGACAGTTCCTGCCACACTTAGCCAGTCATGGCGCAGAGACAGTGGCAGATTAAATCAACCTGAGGGCTGATCCGGCTGTCACAGTGATTACCTATTCTCTCTCACTCACTCACTCACTCTCTCTCTGTCTCTCTCTCTCTCTCTCTCTCTCTCTCTCTCTCTCTCTCTTTCTCTCACTCCCTCTCTCTCTCTGTCTGTCTGTCTCTCTCTCTCTCTCTCTCTCTCTCTCTCTCTGTCTCTCTCTCTCTCTCTCTTTCTCTCACTCCCTCTCTCTCTCTGTCTGTCTCTCTCT
>JBBPCY010000082.1:25852280-25862666 GCA_037974405.1 Brachyalestes nurse | reverse complement strand
CGCTCCCTCTCTCTCTCTCTCTTTCTCTCTCTCTCTTTTTCTCGCGCGCTCTCTCTTTCTCTCTCTCTCTCTCTCTCTCTCTCTCTCTCTCTCTCTCTCTCTCTCTTTCTCTCACTCCCTCTCTCTCTGTCTCTCTCTCTCCCTCTCTCTCTCTCACTCGCTGTCCTCTGCTTAATCACAGCTGCGACTGGCTATCTCTCACAGCTGCCTGCCAGAAGCTCAGATTGACTCCTGCCACCTTCCTCCACATCAGTAACTCCATTCAGAATCGTTCGAGAGAATTGTTGCACCAGTGTGTGAAAAATGAACTGGGCACTTTCTCGACTCCTTATTGGAAAGAATATCAAAACACAAAAGCCATTCGAAAAAAAAAAAATCTTTCCCTGAACTAACACCATCATTCACCCCGATAAACTCTGCAGATTAAATCTGCGAAGTGCTTGATCAAGAGCTCTGCTTCGTGAGATGGTCTTAGAAGAGTGTAGCAGTACATCATGAACTACTGCTAAAACTGACAATAAGAATTGTGATGCTGGGTCACCTAATGTAACTGCACCACCCACTAAAGCATTCTTTCATAACATCTGTTACAAGGAAGGGCTAGCTTCACAGAATAGAGGCAAAAATCTCATTCACCCTGCTGCATTGGGTTTCAGTTCACTACTTACTGTTGAGTGTCCAATTTAAAATGCAAAACGTTAGCCTTAACTGGTCAGACTGGAAACAGCAATGAATTTGCAAACATTAGTTCTATTCCACAACAAAAACAAGGACACACAATGTTAATGATCCACAGCACTACTCTTATGAAACACCCAAACCTGAACGAGTGCTTAGAAAAAGAAGTTTTTAAATTCTAATGCCTAAAAGTCAAAGACCATTTGTGAAATTGCCCCAATTTTGCCAAGTTTGCCTATTTTATGTTTTTTTTGTTTTGTTACAAATTATAAGTGTAACAATTCACAACAATGTCATTGAAATATTTTAATTTCTTTGTCTTCGGTAAGTCCCCATTTTACTTTAGTGACCGTGTGCACTTGAGCTGGCATGGACATCAAAATTTAAACTAAAGCTTCTGATGGGTAGATTCAACCCAACTGAGATTCATGTCAACATGGCAGTGAGACCCCAAAAAATATGGTCACTGTCACAAACTTGCTTCAATTGGAACTGTGTCCTAAAAATAGAGGAGAATCTTCTATATTTCTCATTTTACTTGACATAACTTTTCTTTGTACTTCGAAGTTTGTACTCAATTGTACTGAGTTGTCATTCTTGCCATTTGGTGCAATACTGAGTTACACTAGTATAAAACACATTAATCTCTGGAGTCCTAAGCTTGGTTCACTAGATGGCTTCAGTCTGGCACTTATTCAAACTACTTATGCACGCTGCCCATTGCTCAGTCAACATCAAAAGCTTTGCCACTGTTATCATTTCCTCTCAGATTTCCTTGCCCCATATTTGTGCATTTAGTTGTTGCTCTTCAACCAAATTACACATATCAAATTGATGCTCATGTAGCTGATCCCAACACATAAATTGGTTCAGCCAAAACAAGGCTTCCATTTGGGATAATGCCAGACCGAATCCATGGAGACGAACAAACTGAACTCTCATGAGGTTCTGGGTGTTTTCTGAGTGGTTTTTTTTTCTTCACTAGGCTAATTCTGATTTGTCCTTTTCAAATTTGGTCTGTCATATTGCCAAATCTGGCATTAGCTGCTTTCCAAATCCTCCACGGAATGACAATACATTATGACAATGCTTTGAAAAACTAGCCAGGCCCGAGCACGGCCAATAATGGCTTGGCAAAATGTTTGCGTAGGCTACAGTATAGAGCTGTTTCAAACAATATGCGCCAGTATCAACTCTGCCACTGGCAGATGACCACATGGTATGACTGTTTGTCAATATGCTTTTATGATCTTCTTATGAGCCACTGGAGATCATTTTTAATTTTTTATTTAAAAAAAAAAATCAATATTCTGTTCACATCTGGTCATGGAGATTAGCTTATCTGTTCTGATGGTCATGGAACAATAAGTTTGCCTCTGTCACATCCCCTGTGCCGGTGTTTGCTCTCTGAGAGACGCTGCAAACGGAATAACAGGTGGCAGCATGTGCTGGCCTCTCCGCCCGCTAGTATAACTCACCTGCAGGAGGGAGTCAGCCTTCATGCCACTCTCCACATGAAAAAACCCCCTGAAGCTATCTTGCCCTCAAGCAGAGACACATCGCTTCAAATTCCATCAAAGTACGAGAAAAAAACACCTCCGCCCACACCGACTTTGTGTTTAACGGTGGGCTACCGTGGGTGTTCCGAAGCTGTCTCTTTACAGAACGCTAGCAGAAATCCCATTCAACCTCATGACAAACTGTAGCACTCAACACTGTTTTGTCAAAATGTAGAAATCTTGAGTGTTGTTACTTTTAAATGCACCTGAAAGGATATGAAAGAGAAGGTGTAGCATGGTTTTACATGGTAGGTGGTAGTTCATTTTTTCTTTGGGTGGAGCAGCTGGTGGTCTGGTGGTTAGGGAGATGCCCCTACGATCGGAAGGTCATGGGTTTGTGTCCCAGGACTGCCGGAGCAAAGTACCATCCCCACACACTGCTTCACTCGTGTGAATAGGTTAAAGGCAGAGGACTCAAGTAATTTTCTCCAGGATCAGTATAGTATCTAAAAGAAATGAATCAAATTCTATGACAGTAGCAAATTTGTTTTTGTTTCCAACCTTACCTGTTTCATTTAACAACTGCAACATAGTCAGGTTCAGTAGCTTTGTATTTAAAACTGGAATCGCAACATCAGTGCTTTTTGTTGTCATGAAGCTGAAAGGGATTTTCAAGAGGTTGAAAGCTGCTACTTATAGGTCACTGGCTTTGATCAGTTCTCAAACAAGAATCAGAAACTTGTGCACTACGCACTAAAATAAAGGCGCCAGTAAGAGAGGGTTCTTTGGAGCGATGTCAAAGAAAAACTACTTTGCTTCCCTGAAGAACCTTTAAAATGAGTGGTTTTAATTGAGTTGGCAACAGCTGCTATGAGAGTTTGCAATGATGGGTGGAGCATTGGTAGGTCAGATATAGAGAGTTTCTATTTTAGAGTTATAAAATGGATTGCTTTATTTATTTCAAGTGGTTGACTTATTTCCTGTCCTGAAAAGCCAAATTGGACAAAAGAATAAAGTGCATTATTTAGTCATGTAACAGAGCTAATATTAGCATGATGGAAATGTTGTTTCCAACCTTCTTCTTCTTGTATTCTAGCTTTATTGCGTAGCATTTTAACCCATTAGAATCTCAGGATTATTACACCCTACACCTACAAGGACTACAAGTAACTACAAGCCTACAGAAGCCGCAAGGAATATAATTCAAACCACCACACGGAGAGTTATCTTCAGTTATTCTTACACGGAATAATGTGTCCTATCATAACTATGCAGATGACACTCAGATCTTTGGTCCAGTAGTTTCACTGTGTCGGATAACGTACATAACTGGATGCAATAAAACTTTCTCTTATTAAATAAAGACAAAATGGAAATTATTTTGTTTGAAAATAAAGAGGGAAGATCAGTTCTCAGTTCCCCCCTTGTAAAAAAAAAAATCTTGGCATGATCATGGATGGAGCTCTTAGTGAACATTTTGTCACCTTAAAAACATGCAAAATTTTGTATGCAAGAGAAACTTATTCAAGCCTTTATTTCCTGAAGTAATGACTGTTGCAACGCTCTCCTCACTGGGATTCTCAAAAAGTCCATTAGACGGCTCCAGCTTATTCAAAATGCTGCTGCTAGAATCCTAACCAAATCCAAGAAACTCTCTCCAGTTCTCAGGTTCTTACACTGACTCCAAAGCATTGATTTCAAAGCATTACTCATTGTGTACAAGTCACTCAATGGTTTGGGCCCTAAATACAGCTCTAATATGTTTGAAGTCTATATTCCTGGTAGGTCTCTTAAATCTGCAGGAGTTGGTCAGCAAGAGGTGAAAGAGCTGAATCTAAACTTGGTGAAATGGTCTTTCGTCACTATGCTGCTCTCTGTTGAAACAAACTGCCCATCATTATCAGATCTGCACCAACTGTAGCATCACAAAGCTGCTAAAACTGCACTATTCTCCTTCTCCTTCTTTTAAACATGTGAACTTCCAACCCACATACAATATTCTTTTACTGATTTTCATGTATCCTTTTATTTCTTTTATTTCTTCTTTTATTTTATTTCATTTTATTTTGTATTCTATTCCTGTAATTCACACCGAATGACCTTTGTGTATGATAATGTGTTATATAAATAGACTTGACGTGGCTTGACTTGAATATAGCGGTGTGTTCTAGAAGTGTAGACCTGCTTACAGCTCCTGACCAGATAAGGGGTTCAACTGGACACTCAACATTTCCAATTTAAATGTCAGTGTTCTGGTCCAGCCTCAGAACTGTTGGCACAAAAGAGCACTTTTGTGGGCAGAGCATGGAATGGTCAAGTGTATGTTGTCTACTGGGTAGTACATGGGTTTTTGTAGCATCACACAAGCAAGTCCTGATTCTAAACCTGTTTTGTACATTTGTTACTTTTTTAAAAAGTCAGTGACTTCAATTTTTGTTTGTTTGTTTGTTTCTGCACTAGCTAGGGCTCTTTCCATTACACAGTCCCTTTGGTTTGCAGTTATGGACAACTAGGCCTCCCCTGGGATTCAAACTCATGATCTCCTGACATGACGATGAGCATTTAGACTCTCAGAACTCTCTCAGAAGCTGCTTTCCGTTCCACAGGGACTCTGCAATAGTCCTGCGTTGACTAATGGGTTTCTTTCTTTTTACTTCCAACACTTCCAAAGGTATAAACGCTTGTTCACTACTCCCTGCATAGTTCAAAATTCCCTTTCAACAGAACCTTTTGTACCCCCTACGGTTTGAAATCTTCCTTAAAAGGTCTGAATACCCTGTGTAGCCCACTTTGCAGGGAACGACTTGGACAATAAAGACTCTCACTTGGAAGCCCTTCAAGTTTCTCACAGTTCTGTGCCCATAAATGTTTAATACACTGCAAAAATATGTTTTAACTTCTCTTAGCATGTATTCATCCTAACATTGGATGACTGTAAGCAAAAAGTCAGTCACTTTTTTTTTATGTTACTTACTGGGCATAGCCAATTCATACCAAAACGTTTCCTCATGCTCTTCACAAATAAAGGTGCCAAAAGGGTCGTTTGGAGCAGTACTAGGAAAGAACCACTCACTTGGCTTCGTAAAGATGATGTTTCAGTGGGTGGTTCTTTAAAGCTTCAATTAAAAGCACAACAATAAAAGGGTCTTTAGGGCATCACGCCAAAGAACCCCCTCCGGCACCTTGTGCAGTGTAGTGAGATTCAAACTCTGTTTTGAGCATTGATCACTGCAAGTAAAAAGCTAATGCCATTCGCCCACAAGGAGCAGCCTGCAACCTGTTGCAAAATCTTTTCATTAATGCTCCTGAAGTACTGAAGGGAGGCACAACCACGCACACAAAGGCATGTTGTTATTTGGTGTTAATTAAGTGAAAATTGTGAGCCAAATACCCAACAGTAGCCCATGATTTGCAGAGTACATCACAGATATGTGATGAGCTGAGGCCAGTCCTTCGGGAGTACGATGCATGATTAGAACGTTTCGGAACAGAGGGTTCAGTATTATATTCAGTAATAGTTACCTTCAGAGTCTTTTCTGCCATTCAACATGCTTTCCAAAGAAAACATTGTTTTAGCTCACAATGAAACTCAATGAAAGAATGAAAATGTTAGCACTGAATTCTAGTGAAGGGCATGGGAACTAAAGGAAATGTCTTACAATACAAAAAATCAATGGTTATAGTTTTTGTGGGGGGTTTTTGGTTTTTTTTTCAAGAACCATCCATTGAAAAGCTCAAAGTGGTCTGCCATGGTATCACTTTGGACATTGAATGTCCATCAAACCATATCACATGAGAATCTGGTCCTGATTTGTGCAATGACTGCTTCAAAAAGAAAGAAAAAGCCAGAGGCTTCATCCTTTAAGGATCTGCCTACACCTTGTTACATAATGTTTTCATTCATATTCCTGAAGTACTGACGTTTATTTAGCCATGATAATGACAGCTATCATTAATTGTGTTTTAATGACAGTCTCCTACAGTCTTAAAAATAAAGGAGTCAAAAAGGGTTCTATGAAGTATCAAATGTTCTTTGACTTGTAACAGTAGAGGAGCCCTTTTTGGTGCAAAACAGAACATTTTGTAAAACAATCAAAGAGAAGAACTATTTAAACCTAAAAATAGAACCTTTTAGGTTGTTTGAGGTTGTTTGAGCTGTAATTTTTCTTTCGCCTTTATTTAAGTACCCTTGAGCCTCTGCCTCCCTTTTTCAAAGGTGCAGAACTGAAAGTTCCCATGACATCACTCCAAAGAACAATTCTGGCACCTTTATTTTTACGAAGGCAAAGACAACAGTGGTCACAGAATAGATTAAATGTTTACCATCCAGCCCTGCCACTTATGTGTAACTCAGTATGTGTGTGGCAAGCGGAAAGCACGCTTTAATCTATCCTTTAGCTCTGATCGCTGTTTGGTGAATGGCAGGAGCATCAGCACTCCTCCTCCTCACTCTCTCTCTCTCTCTCTCTCTCTTTGTCTCTCTCTTTCTCTCACTGTTCCCCCCCCACCCCCCCTCCTGTAGACACAATGCTGTGAGCAAGAATATGCTCTTTTCTAAACGAACCGATGATGAGGCCAAACACGCCAGCCACTCCTTCAGCAGCTTATCTCCAACACATTCTCTCTGCTTCATTTAAACGGCGCCTTCACACCGCGCTTTCTCTGTAAATGTTTGACCACTGATTACACCCAGCGACGAATATTAATAAAATTTTTTTTAAAAGAGTAAAGAATACAACAGGAACATTTTCCTTATCATGTCAACACACTGGCTGCACGCAGAGCCATTTTGCAGCCCTCTCCCCACTTCTTTTTTGGCTTTCCCTCATGGATCATGGAGTGATCCGTTTAAGATGACAAAAGGCAGCGCTGAAACGAACCTTAATGTCAAGTTTATGGCAGTGAAGAGGGCGCGCTGCTTGGGCGTCACGTAGAGTGATGTGCAAACAAGGGCAAAAGCGCATGGGGGGGGGCTCTTCTGACAGATTAGCCGAGGAAAGCACCAATGCCCTATTAGTGTTATTGGAATGTACTCAGTGTGGAGTGGGGCGGACGTGCGCAAACACCTGGCGGAGCGTCTGTAAGGCTGAGGCCCTGTAAAGCTCCACGCTTTCCAAATCACCGGCACCTGCGGTCTATACAGTGACTGTTGAAAGATACGGCCATGCAGCTGTTTGGCCACTGACACAGTAACCTTGCACCAGTGGCAACCTTCAAAGCTCTAAAAGAACAGGTTTCCTTTCATGTTCCATCCCTTTCGGGTGGATTCATGTACCTCCTTATAATAATAATAACAATAATAATAATAGTTCTCAGTGAACTATTTGTAATAATAAAAGATTTTCTATACACTCTTAGCGAAAAAAGCTTAGATATTCTACCAGAAAAATTCTTCAGCTCTTCAGCTTATAATAAGAATGTAACCCTATATATACAGGACGAAGGTGTTCTTTAAGCAACCGTTTTCAACAGGTTTTGCATTATAGAAAAGAACCATGTAAGCATTCAAGTGGTTGTCACCATTCTATATATAACCACTGTCTTTACTAAAGAACTCTTGGAGAACCACTTTTCAAGACTGATGAATCCCTACTGTCCTTTTTCAAAAAGAATCCTCTTCAGTGTTATATTGTAGAACCATAATTGAGATGTTCTTTAAAGTGCCACGTACAAGAGGTTTTCCTTCATGGAGAAAGATTAGTTAACCAGGCTAAAACATACATGTTCAGATTGTTTCTTGGAGTAGTTATGCTTCTCTATCTAACCAGTGCCTTTGTTAAGAACATGAGAGGAACCCATTCATCAAGGATGACCCTTTCATAAGGTTTATGGGCATTAGGTCATTTGGGACACTATCGCATGCTGTAGGCTGTAGGGGATAAAAAGAACAACATCATGTTCTAGTTTGAAGTTTTTTCCTTTCTAGAGAACAGCAGCTGAATTGAGTGTCCCTGTCCATGGTGCTGAACCGGATGGCCCATCCAAGCCTACCCTAAAATGAAGGCAGCAAGGGGCTCAAATATTCCTTGATTTCTTTAGGATGTTCCACAGGAGTGTGCGCGTCCTCTTGTCCTCTTTAGACTTTACACTCGATGCATCAACATCGGGGTTGTCAATAACAAAAAGAGAGCTGAACTCGCTTTTTTAATGCCTAGCAAAGAAGAAGAAGAGGGGGGGAAAGCATCCCCACGAAACTGTTACCATGACGACCGGCTGGAAGACCCAACTTTAACCCAAATAAAGGAGAAAAAAAAAACAAAAAAGAAGCAGAAGAGGGAAAGTTAAGCCGCGTTAAGCGAAAGCCGAGGTTGTGCCCTACCTTGCACTCTTCCATGCACGTCCTTACTGAGTAGACATCCGTCACGTATCTCTCCGTCATGAGCTCAAACTCCTCATATTTCTCCAGCGCGTGCACGTCGTAGCGCTGGTACGCCTGAACGCAGCGGCTGCAGTGGTCCGGCTCTCCGGCGCGCAGGGCGGCCACGCTGCAGTCCAGGTTGTCCGGGCTCGACGAGCCGTCCAGCAAGTCCAAGAGCGAGTACGAGTCGCAGAAGGAGAGGTGCAGGTCGGCCGCGCTCGCACTCCACTCGCCGCCCCCCTCGCGCGCCCCCCAGAGACCCCCGCACAGGTCGTCCGCGTCCAGGAAAGTCAGGCAGTTCTTCGCCGCGCCAGACGAGTTCCCCACCAGAAGCGTGTCCTCGGGCTCGAGGCCCATGGTCCCACTGTCCCAAGTCCGGTTCACCCTGGCCTGGGCGCCCCTCTCACTCAGCAGCGCGAGGAAGAGCAAGAGCAGGAGGAGGAGGGGGGCGCGAGACCGAGACCATCCCCGGGCCCTCGCGGAGTCGGTGGGAAGCGTTTCCGCGTCGTCTCCGTCCTCCTCGTCGTCGTCGTCCTCGTCTTCGTCGTCGTAGTCGTAGTCGGAGCTCTGGCCGCGCGCGCACCACCGCCACCACCACCACCAAGACCACCAAGACCACCACCAGCAGCAGCACCAGCGCCAGCAGCGCGTCCACGGTTTGGAGCCGTCGTCCCGCTGCCGATGTGGAGCCTTGCGAGCGCCGCTGGTCATATTTCGGTCAGCAGCAGCAGCAGCAGCACGGGCCGACTCCTCCGTGGGGGCTCTCCGCCGCCGCTCTGGTCATCGACGTGTTGGTTCCCCCTCCCGCCGCCGCCGCCGCGCAGGAGTCCCGCCGCCGCTGGAGCACGAGCGATTCCCGGCAGTCGGCGGGGTCTACAGCGCGCATCCTCGACCCCCCGCGAGCCGCGAACCTAACGAGAAAAAGAAGCAGTCGCGAGGCTGCGGCGACATGGCTGGATCCTCTCCCACCCCCCCCGCCCCCCTTCCCGTCCCCCCCCCTCTCTCCGCGCGCGTGCCACCCCGGCGTCCTGTCCCGTTCCGTCCCGTCCCGTTTGTTTTAGCGCGGGGTCCGCTCCTCTCCCGCCGGTCTCCCACGAGCCGGTCCCCCCCAAGCCGGACCCCCCCGAGCCGCCGCGCGCCCGAGCCGCTGCCTCTGCCGCTGGTTCCGGGGTTTCTGCTCGAGAGCGCAGGGACTGATTTCGGCGCGCCGAGTCTTTTCGCTTCCGCGTCCGTGGACTGAGGTGCTGGGCTCTGTTCTCCCGGTCTCAGCAGCCACAGTCATCTTGCTCTAATATTGGGTTGCCGCCATGTTCGTCTTGGAAGCGCTTTATTGAGAGCAGCGGCGTTTGCGTCATCCCAGGCGCTCTGAGTGATCTGCCCCGGCGCGCCCGACCAGAGAGAGCAGCCCCGATACACATCAGTACACCGCGGTACTGACACCACAATATTAACACAGCCATAATAACACTGTCATAATAACTGCAATGCTAATACTGCGATAATAACACTGTGATATTAACATCACAATATTAACACTGCAATAATTACATCACAGTAGTACTATTCTAAAACCACCATATTAACACTATACAATACTAAAACCAACATATTGACAGTACGATACTAACAGCACGTTAATAACAGTACGATAGTGACAACACCATACTAACCATCCATGCCAACACCACAGTACATAACAATACATGACCACATGAACAGCATGATATTAACACATCCAAACTAACAACACTACTAACGCATCAATACTTACACCCAGTGTTGTGCCTGAACGCGTTCAATGAACGGCGTTCATTGAACACGTTCCTATTTTTCATGAACGCTGAACTGAAC
>JBBPCY010000082.1:25811104-25827960 GCA_037974405.1 Brachyalestes nurse | reverse complement strand
AATTAGTATACTTTCTAGTACACTACAAGTACATGGTCCATATACTTGCTATACTTATACTCAAGCATACTTAATAATCTTAACTTCAAGTATACTAGTTTTTGCTAAGGGTTGGGCTGCCTCACAGTCCCTGCCTCGCACCAATAGGCCCCGGGATAGGCTCCAGGTACCTGCAACCCTAGTGTGTATTAAGCGGTTACAGAAAATGAGTGATAGACAATTGACGATGGGTTACCAGTGGTTGTATGATCAGCCGCTCAAAGTTGTGAGAATACTGCTAAAGGGACTGTCATATAGAAAGAATCGGTAGATTTGTTTGGAAAATTACTAGCTATCAGATTCGCATTTAAGCTAAACAGTCGTACTGCAGATGTGACTAATTCTCGAGAATAATTTGGGGTGGGTTTTAGAGGGAGCAAGCCATTATTAGCGGCAGATTTCACAACAGTTCAGCATTAAGTTTAACATTTTGGCCCCAGGTACGTATTCCCTGTATGAGGTCTCACCTGGCTCTGGATGACTTGATGTTTCAGAGACTGAGAATTGACAAAATAACTTTTTTAAACAGGCTTTCAGAAACAGAGACAAGCCAAAGGCCTGAACACTAGAGGGAGTCTCTATTGCACAGTAAAAATGCAGAGAGAGCGAGAGCAAGAGAGTGAGTGAGAGCAGTAGAAACTGTGTCACACGCAAGACTGGCTTGTTTACACCAGTCCTGCAGCAGCAGCAGAGAAACCTCTGGATGTACACTCGCCTCTCTCTCTCTCTCTTCTCCTCTCTTTTCCTCCCAACATCCCTTCATCTTTCCAGACCTCAGCAAAAAAGTGTCGTCCCTTCAGTCCCCTCACACTGAAGTCCCATCATGACAATCGTACGCCTGAATACGAGGCGGGTCACGGAATGAGAAAAAGGGTTACATAACACCCCGTGTGAGGTGTGTGTGTGTGTGTGTATGGGATACAGTGCAGAGCGAGGCTGATCTAAGCTGAGGAAAAAGAATGAGAGCTGACCTGGAAGATGGTAAACAAGTGACGTCAGCAATGCGAAGTCCGCTTCCAACCAGAGCCGTGTTTGTGTGGAGGGGAGGTTTGTGCTGGTTTAAAGGTGGGATTGTGCACCACAATGCTCTGTTGTCACTGACATTTGTGTGTGTGTGTGGGGGGGGGGCTCATCCCATAGTAACCTCCATTCCACACACATTCACACGCACTGTTGGACGCTGTTGCTGTTTTAGTCTTTACAGGATCACTCGCTGTTTTTATGAGGCACATTAGATCATTATTATTGACCCAAAAGGCCGCAGCAGTTCCCAGCACCCATGCCCTGTTTATCAGAGGGCGGTGAGGTCACTATGAACAAACAGACCAGGAACTGTCTAGGAGTGGCATGACTGAAGGGAGTCATCAACCTGCAATAGGACAGAAGCAAAAGGCCTCAGTGGCTTGACAAACAAACAAGTATGGGAAATGTTGACTCACTGGTAAGTAATACGTGATGAACTCTGATTCCTTGTGATGCTCTATGACAGAGGAACTGACCCAAAGCCTAAATCTAACCAGTGGCTCACTGGGTCTTTGGCTTCAACCCTGCCCTGAATATCTGGGGTCTTTTTTCATGTTCCAACACACTTCATCCAATGAATAAGGTAAAGTAAAGTGGCCCCTTAGAGTCACGCGTGAACACACCACCGCACAGCACACAGTGTGAAATTCTTCCTCTGCATTTAACCCTTTCACCAAGTGACGAAGGGGGCTGCCAGCAATGAGGGGGGCCCAGAGAGCAGTGGGGACAGTACCTTGCTCAGAGGTGACACTAGCAGTCCAGGGATTCGAACCCATGACCTTCTGATCTCAGGGCGAACTCCCTAACTCCCAGGCCATCAGCTGTGCAATCAGCTCATGGGATAGTTTAGTGAAAATCTAATTTTCACTATTTTCCACTCACCACTTATTCAATCATCTGAGACATGTTTACTGCCCAAATTTTGCTTCAGTGGTTTTGCAGTAGAGCTACGAGTCGACCTTTGCTCACAAACACTAGAAGTCAATAGTCACCCAAATCATTTCTGTTAATTCACCCCTCGACTCAAACCACATTCGGCTATTCATGGAGGTGGCACCCTTTTGTCAGTGTGGTTTATGACACAGTTTCTCTGAGCAACAAAAGTGAACAACATGTGGCCAAAAGTTGCAGGCAAATCACCTCAGGATTAGGAGTACTGATTTAGAATTGTTTTTTGTGGTAACAGTGGAATTTAAGCAGTTTCTCAGCAATGTTAACTTCTCGCGCAGTTGATTGAACAATGATAAGTTAGGGTGAGCAGGAGTAATATCCCAGTTTTTTAAGACTTTTCTGGGCAGAAAGGAATCAGTAGCACCACATTTTAAAAACACCATTGAAATCTGAGTGAAAATTAGTTTAATATATCACACATTTCAGCTGATCGGTGTTCTGAAGAAGTTCTGACGATATACAACAACGATATGCTTAGAAAAGCATATGGCGACGAATTGTATCACAATAACAGTCCCTATTGATAAATTGCCCAGTCCTAATGGTAGGCTTCACATGCTTTGGAACTGTTCACAGGCCTCCAGCCACACTGGTGAAGTTTAATACTGATACTGGACAGACCTACAAATGGAATAGGAGAGAAAGTAAAAGAGCGAAACAGTAAACAACTTCTATTCAGTGGTTTTGCCAGTGCAAGCAGCTGTGCCGTCAGCTGTTAAAGTACTTGAGGTGTAGTTTGGGACCAGTGTGGCACAGTACTCAGCATTTCTTCCCAAACGCTGCCTCCCTAAATCCAGTAAACAGCGTAACACTATACAACCTGTCTATGAGCTCACGCAGCCTACGTGTGTGCACCCACACACACTCTCACTCACATACATGTGCGCATACAGTGACCTTCCCCCCTAAATTTAGCCCTCCTCCCTGCCGTCTCTCTGCTGACCTCCTGGGAAACTCCTGAGCTGGTAAACAACAAAGAGAGAGACAGTGGAACTGCAGTCTGTCTGGGACTCCTCTCTCAGTTGGGCAAACAATAAAATGTACACAGTTTTCTGCTTACTCTGAATGTATTCAGACCAGACATGTTTGGCGACCAAAGTTTGCTTCTATAGTTTTGTGCTGGAGCTCCAAGGCTAATGTAGCCTTATCTCCACCAATCAGCACTTTGCACATCACACACTGATGCTTATTTGTTGGGGTATGGTAGTCTGCTAACCAGGTTTGTTTTCCGAAAACAATCAGCTCATGAAATGAGAGTGTTAAATTAGAGAAGGCCCTAAAATGTGCAGGGCAGAGGGCCTCCAGCACCCTATCTAAAAGAAAAGGCATACAAGCTTTGCACCTAAAGCAAAATATGCATTTTCTGAGAGCCTTCACATTCCATTTGCATAAAATGATTAAAGCATATATTCATTATTAAAACATACACAGTTCGCACAGTGAGATTCTTTCTCTGCATTTAATCCATTTACCAAGTGAAGCAGTGGGACACAGCAATCGGGGAGCAGGGACTTACAAATAATGTATTAAGAACATTACAGTACCTACATACATTCTCAACTTTTGATCGTTAGTCATTGCAAATGAGACTGTAGTAAAGTTTTAAGGAAGATTTTTCTGACCTGAGAAAAACATTATGGAAACATTAAGAAAACTGGAAACGCAGTACTTTCAGGGAACCTAGAAACTGTTAGGAGAACATTTTAGAAAGAAAATCTGTTCGCTGGGGCTGTGAATGGGAGTCTTTGTGTATGGGGTGTATTCTATATTGTGGGGCCTACCTGTTTGGTCCTCATATGAAAGAGGTTGATATGGTACATAAACATTGACATTGATAAGGTTTCATAACATACCATTCCATAAAGTCCAATTTTTTGACTTTGGCTGTAAAAAACAGAACATTTTGCAAAAACAGACCATTTGGGCCCTTTAACAAAATTAAGCTATATATATATATATAGTCCCATAAAGAGAGAGAGAGAGAGAGAGAGAGAGAGAGAGAGACAGAGAGTGAGAGGCAGAGACTATGTGTTGCGACAGGTTGTAATTGATATCAGAATGATCCAGTCATCTGGTGCAGTGCTACATTTGACATCTGGGTTCCATTTTGGCTGCACGTGTCAACTGTCAGGCAGTTCTAATCCAGTCATGAAACACAGTCCAAACGGTTATGTCACAGAACAATAAGGTCATGGTTCTGACCCAACTCCGAGCTGAGTTCCTCAGTATTACATCATAGCCAGCTTGGAAACCTCTGTCAACACAGCCATTACTGTTCACTGGCAATTCGCAAAACAGGCATCCTTCTTACAGCTCCTTTTTGACAGCTGTAACAGCTTTGTTGTTTCAAGGCATTAAGAAGCGTAATTGATTTCAAATGGAATTTTATGAAAAGTGTAAGTCAAAATGATTGTTGTATGAATGTAAAGTGTCCATTTGTCACACATGAACATGCCACAGTGTGAACAATGCGAAATTCTTTCTCAGCCCTTAGCCCAGTAAAGCAGCGGACAGCAAGCAATGCAGTGTGTGGGGGCGGTTCTTTGCTTAAGGATACCTCAGTGGTGCCACTTCTCCGAACTGCTAGCTAGCATCAGGGCTGGATTATTAACCGTGTCGTCTGGGTATGTCACCATAGGTTTAAAGCAGATTAGCCATTACGTTATTTAATTTAGAGACACTATTTTTGTCACACAATCCACACAGCCTACGGTGACATGAACAAGTTAAGCAATTAAATAATTTCTATTGGTACCTTGTCCAGAGTACCTCAGTGATGACGCTAGCAGGCCTAGGATTTGAACCCACGACCTTCTGATCTGCAAGGTGTTCAGGAGCCAAACTGCTTGGGGGAAGAAGTCTAGCAGACCTGCTCCTGATGCTGCAGAATCATCTACCAGATGAAAGTTAGAATTCATTTTTGGGTCCGCCATGTTTTAAACAAAAAAATAGCTTCAAGAATAACATCACCAGAAGAACGTTCACATATACACACACACCGAGTGCAGCTTTAGAGGTGCAAAATCAAGCAGCCTCACCTTGCAGGCTCCTCTGCTCTTCAACATGCTTAGCAAGGCATGAAGAGGACACATTAACCTTGAGCAGTGTTAGCAATTCAATAAGGAGATGGCCTCACCTTAGCACCTTAACCTCCTCTATTGAAATGACTCCTGCAAGAGCACCAGACACGTGTTAGCCACCCCTCGTGTTCCTCTCCCGGCATCAGCACTTCTAGTGCCCATTCCATTCCACCCCAAGAAGCAGTTGCCCTTTGACTCTGATCTGTTATCAGCTTCCATTATACACTAAAGTGGGAAACTGACCTCAGGTGGCAAATTTCACCAAGACCCTTCTACCATTATAAAGCCACGTGACTGATGACCAGGCCTGGCCAGGGGCAAACGCGACACCATAATGATGTTACTGTGAAACCTATGGGGCATTGGTTTACACAGTGGAAGCGCACTATTGAGGCACATGTAGTTCTGAACACTTGGGCATCCTCCAATAGAGGTCTTAACTGAAGCACACACACAGTCTACTGGTACGAGAGGTGCCACACCAGTGCTGTCAACAGAGTTCAGCAAATATTTTAAACACTGTCATTCAAAGGGCTTTTTTTTTTTCAAAAAGTCTGCATAATTTAGACCAAGCCATTTGGAGTGTTGCATTCTAGAGAAACCTTCAAGCTCCCATTTTCTTTACAGTTCTGGTGATAAGAACCAGGAGTTGCGATGTCGACTATCCAAATACATCTATTTTATTTGGCACAGCTGTCATAAAATTTATATGTAGGATCTATTTTTATATATGATCTTGATGGTGTTAACAGTGATAAGAAGTAGGAAAATAGATGTTTTTGGGGGAACTATTTTCGTTTTACATGTGTATGTTCTTCCCATCACGAATGTACCGCTATCAATATGTTTTTAGCGGGAAAATGATCATTTTGCTTACTAACTACAACGTCTGGCAGCAGAGCAGCGCCACCTTGGCACTGGGGATCTTTCCCGAAGTCCCAAACAAAGAGACCCATCCAGTCCTAGGCCGAAACTATATTTAAATCATCTCCTGGTATCAGGATAATCCGACAACCTATTAATTACTAACTTTAGGTAGCTTTCAACATTTTGGACGCCTGGTTCCTATCACTGTAAACAATTCTGACTTGATACGTTAAGCCTTTCACGTCAGCCCTCTCTGAACGACTGTGTTTATGTCTCAACCATTTAGTTTTGCTACAGTTTTGAAACATTGTCGGAATTCCTCCTGACTATCTCAGAATATATAGCTGGGATCAACCCTTCCTCCTCTTGAGGCATAAAACACAGCAGATGACTTTGGTTGGAACGTGTTATTATCCCTGTCCATGCAGACCTGGGGGGTACACATCCTTTTTGAGTAATAGAGATTCCAGAGCATGATTCTTGCTTGTTGACTAGTGTATTGAAATAACAAACTACTAGACAGACTGCAGATGTGTCTTTATTTTAAACCTTTTTAATGCACTTCTCTGAAACAAAGAAAAACATGTGGGATATGCAGTATATAGTATTGTATATTATATATAGTAAATATACTATATGATATACATGATAGTACATAGTATATAATATTTAGTATATTTACTATAAAAAAGATGTATTTTGTGTTTATCATGTTCTTGTGCTTCTGCATGTTTGAGAAACGGGACACTCTTGGACACTGGAAATCACACTGAATCGAACAAAATCAAAATCGTGAACTTTGGGATGGGCCATTTGCTAAGACAGTGGCTACACCATTGTGATGTCTAGGCAATCAAAGCTACAGTCATATAGATCTAAAAGCTTTTCCTCGAGTGATTACAACGTCATTAGACTTGCTTCAAGTGAGAAAATTCATCCCTGAACAGGACAAACATGGGAGAACTTTGATCCCTGAAGAACACCGGAAAATCAGGAGGGTTAAAGGGCCAACTGCATGCTGGTGCTTGCTTTGGTTTATACGAGGAATCCGAGCCATTCCTGTATCAAGCCCTGCAGCTACTGGGTGCTGTACGGCCCGGTGGAAGAACGATGAAAACAGCGCAACTACAGTGTAGAAGGTGGGGCCATAAATAAGAAGGCCTCTCTTTCTCTCTCTCTCTCTCTCTCTCTCTCTCTCTCTCTCTGTCTTTCTCCCTCTCTGGCTCCTTCTCTCTCTCTCTCTCTCTCTCCCTTTCTCTCTCTCTTTCTCTCCCTCTCCCTCTCTCTCTCTCTCATTGTCACACTAAAACCAGGTCAGTGCACAAGCCACTCAGGCTTCGAGCAGCCAGAGTAGCAGCAGCAGCAACAGCAGCTCTGCTCTCAGCTCCTTCTTATCTCTATCTTTCTCACTCCAGCAAACAAAGTCCTCCTAGATATGCAGAGCAGTGGCTGAAAAACAATCCGTTATGTAAGGATCTAATGAACACGGGAGCACTAATCCACAGCAAGGTTATGCCATATTGTGCAAGGCCTTATGAAAAAAATGGATAGACATAATAATGCCTGGGGGGTGCTGCATGAAGCATGATGTCGGTATCCGAGGACTGTAGTACAATGTCTGCTGCATGTTTTGAGAGCTGTGTTTGTGTCAGTAGCGTTTGCGGGCTTGGGCCTATTTTTATCATGCAATTAAGGTTTCCATTTCCACATAAAAGTACCGATTAAAGTGAAGATTGTTCTATTTGAGACATTCTATGGTATAAATAGAGGAGAGGAACCTTCAGTGCATTACAAAGCTTCTGAGAAGGTCTTTCTAGGAACTGAAAAAAAAGAATGGCTGTATTTTTTTAACATTTTTATTGAAGAGAACCAAGTTTGTAGTTAAGTTCGACAAGCAGTTAAGGTTTCCATTTCCACATAAAAGTACAGATTAAAGTGGAGATTGTTCTGTTTAAGGCATTCTATGGTATAAATAGCCGAGAGGAGCCTTTACAGTGCATTACAGACCTTCGGAGAAGGACTTTCTAGAAAAGAAAACAATGTTTTTAAACATCTCCATTCAAGGGAATCGTGTTTTTATTTAAATGTAACAAATACTACAGCACTACTTTTAATTCATTATTATGTTTCAGTAGGGAACAACAGAGTTAAGTTCTTAAAGCGCCCAATGTAAAATTATCCAGTCGGACAAGCTTGCTCTCCCTCTGGCAAGGCCTTCAGGAGCTGCACTGAAGTTCAAAAAATAAATAGCCAGTATAACTAGGAAGTGACAGTGGAATCAACTTTGATTTGCACAGTGTGACCGATTTCATGAAGAAAAATGTCACTCTGGGCCTTCTGGAAGTCCTGCATACACGGGACTGACAGCAACTAGAAGTGGCAGCCTCACCACTGGGACTCTTTACTGAATGAATCACTGTAAAAATGCTACAAACAAGACAAAATACATGTTTCTGATTGTTTATAAGCTTCAAATAAAACATGATGTAACAGTTTCATTCTGTCTCGTCTTGCTCCCCTCCGTCAACACAATTACATTTGGTTTCTGTTTATATTGTTTAACTCCACCCCTAGCCTGCCTTCTGCATCAGGCATACCTGTCGATTGTAACACTGCCCTGTCCCAGCTGTTGTGTGTTACCTTCATGTATTTATCTACTAGTATTTGTGTTTAGTTTTGTCAGTCAACCATGGTATTTCCTGTGTTTGTATCCGGATCCGTGTTAGTGTTTCTAGCTTCATGTTTACCTTGTTTGTGCTTCTTCATTTTATTTGTTAGCATTGATTTCTTAGTTCAGTGTCTTTTTCATGTTTAAGTCTGCAGTGTTTTGTTTATGTAATAAAGTTACACGTACATCTGCTTCCAGTCCTCCGTACGAACAATACACTTGAAATGCTTTTTACAAGCTTGAGGTGTCCTAAAAGGTCGCATTTGCAATGTTGCCATACATATTATGTCTAACATACTGTTGGATTGCCATGAAGGCGTGTGTTTTTTGACCATGTTCTGATTTTCATGGCCTGACCTGGAGGTCTAGCTGTAGTCATTGTTTTTGCATTGACAGATAGCAATGAGATCTCATGGCTGTGCTTGTATGAGTGTGCACAAATGTCAAATATGGATATTTCAGGGATGGTGGTTAGAGGTACTGCAAGAAAGGTTATGAGACGTAGTTAGAACTAAATTCTTTATTAAGCTAGAAGACCAACCCTTGGTGAAGAGAGATGAGAACAGAGAGAAAATTGGGTAGTGATGGGGTGGGATAACTTTGTTGAGAGAATTGGAAGGTATAGATGGAGCTCTATGAGGAGCAAGGATTAGGAGAAGTGGGAGCTTCAAATTCAGATTCCTTCTCCTCATTTATCCTCTCACCTCTCAGGCAGTAATTATCTAGTCACACAAACACTCATTGCATCAAGCAAAACAAGGCTGTTTTTGCTAAAATAACCACCAACGTGGGTGGTTGTTTTTGGCGGTGTATTAGTCATTTCTGAATGGTAAAAATACCTTCACTGGCACATTTACCCTGGCCACTGTTTCAGCTTCTGCATCTATAAGCCAGCGTCCTGGTTTCTCCATCCCAAAAAGGGTGACTGAGGCTAAGAGGCTTTCTCAGAAGCAAAAAGAAAGGAAACAAAACACAGCACAATTGGAGTCCACGGTCGAGTTGAAGTAAGGTTAGCGATCATTATAGAAAGAAGCCTGTGAACACAGAACCCCAGCTCTACAATCACCTGCCAGGCTTAAACCTGTTGAGGGCGTCTGAGGACGAAGGGTCAAATAGTTGGTATTAGGGGAAAGTGGAAGTGATCCAAAGCAGCCTGGCCGTTGTACTCAAAAGCATTGTCCAGCTGCTTGGATCCGACACCCATTCTATTGTGGAATACTATCTACAGTATGCTAGTCCTGTACCAGTACATTTACTACAGAATAGAAAAAATAGGTTGGTATGGGTTATGAGGTGCTAAAATAACACTGGAGACATCCTGTTATGACCCCTTGTGTCAGGATCATCATGCACCAGATACTTCTTTTATGGCGCCAAATGATTCGAGGGAACAGTTTGCCCTGTACCTGAATGTGTGCCATCTTTGCAAACTGAAAGGCACAAAAGGCTCCAAGGCCCATTTATATCATCCAGCTCAGGAAGATTTCTGGTCTAGAAGCTTGTCCAATGCCTCCCTCCAAGTGATGCAAGGTCAAGATGTCAAAGGTTTAAAGGGAAAGTAAACAAATTCCTGTCTATTTCGGTGACTGAGATCAACAAAGTCATTCAGAGTTCTTGTTTATTGTAGAGGAACTTGTGTTGTTTTTTTCACCAAGCCAGGGGTTGTGATGTGTACAATGTAAATGTAGCTATTACATTTGCTTTTCAAACTGACTAGTGGTCTCCTACACATGCCTAACGTTCTATAAAGAATGCTGATGATTTTCAATAAGAGACAGGTCTGAAAACATACGTTTCTTTGGGTACCATCTTACTATACAATATCCTGTATGTACTTCACCACTATCTACGCCTCAGACAACATATTCACAACCACTTCATGGAATTGATTTCTGAGGTGGTTCTTAGAGGTATTAAACCCTTCACATCATCTGGTTTCTGTCACCACTGTGATCAACAAAGTTTACTTGGTAAGTTTCCCCAACGTGGAGCCTTTCACATAAAACAAGAGTGAGTGGTTTTGGTTATATCTTAACCATTTCATTATGTAGAAATGTAGAAATGTAAATACAAAGGTGGAATTTCCCTTCAAGATGAGGTTTTACATTGACACATAGTCCCAATTGGGCCATTTATGACTAGGGTTTGTAATTTAGATTCAGACCAATTTTGAGCGGTCAGTATTTTCTGCAGGGCATCTCACCATAGAAACAAACCACTAAGTTTGTTTACATGTTAATTATTTAAGTATGAGGACATTTGGAAAAATCCCCTTTGAGCAATTTCACATAGACTTGCTTGTGAGACTCCTGATACCGTATGACATACTATTATCTGTAAAAATGGACAAAAACACAAACAATACTCAGGCTTCGAGTTGGTTGTTACTATTGCTTTAGCAATGTGGCTGCTTTAGCAATATGTCCTGGTTGACATACTCAGATAGGATTTTGTTCTTTTCTTTCTCAGCTATTTACACAACCTATTGTTGCGGAAGCGATGACACAGCACAGATGAGAAGACAGAATGTTGTGCTCCACACAGAGCTTCCCTGTGACTCTCTCCACACATAAACAACCGCCCCCAAATATGGTGTAAGGCTTGGAGCGTCTTCAGACCAACGGCCAGCTTGTGTTGTGGGTGTTGGCGGAGGTTTCCCTCGTTATGGTCAAACGTGGAGGAATGGTTTCATCAAAAATGCTAATGCTAATACTGACTCAAAGAGTCAGTTGCAATTGCTCTGTGCATGATCTCCACACAAAGGCTTTCTTTCAATGAAACTGTTGCTAACAAGCTTAAAGGCTGTTGGCCAAAATCTCCTTTACCCTAATAAGACATGACCCATGTATGGTGATGTTAAATTCAAAGGTTATTTGTTTTTTTCGATTGTTTGTATGCTTGCATGTTTGTTTTTTTTTTTTTGCTAGTCACTGTTGTTGGGTGGTCCAGCCTACGAGAGCCTTACTGAGTCACTGACTGACTGACTGATACTCATATTGTTGGAACATGCATGCACAAGCCTGAAACAAACATCTAATTAAGTGAAACAAGGTCATCAGCCGGTTACTCCACTCATGCAGAGCTTAAGCTGTATTTAAGACCTCCTCAGAAGTTCTTTCCTTTGAAGGCTAGAAGTACAATGTGATATGGGTTCAAGTGCTTTTTGGTCAGGTGCAGTAACACAGCAGTGAGTAATGAGGCACCAGTACATGAGTGCTAAGTGCACCAGAATGTAAACTGCAACCGTAAGCTGCTCTAAATATTTCACTAATGTAACAATAGCTAGCTTGGAAGATAAAAAGCTAGCTTTAATAGCAAATATGCTAGAGGATAGATAATGAGATTCAAAAATGAGAACTTTAGAATTTGTTTGTGTGTGTTTCTTTGTGTGTGTTTGTGTGTGTGTGTGTGTGTGTGTGTGTGTGTGTGTGTGTGTTTGTGTGTGTATATGTGTGTTTGTGGGTGTGTGTGTGTGTTTCAATCTAACTAGAAAACTAATTTGGTCATGATTGTCATGGCTGTGAGACAAATAGAGGCACAAACACTCGGCTATAAATGATAAATAAAAAGGGTTTCATGAAGAACAAGATCACGAACTGAAACCGGGAGATAACAAACACAAAGTGAGAAATAATCTGGAGCCTGGAGCAAACTGGGAAAAGCTGACAAAAAAACACACCAGATACAACAACGAGCATAATAGTGGATGGACACCTAGTGAACTTAAATACGAAAGTACACAGCTGTGGAAGAACAAATACTAGCTCTATAGTTCTGTGACTTGGAGCGAGAGAGTGTCCTCACTGGATACACGACTGTAGCTGCTTGGAAATCTTTCCTAAATATCCTTCCTATTTATTTTCAGCTTCTTCTTTTTATTATAATAATATAGTTGTGGTAGTAGTAGTAGTAGTTGTAGTAATAAAAATAATAATTATGATTATGAAGAAGTCAGTTTGCTGCAGTCAGAGCAGTTCTGCATGGCTTTGAGGCTCTTTATTCTCTCTTGTGAAAAGAGCAGGAGCACTTTGGCAGCACTGCCCTGGTCTGTCAGTCACAACCACTGCTGGGCAAGAGCAGTGACCTGAAATAACTGTGGTTCTTGGACAGCGTCCGTGTGTGTGTGTGTGTGTGTGTGCTGGGTGCAGATATGAACTTAATCCTCTGATCTTTCATATCCTGAATTGACCACTCAGAACACATTGTTGAGGATGTGGGATTCTCTGCCTCTGTGTTTATATGTATGAGAGAACCTCAAACAATATCGAAAAAAAAGTTTCGACATATTTTTCTTAATGACAAAAATAGTAAGCCTGCCATGACATGTATGGTTTCAGTTCGCTTCAAAAAATGCAGTCATCTTAAGATAACTCTTCAGATGACTGCTACTTTTTTTTACTTCTGCAATGTTTTTTTTTTTTGACTGAATACAATAATAGCAAATTGTTATTTGAAAAATAAAAAGTTTGAATTGAAAAATAAGGTAATTCTCTGTGTAAGAGAACAGTTTTCTTGTGTTCCTGTGATCTTACTTTCGTTTCTTTCCCGCTTCACTCTCTGTTGTGCACCCTTGAATGTGTATACCAACAAAGTAGTATTCAATAGCTCACCCAGTCAAACATGATGCAGCCGAATCTTGTAATGAATATTTGGGGGAAAAAAGAGAGAGCATTTGGTGTGTGTGCACGTGTGACAGAGAGAGAGAGAGAGAGAGAGAGAGAGAGAGAGAAAAAGAGAGTTTAAAAAGATGGATGTCTTTCATGTCTGTATATTGTTCTCAAATACCTACAGAAAAGCTGCTCACCCCACAACCAATAATAGATAATTAACTGCTGTCTCACTGTTACTGTTGACGAATGGTGGTTAAAAAAACAATGTCCTCACTTTCAATAAGATGATTTAGATCATTATGGAATACAGAAAAGAACTAACTTAAAGGTCTGTTGTTTTAGCCAGTTTACACAATGTGTTATAAATAGCCGTTCTCCAAGCGGCAACACTCATTTCACCGGCGTTCATAAATGTAACATGTCAAATTAGCACCAAACAGTTGTTTTATTGGTGAGTTATCACTATAACTTTTTATAAACTACCACTGTTCATATGGCACAGATTTTCCAAGTTTTGTTAATGGGTTCCTTTACTCATAACTAAGCCTAAGTGTTCTGAAAGCAGTCCAGCTTACCGCAGGTACACTGCTGCCATCGGCACCATCATCAGCTGATGAAGGCCCTGCAGCAAAAATGTCTGTGCTGATGGGATTCCGCGCTGACCCAAATTTACCATCGGCCCACCGGGCATTGCCCAGCACTCCCAACAACCTTATGGAGCCTGATGGCCAATAGCTGTCTTGGTGTGTCCTTGTTCTCAGACATGCTCTTAGCATCATGCTAATTGTTGGGCTTTGAGCTTCCCTTGTGTTAGCCACATTATACCTTATAGCTTAGAACTTTAACTGGGCCTAAAATTTTTGCCCAACCCATGGTGGGAAGCTAAAATTGGTAAAAAGCGCCAGATGGCCTTCAAACCTGAATGTAAAAATGTGTGTGTGTGTGTGTGTGTGTGTGTGTGTTTGTGTGTGTGTGTAAAGAGAGTAATGGCAGAGATGCTTCAGTGGCCTGTTTCAGTTAACTGTAAAAATATCACAGCTGTGATATAACAAGCCAAACAATATTCCACATCCATCCAACGTTTTGCAATTATGCTCTTGCAAATTTTAGTTGTAGCGTAAAGTCTCTGGAGTTTTAATGACTCAAGGGTTCAGGAGTCGCTGTTTCTAGAAATTATCAAAAGTATATGACCTATAAGAAGTTTTAATCAGTTGTGATAGTCATTTTGTTAGTTAAGATACAATACTCACTAGGACTGAGCAAGTTAACGCATTATTATAGCGTAAACAAATAATTTACTTAATGCCGACAATTATTTTATCACGCATCAATAACTTAACAATTTTTGAAAAGTTGTTGCTTTTTTGTGCTTGACCACTTCACTTCACTCTAACAGGGACACTTGCTACTGAACATAGACTGTTTATGCTGCTCTCAGATAGAAGAAAAATGTTTCTGCTGGTACATGTTACAAAAAAAAATTAAATGTTAACCTGCTGTTGCTTGGAAGGTGCCTGTTATAATGTTATAATTGTGGCTCTAGACTCTGAGGGTAACTTGTTTTTCTATAACAAACTAGATAAAATGTGGCAAATAGCTTTGGTTTTGATTTGATTACCTTCATGTTTAAGTTGAGATTTACAGAAATATTTGTTAAAGTGTTTGCAAACCAAATCTTATAGCACTTTGTTTATATAGCAATACTTTAAAAATAAAAGTGCACAACACAGTACTTTGAATTTTGCATATAACAATGCAATTAATTATGATTAATCGCAGAAATGTTTAATCTTTGTCAGGCATTACTAATAACTTACACAACTGAGACTGTAAAATTATAAACATATATTCTGATTAATATAAATGGATACCTATTTTAAATTGTTTGATAACTTGACTTTAAAATAATATGTAAACATTGGTTAAATGTTGGGTTATGTGTTTCCATTATGTCAAATAAAATGATACATTTATATATATCAGCCTGCTTAGCCTAAAGCAGTTTAAGCCCATTCACACTGAAGTTATTAAGAGTGTTTCAGCCTGGACCGCTCTTTGAAAGAGACAATGTAGGCCAGTCAGTCAAGATAGAGGCTATTTATAAGATTTTTTTATATTTTAAACAATAAAAAATGAAAATAAATTTTAGTAGGAACGTATGGGCCCTTAAATATAATGAACCCGAAGGTATTTTTTGTGTTTTTGTTATTCAATACTTTTGTATTTGAGGAACAACAAGCATTTTCTGTACTCAAAATAATAATGAAATTATTATTTAACTTTTCTTTTTTCTCTATTTGTCGGCCACCAAAAATGTCTGAAAATACAGACTGGGAATTCCAAAAAGTTGTACGTGTAAACGTGTACGTGTGGATGCCTATGATGAGGCCAGTTGAGAAAGGGATCCGCCATCTAGACATACACACATCAACACACACACACAAACACACACACACACACACACACACACACACACACACACACACACACACACACACACACACACACACACACACACAAAGATAACATCTAAAACCCTTTCTTCCCCACCATCTGTGCCTTCAAAGGAAATCTCTCCATCTTTACAGTAGGGTCAGCAGGTTTGTTTCTCTCCAGGCTCCAGCATCATTCAGACCACTCTTCCTGCTGCTTTTGGAGATCCCAGTTCCATCAAAAGAAGCTCATGAGCTCGTGGCAAACCTTCAAATGAGATTTAGTAGCAATCCCAAAGTTTAGGAAACAAAAAATACACAAAGCCTGAGCCTCTTTGCTGCACTAAGCCGTTAACAGCTCCTCTCGCGCCTCGCTCTCACGCTGTTGGCTCACAGCGGCACAATCCAATTTGAGGCGAGCAGCTTTTGGGCGGGTCACCAGCCTGTAAACAAACCGGACCGGCTGCTGTTTGTGCCTTTATGGGTCACGGTGGGAGAAATGGGGCGTTTCTCAATACCAAAACATGACAGATCGTCATTATTAATGGGAGGAAAGTTCTTGTCAAGTCACTTTGAATTTTGCAATAATACAAAACTACATATCCATGGGCCAGCTTGTGGCTGGGGGCAATAAACAACTGCAAGAGAGAACTCCGTTCCGAAAAACTTTGAGAACTAAAAACTGACTGTCAATTAACTATCGTTCTGTCCAGAGAAACGTTCTTTATATTTTGCACACTTTTGTGAATATGTGATTTTGTAGTGGTGTCTGAATAATATTCAGAGTGTTTGTACAATCTGACAGTGCTTTGAAATAGGTGGTCTCCAAACTATGTACCCTGGTGAACACAGAGTACCCACAATGTACAGAGCTATGTGCGATAGAGTGGCGAACCATGACTGTAACGTTCAGCGCTGCTGTTCATCCTCCTCACAACTAGGGGAGCTAATGAGCTAATAACTCACACTACCAGTGAAAAGTTTGGACACACCTTCTCATTCAGTGTTTTTTGTTGGTTTTTCTTATTTCCTACATTGTATATTAATATTGAAAACAAACCAAATTATGAAGGAACACATGGAATTATGCAGTAAACAAATAAAAGAGTGTTAAACAAACCAGAATATGTTTTGTAATAAGGTAATGATGGACTGTTGTTTTTTTACTTAGTTAAGCGGTTCTTGC
>JBBPCY010000082.1:25782564-25811004 GCA_037974405.1 Brachyalestes nurse | reverse complement strand
ACACACACACACACACACACACACACACACACACACACACACACACACACACACACACACATACACACACACACTGTGATCTCAGTCTAGATCCACTTTAATGAAGAACGGATCTCCTGTTCTGTTTATCAGAGATGTTCTCTGGCGCCCCCCTCAGGCCCCCTGCTGTCTGCGCTCTTCAACGCTGAACTACCGAACACTCTGAGCCGCACTGCGCCCCCTACAGGTCAGACCACACGATCATATCAACATTATAGAGCTTCATAGAACATGACAGAGAAATAGAGCATTATGGAGCAGTGTAGGACATTCTGCAGGATTACGGAGCAGCGTTTCTCAAACTATGGGCCGCGGACCGGCGCCGGTCCATGAGAGGGTTCCTGTCGGTCCGCAGAGTCCCTAGACGTATATACAGTGGTACCCCGCTGAGCGAACGCCTTACAGAACTCATAATGAACGTTCCGCATAACGACCGCACGCGTGACTCGCAGAACAAACGCGTTTCACACAACGAATCGCACAAAGTTTTACATTAAAAATGTCTGAATCAACAGCCACGAAAACAAAGTACAGAAACAGAAAAACTCAGAAGCTCGCTCCGAGCAGCTCTGTCGGCGTGTCTTCCTCGTTTCGACCCGTTAGTGGCGAGAAAGCATCCATCACATTAGAATGTTGATTTAAATTTTTTATGCCAAATAATCCCTGTGGGTGACTCGACCTGTAATGTAATTTAGGTTAAAAGTCATTTTCCACGTTCAGAACCATTTGGCAGTGTTCAAAAGTATAATAAAAAACAAACAAACAAACAAAAAAAACCATAAAACACACAAAGTTCTTATATATAGGCATAGGCCCATAATAAAATAATAATAATAATAATAATAATAATAATAATAATAATAATAGCAGCCTAATTACTACATATCTGTATATTTATTTGACAATAATCTGAATTTAGCTAAAGCACTCCTGTTCTATCTTGTTTTATATTGTTCTTATATAGGCGTAAGCCCTAATAATACTAATACAAATAGTAATAATAACAGTAGTGGTAGTGATATAATAATAATAATAATAATAATATAATATCTGTAGTGATAATATCTATCTATCTATCTATGCGCATGCTCGAACGGGCGGGGGGGGTCCCCAGGACAAATAAGTTTGAGAAACGCTGTTCTAGAGCACTATAGAGATTTATAGACGGTGGTAGGTCATGTATATATTCTGTGTGTGTGTGTGTGTGTGTGTGTGTGTGTGTAGCTGAAGTGCTGTGTCATCCTGTGGTGCGGCATTTTGGTGTGAAGAAAAGGGGGATGAGCAGCTACTTACTGACAGAGGAGGAGATGATGAAGAAAAACTTCCCAGTTAAAGGTGCGAGAGAGGGACCCTGTGGTATGTAAATATGAATGAAGTTGTATTTGTGATTAACAGAGATGTGTGTGTGTGTGTGTGTGTGTGTATCTATGACTGTGTGTCTGTGCGGTGCAGGTGGGCGGGGCTGTGCGGAGTTTGTCTGCACGCGCTCCGCTGGTCATGTGACAGACAGCAGCCCAGTGTTTGGTCTGGACTGTGAGATGGTGAGTCAGTCCCTGAACTACATTACCCATGATGCAGTGCTAGGATAGCTATATGTATGTATGTAAGTACAGTTGTAGATGTATGATAATAATTATTAAATGTACTATAATGATAATAATTGATGGTAGTTGATTATAATAATATGTATATATTCAAAATGAGTGAAGATTTGCAACAAAAAAAAAAGTTTATCAGTTTGAACATTAGCTATCTTGTCTTTGTAGTGTTTTCAGTTTAGTATTAAGTTGAAAAGGATTTGCAAATCATTGTATTCTGTTTTTATTCATGTTTTACACAACGTCCCGACTTCATTGGAATTAGGGTTGTGTTTGAAAATGAGGTTGATGTTGATGATGATCCTGTGTGTGGTCCTGTGTGTATGGTCCTGTGTGTGTGGTCCTGTGTGTGTGGTTTCCTGTGTGTGTGGTCCTGTGTGTGATTTGTTGTGTGTGTGTGTGTGTGTGTGTGTGTGTGGACCTGTGTGTGTGGTCCTGTGTGTGATTTGTTCTGTGTGTGATTTTCTCTGTGTGTGGCCCTGTGTGTGGTTCTGTGTGTGTGTGTGTGTGGTCCTGTGTGTGTGGTCCTGTGTGTGTGGTCCTCTGTGTGTGTGGTCCTGTGTGTGTGGTCCTCTGTGTGTGTGGTCCTCTGTGTGTGTGGTCCTGTGTGTGGTCAGTGTGTGACTCAGGCTGGGACTGAGTTAACGCGAGTGGCCGCGGTGGACAGCAGGGGGCGGTGTGTACTGGACCAACTGGTGAAACCATTCAACCCCATCATCAACTACTGTACCAGGTACTAATACACACACACACACACACACACACACACACACACACACACACACACACACACACACACACACACATACACATACACACACACACACACACACACACACTCACATTCCCGTATGTATTTCAGGTGGTTATTGGGTCTGTGCTGCAGTGTGTAGTGTGTGTATCCTGTATGTATTTCAGGTGGTTATTGGGTCTGTGCTACAGTGTGAGGTGTGTGTATCCTGTATGTATTTCAGGTGGTTATTGGGTCTGTGCTGCGGTGTGTAGTGTGTGTGTATCCTGTATGTATTTCAGGTGGTTATTGGGTCTGTGCTGCAGTGTGAAGTGTGTGTGTATCCTGTATGTATTTCAGGTGGTTTTGGGTCTGTGCTGCAGTGTGTAGTGTGTATATCCTGTATGTATTTCAGGTGGTTATTGGGTCTGTGCTACAGTGTAAAGTGTGTGTATCCTGTATGTATTTCAGGTGGTTATTGGGTCTGTGCTACAGTGTGAAGTGTGTGTATCCTGTATGTATTTCAGGTGGTTATTGGGTCTGTGCTGCAGTGTGTAGTGTGTGTGTATCCTGTATGTATTTCAGGTGGTTATTGGGTCTGTGCTGCAGTGTGAAGTGTGTGTGTGTCCTGTATGTATTTCAGGTGGTTATTGGGTCTGTGCTGCAGTGTGAAGTGTGTGTATCCTGTATGTATTTCTGCAGGTTTTCTGGAATTACTCGCTCCATGCTGCAGGGCGTAAACACTCGTCTGCAGGACGTTCAGTCTAAGCTGCTGGACTTGCTTCCTCCAGATGCTGTTCTGGTCGGACACTCGCTGGACAACGACCTGCGCGCCCTAAAGGTGAGTTTAACACACCGCTGACAGCTACAGTTTAATGGTTAATAATAATAATAATAATTTCATCTTTTACCAAGACATTTATTAACTCACTGTCTCTTACCAAGACATTTATTAACTCGCCGTCTCTTACCAAGACATTTATTAACTCACCGTCTCTCACCGAGACACTTATTAACTCACCGACTCTTACCAAGACATTTAGTAACTCACCGTCTCTCACCAAGACATTTACTAACTCACAGTCTCTTACCAAGACATTTATTAACTCACCGACTCTCACCAAGACATTTATTAACTCACTGACTCTCACCAAGACATTTATTAACTCACCGTCTCTCACCAAGACATTTATTAACTCACCGACTCTCACCCAGACATTTATGGGTAACTGTTTCTGAAACATTACAGAGGCGACTTGAGCACAAATCGAATTTTTAAACAATCAATACTTGTCCCCTGATCAGTCGATCAAAATATGTACACACACACTACACCGGATATTAACAGACGTTTTGAATATTTCAAAAACTGTTGGATGAGAAGTGGTGTCAAATTCCAGCTGGTGTGAGGATCCCTGATGTTTGTTTGGTATCTGTGTTTGGTGCTGCAGGTGAGCCTCGCGCCCTGTCCAGTCCCGGACAGGATGAACCGGGACGCCGCCATCCACAGCTGGTCTGGATCTTACTATGCGAATGGCGAGAAGCGCTGGGTGAGCGGTAGGCTGTCTTTGAGCCGCACGGCCGTCCGCTTCACCGCGGAGCAGAACCAGGACGCCCTGGCCAGCTTCCCCCTTTCCCGCATCATGGAGATCAAGATGGAGTCGTCCAGCTTCATCTTCAGCGCCCTGACCGTCCTGGAGCAGGGCAACGTCAAGCACTGGTTCGGCTCCCTGCGACCGAGCCGGGCGGCCGTCTTCCACGTCCTGGAGCACTTCTGGAGGGAACGTCTGCTGTCGCCCGGCGACGCCCAGGCCCAGCCCCACCTCAGCAAAGGCCAGGAGCTCATCGGCCTGATGTCCGGAGCACAGCGCCGCCTGGCTGACACTGGCAAAGTGCTCAACCACCAGGGGGAGCAGTTCAACAGCATGATGCAGGGCCTGGACAAGATCGAGTCGGACCTGGGCGTCGCCGATAAGTGAGGAACTGCTTTTCTGGGATGTTTGTGAAAAGAATGTGAAAGATCAGTTAGTTCTGTTCTTACCTCAGAATATCTCAGCAGGGTTCATAAACGAGCCCTCATATCACTAATGGCCTCTTTTACAGACCAAGATTAACCTGCAGTTCAGAGCAGAGATGTTAAAAGCAGGCGTCCTGCAAACTGTTCTACAGGAGCTGGTAGTCTTTGACTGACCTGGAGTTCAGTTTAAAATTATTCAGTATCTACTAGAAATTATTTATTAACTATCCTGAACGATTCAGTATGAATTATTCTGTATGAATTTGTCGATACCTGGTAGAAATTATCCAGTATGAATGATTCAGTGTTTTTGATTCAGTATCCTTTATTGGTTATGTGTTGCGTTTTGTAATGGTGTTGTAACATTTGTTTTGTATTGTAATGGTTGTGTGTTGTGACAGTTGTTGTCGTGTGTGCTGTGTGTGTTGTGTGTGTGCTGTGCGTGTGCTGTGTGTGTTGTGTGTGTGCTGTGTGTGTGTGTGCTGTGCGTGTTGTGTGTGTGCTGTGTGTGTGCTGTGTGTGTTGTGTGTGTGCTGTGTGTGTGTGTGCTGTGCGTGTTGTGTGTGTGTGTGCTGTGTGTGCTGTTTGTGTTGTAATGGTTGTTATGTGTTGTTACGGTTGTTGTCATGTGTTGTAAGATTTCTTATGTGTTATAATGGTTGCAGAGGCGGACAAAGTCCCTAACTTCATTACTTCAGTGAAAGTACAGACACCACTAGTCAAATGTTACTCCAGTACAAGTGAAAGTCATACAGTCACATTTCACTTCAGTTAAAGTACTGAAGTACTTGCTTCCAAAAATACTTCAGTATTAAAAGTACATATTTCACTGCATTGTTGATTTATTGCCACCCCACTTAGAAAACCTAATTTGTTTGTTGCTTATTTATTTATTACAGCTGCTTGTAAGCAGAGCAGTAACACAGATAAACATTTTAGTGAGGTCCATTAACCAGAAATGTGACCTGTTTGACATAAACCAGCTGGTGAACATGTGTACTACACAAGTTTTCTCCTTTTTTTCTAACAGTCCCTTTTTTACAGGTCCATAATGCTTTTGTCATCACTGAGAATCAGTGCTGAAGCCCATAAATCGGTTAAATCAAAGAGTAGTTTAAGGGGTAGTTTCACTTTGGTTTTCATGGCTTTACTTTATAGTATATTTAACGTAGTTTAGAAGTATTCATCTCTTGCTCTGTGTGTGCTGATTACTGTTTTCTCTCTTGCTTCTCGCTCTTCACTGATTACTGAAAAAACATGCTTTAAACATGTACTATACAGACAAAAATATTGGGACACCTGACCGTAATGAGACTTTCATGACATTCAGATACACAGACATTAATATGGAGTTGCAGCTATAACAGCTTCCACCCTTCTTTAAAGGCTAAGATTTTGGAGTTTCTGTGGGAATTTGTGCCCATTCATTCTGTGAAGTCAGACACTGATGTTGGGTGAGAAGGTCTGGCTCACAATCTCCGTTCCAGTTCATCCCAAAGGTGTTGGATGGGGTTGAGGTCAGGACTCTGTGTGGGTCAGTTCTTCCAAACTGAACTCATCCAGCCACGTCTTTATAGAGCTTTCTTTGTGCACTGGGACACAGTCATGCTAGAATAGAAAAGGTCCTTCCCCAAACTGTGTCCACAAAGTTGGAAGCATGGCGTTGTCCAAAATATCTTCGTAGGATGAAGCATTAAGATTCTCCTTCACTGGAAGTAAGGGGTCAAGGCCAAACCCCAGGTATGTCCCAATACTTTTTTCCACACAATGTAGATAGATAGATAGATAGATAGATAGATAGATAGATAGACAGACATAGACACACACACAGATTTAAGTAGTCCATCATGATTTGTTAGCCCCTTTTCATCAATAGTAATCACTCCTCCAGGACCACCAGTGAGCAGATATTATCTGACTGTTTGTGTGTGTGTGTGTGTGTGTCTGCGTGTGTGGAGGAAAAACAGCTCAGTTACAAGTCTCAGTGCTGAGATACACAAAGCAGCTAGGCTGGAGGCAAGTCATAAATGTAATAAATAACATTTATAACATAACAGCACTCTTCATAACAGGCAGAGGCTGTATGCCCACACCCACCTATGTGGGCGATCTGTCTTCATGCAGCTACTCGAAGGCCGTGACTTTGATTCATAGCTCCGGCTGACGTTGACGTGCGTAGTAGCAGCACTGTTTGAAGGCCTCCCACGGTATATCAGAACTAAACTTGCAGTGTTGTTTCTAATGCCATTGCTCTGTGAATTTGCGGGTGCTGCTTTGTGGTTTCTTTTGAAAATGGTGAAGATAAGAGTGCTGATGGAAAACTCAGATGAAATGTTTATTCCGCGGCCTTGGGCTCAGTCCTGTGCTGCTATTTTTAAAGAATTGTGAGCAACTTCATTTACTGTTTTAATCTTTTGTCAAAGAAACACTGGAAAAAAGACTAGAAACTGCGGGCCAAGATGACGGCACATTGACAATCTTGATGCTGCAAATTTCATATGATTACAGCGTGATATACATGATATGTATAACCCATTTGGACAACTTACTATCTGTTCTTGAGCATCTCAAAGATGTTGAAGCTGATGCTTAAGTGTAAATATGCAGAAAATTGTTTTTAAATAATTAAAAAAAGGGTTTAACCCCCAATACTCAACTCAGTGCTAGCCAGTTATTAGATGTGACAAAACTGGTGGTTAGTGATCTCCTCCAAGTGTGTTGAGGTGTTCAGCGACGCTGCTTTAGCAGCAGTTCGAAAAAGGCGTTAGTGGTATCACGTGCTTGGAGTGTAATCCATGACTAGTGAGCAACAAGGTCTCTGCAGTGTACCTTCTGTTTTTGAGCATTTAAAACTCTGTCAACACTACTAAAATAATCTAAGATGGTTTGATTTGCTTAATCATTTTTTGGTCACTGCATAATTTTGTGTAATTTCACAGTCTACACTGTTATTTTGAAATGATGTATTGATTTATCTGGAATTTTACCACTTTTCTCCTCAATTTAGTCACATCCAGTTGGACGCACTCCCTGGGTCTCTTCTTATCACACAGTGCTACCAAGCTGGGATGGTGAAGGCTGGTGCGTGCATCCTCCAAGTTATGTGACGCGCTGCCACATCTTTTCAAACTGCTGGTTCTATGAATAATTATGTAATGAACTGATACGTCTAATGCAGCTGTATTGTCTGAACACCAAAGTTTGCAATCATCACCCAAAACTCAGCCCAGGACTCTTCCTGCCTAGTGTTCTTGGGATGGTGTTTTTTGGTGTAGAGGCTTTCTCGAGTCCACCAGTGTAGCTAGATGAGAAAAGATACTAAGGAAAGGAGTCATGAACACTTTATCACTGTCTGTCCCACATCAACTTAAAACAGTACTAGCAAATGTTAATTTGCAAAGTGTTACAATTATTTAATGCCAAAATGATTGTTGTTTCACTTCAGTAAGTCTAGAATAGATTTGACTGTTTAACTGAGCTGTCAGGAGGTTGATTCATGGACACCACTCAAGAGTATTTTTGTTTGTCCACTGAAAACATTCGGGAAACCCTCTGGAAAAACTCAGAGGTTAGCACTGGCAGCGGAAAAAAACACTACGGCCTGCAAATTTGAGGGCAGTCTGCAGTTGTCAGTTTGCGGTAAAACATGGTTGTTTGAGCCGGTTTCGGACAGTTACCAGCAGCACTAGCTCCAGGAGCCACATGAGAAAGACTTGTGGGCAAACGTTATAATCACAACAGGGTCACGCTCAGCATTTTCAGTATGGCTTAAATTTGTCCAGGTGAATTCAAATTTGACGTCACTTCCAAAGTGTGAACACAACCGAGACAGAGACACTAGAAAGTTCTATTTAGGGCTAAATATAGTAATGGTAGTTGGTGCTTTCCAGACATCTTGCCTAGTCATAGAAGAAAAAGTGATAGTGTTCATAGTGTACTTTACTTGAATACATATTTTACGGATATTTCTGAAATTCCTGCGTAATTAAATAAGTTAAGATACAGTCATTCAAAGAGAGTGCATGCTAGGGTTAGGGTGTTTTGAGACAAGATATTATTTAAAACCAATTCATAGTGGAGCGGAACATGCAGAGTGTTGTGAGGCAAACTTTCAGAATTACTACTATTTTACCGTTAACTCTATATAAACACACAAGACACATTATATGGACAAAAAACACCTGACCATTACAACAACATTGCTTTCAAATCCATAGACTTTAATATGGAGTTGATCCCCCTTTGCAGCTATAAGAGTTTGGAGAGTTGGAGAGTTTCTGTGGAAATTTGTGTTCATTCATTCTGTAGAACATTTCTGTCCCTGTACTTTTATAGTGTATGTAGCTTCACTAGCTGAGACATTATAAATCTTTGTTCCTATCAACACTACTGTAAAGCCATTTCTGAATAAGTTTGTTTACATCTCAACGACTGAAATAATCTTAGAAATTTTGAAAAAAAAAAGGGTGGAATTTTCCATTTCATGAAGACCAGGATTAATCAAGAGTCTCCTTTGGGTTTAACTGGTAAACTACAGGTTTATAATTCAGAAATCATTCACACATCTTAAGACATTTAGTAAGTACTATGCATTATTTAGTAACTACTACCACACTAATAAGTAAGCTATATATGTAGTCATGAGAATGAGAAATGTAAACATGGCCCTACATACAATTTAAACCAATACTGTGCATTGTGAGAGAGCCTTTTGTTCCAATTATGCCATTAGTATATTTCAGCATTGAGCAGTTTTCACTTTACCTTCTTTCTTTTCACATTATCCACCTTAAAAGGTAAGTTTCCATGTTCCATGTATTTTCAATTGAATGTTTGAATATTGTGGTACATGTAGATATGAAAGAACAGTTCTGTAAGCAACTGTTCATTGCATTTGACTCAATGATATTTTGCTATTCAAAATTGATGTCAAATTCTTATTACTGCATTACTGTTGTTACTGCATCTCATTGTGCTTTCTCGATGCAAATGAAATGTTTATCCGAGTCGTAAACTTTAAATAATCTCTTAATAGCGTTGCAGCATTCAGTTCTTTCACTTAAGACTCATCCAAGTATTCAGTAACATGAAACTACGGTGTCCGTTATGGAGATGTGAGCGTGAGGAGCTGTGGATCTAAGGAGTTAAAGGCGTTAAGCTGCCTGAGAGACATTTTGTTGCTACTTTTGTTGATTCGTTTTTGGTCTTAATGTGTGTGTGTGTGTGTGTTTTCCCGTACATATAACAGAAACAGCCCCCTTGTGTGACAGCAGCGAGTTGGGGCACAGTGCGTTCCTTCCCTGTGTGCTGCTGTGGATTATTGCATAATACTACGCCTCGTCTGCCCAACCGTGGTGATCTCACACAAGCCCCGGTGGCCTTGTGGCACTTTGGTGTTACATTATTTGACGATAAGAGAAAGAGTTACATCTCGGCTCGCTTGTCAAGGATAGCGCGATAAAGTCTCGGATGTTTCCACCGTGGCGCCTTGATATTTCAGAGTAAAGACAGCACACACTACACGTAAAGTAGGCTGTCTAAAATGAAGTGGTACCGTCTGAGTTCATTTGACTGTCTAGACCGAGAGTCTAAAAATGACCTGTCAATAACTGTAACATCATCCCGTATTTTAATCCCAATCACTTTTGTATTGTTTTATTGTGCTGTGTGTGTGTGTGTGCGCTGTTATTGGCTCTTGGCTCGGGGGTCTCGTCCAGCAGAGCGAGCAGGAAGGGGGGCATTCACACTCTATTAGCTTCCTGCAGGATTCTCTAAAGAAGGGAATTGCTTAAGTCAGACCAGTTTCAAGCAGGATGCCTGAATTTCTGACATGGGAATCGCAGAATTCCGGCTCGGGCCTCCCTCCTTTCTTCTGCTTGTACAACAGGAAGCAATCGGCTGTCTTGTTTACAAACGGACAGCGTGTTCCTTCCTCTATTCGCCCTGGGACTCACAAGTAGTACAAAGTCTGATCACAGAAAGTCATAACAACTTCCTCCACTGAATGAGTTTTGAGAGAGATTAGTTTAGTTTCAACTGAAAATGTGGAATGAAGTTGGCATGTGTGTGATTATCATATCATATCATATGGCCATACTATATTCTCAATGGCCTCTTACGCATAGGACCCTTATTAGTCAATGGGAAATAAGCATCTAAAATTAACCCAAATATGATCATTTTAGATTTAAAAGAAAATCTTCAATTTTAAGCTCCCAACAGCCACACATTTTCCCCTATACTATTAATAAATCAACAGAACACAAGTGGATTTGCCTTAAATAATATTTATTTCATTATTGCATGTGACTATCCTTTCTCAACACAAATAAAAGTTATATTCAACTAAGATACTTTAAATGATCTCTTAATAGCATTATAGCATCACAACGAACAGTATATGACATTTGTACAATGGAAGACACAGCATGTTCAATCAGACCTTGCAAATATATAATATATATATATATATATAATATATATAGAACACTGTTTTAGGTTCCATAAAGCAAAAAAAAAGATTTAAAAGTTGGCAGAAAGAAATGTACAAACAGCATTAACAGCATATAGTCAATCTCTCTGTAAAATCTTTCAACAAATATATTAACAGAGTCTTTATACATTTGGTTCCTCTTGTAAACTAATTTGCTTTGTGTGTGTGTGTTTGTGTGTGTGTGTGTGTAAATATTGCATATAAAGAGGGTTAATGGATGGTACCTAAAAGCCGGATCTCCCCTAGAATCCTAGAATCAAGTTGCTTTTTTATAGAACGACTTAATAAAGTGCCTTTAGGTCATGTGTCCTTTTATTTTTTTGTATTTATACATTTTTTTTGGAAGGCCTATTAATAAAAAATAAAATAAAGATTATATGGTACTGTATGGACATGTATCTACATTAGTGCTACGACTGTTGGTTTCTGAACTGAAACACTAAGCATTTTCCACCAGCGCAATTTGAAAACCGTTTTTGTTTGTTTGTTTACCTTGTTTTTGCCATTTACTTCAGAGATTATGTCCTAATCCTTTTTCAGCCGGAAGAGACCCGCTAAAGTTCCACTGACGAAAAAAATGCTTCTCTATTAATACCTTTGTACACACAGTTTGCAAAATTAGAGAGAGTGGAGAGGGGGAGGGGGGATCAAACACTAAACGGAGAAAATAAGCCCGGTTTGTTTTTGGTGCAGTTCATCTGTGCATCCCCAGGTTGTTTACTCTGTCGTCTCGTACATCATAAGTGGGTTACGTGCTCTACATTCAAATGTGTCATGTGTTACAATCTAGAGTTGCTGCTGGCAGTGGCACCGTAGCATCACAGTATCGTCGTGGCCAGCAGCAGCCGCAGTCAACAAGCCGGCAAACCTGCTGTGAAGTTCCTGTGTTTTCTACCCGTTACTAAATTCGCCGGGTTTTCCCCGACACCCGGCCTCCCGCACTGAGCCGTCCTCGCCACCACTCGCACCACTGTCAGAGATATGGATAGAAGCGGCGATGGTGCGGTGATCGAAGGCGAGATGATAGCAGTGAATCTGGGCACCCATCTATGCCAAGCTACTTTAAACATTATAACACATTATACTTTATATAACTCTATATAATTGGTCATAAAAAATAACGATATTCCTTTAATATTCGTCGTGAGGACAGGCATTTGTCGCTATGTGCATTAATCACATATATTCTTCTAGTGGCAAGTTTTGCATATCGTTTCAAATTACATCGTAAAAGTGGCCTCTTTCGTACTCATTGGTCTACGAGAAATAAATTAGGCTTCTATAAAAAAATATATTTGAGCTAGATCCGAACATTTTATACATCTCATATTTTCCTCATGACTTAGGTCCAAATAAGTACAGTTCTTATGTAAATCCTATGTCAGTTGAGATAGTAAGGCTTTGAATTGGTCATGGTAAGAACACTGAAATTAAAAAAAAAAAGAAAAGAAACATCACTCTGCATTATGTGTGAATCTCGTACATCAGTAATAGACTGTATTTTCCTGAGGTAGGACTTTCTTGGGTTGCTGTTGATCAACAAATTGTCAGAAATCCTCACCGCAACTATTAGTACTAGGCATAAATAAAGAAAGTATTAAAAATGTACCTTTGTAGAGGTTTCTTTTGTCTATGGTAACCATTCTGGGCTTGGGTTTTAGGGGCTATGGGTGGGGCGTGGTGGAGTCAATCAAATATGATTGAGGTGTTAACAACAAAACAAACGTATACAACGTACATGAGACGACTTTGTGACTGTAGTCACCTACAAAGCAGCAATTTCTCAAGGACAGAGCAGGTTCTTGTCAGGTCCTTGCTTGCGGAGGTGTCCCATGTTTAAAGTGGCCAGCCTGGAATAGGATCACGACTTTAGCCCTCGGAAACTCAGGCGAAAAAGTGAGGGGTCGTAGGTTTAAGTTTCATTTACAGCAGCATAGTTCAGCCGCCGCAGCGGCACACGTCTCTGGTCACGGGTTTCCGTTTTCACTTCCCGCAGTCCCAGGGTACAGTCTGAGGAGGAAGTAGATCCATCAGTCTGGGGGGAGAGAGAAAGGAAAGAACTGGTGGTTAAAAGATGCATCCTTTTCTAACATCTAGAGTTCCAAACACAGAAGCTCTACTTTCACTGGAAAGCACCTACAAACCCAATGAGGGGTTGGTTTGTTGTACCTGTGTAATAGTTTGTTGAGGTGGAGGACAAATGGGGAAGCTGGATCATGCATATACATTTCAGATCAGAGGCAGGAACCATTCAGTTCCTGTTATAAGCGTGGCCCTTTATACCTATCAAACAGAGCAATGCATGGATAACACGCAAACGACTAAAGAAATGGCCAAGCTCTGAGTCTATTTTTTTATGCTTGCCACAAGCTAGATGCAGCTATAAACGTGGACAATGCCCAGTAACTTCCCAGTAAACCTCCAGTGATCTACATGAAGAGTTAATCAGAGTACAGAGCGAACCTAGGTCATCTAGATGTCGAGATTGTGTAGACCTGTATTTATATGCACATTTTACTCAACTCATTCATGTTTTGTTGATTTCTGAAAATAATAAGCACACCCTCTAAAGGGAACAACATTTCACAATTTCAGAGTTTAACATATTGGAAAATAATTTAACACGCTGAAAGGATTTGTTTCTATGTAAAGGATTTGTGCGTATTTGTGCATTTTCACTTGAACGAAAAATAAGCACAAGAAAATGAATCAAACATGTAATTGATACAGAGGCCATGTATAAGACAGTATGCATGTTTATTATTATTTTTTTTTTATCATTGCATGCTACTGTGTTTTAATCACAAAAACATATTTGGTGGGTCATGGAACAAGCAGAGCGTGAAAAAGTTTGGGAACTCCAGAATGTTCATACTGGCTCATCTGACTGGTCAGTTCTTATTCTGGAACAGTATTGAGTCAACATGGCAAAATTAGAACACTGGTGGTCATGGTGTCATGGCCTTAAGACTTAGGCCTTAAGAACAGGTAGCGTTAATGCAAATTAAGACAAAATGGCACAGACAATACAGCTTGAGGAGAGCCGCATTCTAGGTTAGACTCTCAGGTGCTGTGGGTCTACAGTGGAGCATATTTGTATCTTTAAGGTGGACCTCTTGACCTTTTGTACTTGTTTGTGCTGCTTGATTTGCATTTGGGCCTCAGCAAGTGGCAAAGTTTCTTGAAGCTCAGTTTTCCCTTCTCATTTGACCCCTCCTTATGCATGGAAACCCTCACACCGTCTGTCTGTCTCTCTCGCGCTCTCTCTCTCTCTCTCACTTAAACATTATTAAATCTTGACCTGAGGGCTTAATCCCTGAAAGCCATTATAGTTGGCAGTCCCATTCGACACCATATCAACAGAACCTTCGCCTACCGTTCTCGTGGAAAAAGGCAGTGTATGGCGGGGATTAACCCTTCATGCAAAGTCATGTTTAAACCCAGCTAAAATAGGGGGGTTGGGGGCTTGTCCCAGCGTTGACCATCTCCTGTCTACCACAGATGGACTAATCCCAATATAATTCCATTATAATCCCGTCGGAATTACAGTCACTGACTAAAGGAATGGAGGAAATCTTCAGCCCCGGCTCTGGGGGAGGTGGCCGAGGGGCCGATCATGGGCTTGAGTGGTGGTCCCGCAGGGCAGTAATTACATAATCTGACAAACGAAGAGTAAAATGACCGCGCAGACCTTCAGGCAACCCCTGTCACTTTACTGTTAAAAAAAAAGAAGAAGAAGAAGAAGAGGAGATGCAGGCTGCAAGGCCACTTGCATGCAGTGAATGAAAGAGGACAATCCATCATCCTTACCCAGGCGATAAATCCTTTTTGTCACGAGGTTTGGCATTTTTGTATATATTTTTACTTTCTTTTATTTACTTCTTCTCTGTGTGTCTCTTTTGAACAAGGCCACTCGTTTCTATTTTTTGCCACATTGCCTTTTCCTATTTTGTGCTTCCAGTCTATGACTCTACGCATCAAAACAGGTCTGCGGGAGCAGCTGACGCAGCACGTTCGAGGGCCATTTTGGTTTATGTGTCCTCACACAGCAGCCTAGACATTAATCCAGTGTCCTAGGAGAGAGCAGGGTATTGTAATTCTGTTCGTTCTGAAGTGTCTCTGCCTTAAGGGGACCCATAAAGCTGGTTCAAGCCCCATGGGACCAGCAAAAAAAAAAACACAAAATAAATGCTTAGAATAGAGGAAAACAGGGACAAGAAGGATATGGAGATATTTAGTTAACCCTAGACCATGACCCAGACTCAGACGGATATTCACAGGCTCAGCTCAAGGGTAAAAGGAGTTAATGGTGCATCAGTTGAAGAGAGAAACCTGGGGGGATGGCTATAAGGAGAAGAGAAAAAAAAACAAAAACCTCCAGTAGAAGGACTTGAGAAGAACTGAGCAAAGTCAATTATGTACAATAAAGGTGCTTGGACATTTCTCGGAACTGTAAACAGTATAGCAGTTACTGCATAATTGCTAGGTGATCCCTAAGCCTCCATTCCCCTTCCCCCACTCGACCCACACGGCCACATGTTTGTCCTCATCATCTATTCACCTCTCTCCATCTATAATTAGTCGGGGTACGTACAGGGTTCCAACACTGATCACGATACTCTCCAAACCCACACACGGTCCCTTAACAAGAGGTTTCATCCACAAAACTCTGTATTTATTGCCCCCAGTCTATGCCGATCAGTCAGCGTGGGAATAATTACATGCGGATCATTCCAAGAATCCTAAATCCCATATTTATGATGATGCCTGGAATGGAACAAGCCGAGCACCCACTCATTAAGAAACACCTGACCACTGCGCTTTCCAGGGCTTTAGTGATATTTTACCAAGACCGAGACGTTTTCAAAACAACCACTAAAACCCAAACAGTTATTCACTAGTCATCCGCAAAGGCACCAAATCGACGACATTCAAACAAACTTCAAAACAAGCACTACTGTTAAACACACACACACACACACACACATTCCAGTGAGCTTGAATAGGCCTACAAGTCAACTCCTTCTCTAGCTCATGACATTTAGTGTTATCCTGCTAAGCGTGCAAGCAGGAAGTGCTGGAGGGTCTAAAATACAGTGGATGGTGCACTGGAGCATCGCAGAAGAAGTCACGCTATGAGGGACCAGCACACCCATAGCACAAAATAGCGTTTCCGCTAATATAAGCCACGGATTGGATAAAGATGTAACCAAACCCCCCATCTGCGGAGCCAGAGGCCATCTGGGTCCTCAAGGAATCAAACTGCGCAGTGGGCTTAATGAAGGTTCTAGAATTATGAGGAAAGAAAGGTTGTGGTCTGTTTTATACGGTGGCGACAAAGTTCCAAAAAACATTCAACTAAGGGAGCAAATATCAACCTCTTCGCCTGTTTACCTAGGAGGTGTATTCGAGGACAGGTTTGTTTTGGACCTGCAGGAGCTTGAGAGTGTGTGTATGTGTGTGTAAATGCCCCTCATCCGCCTCGAAGCAAGCCGCTGAACAATGTCTAATCCCCCTCCCTCCCTCAAGCGTAATCTCCTTCTCCTACCCCGAGCTAAATGTGGGCAACGTTGACGGTGTTGCCGCGGTTATCTCAGTCAGGAACATCCCGGCCTAGTTTAGTCCATGGGGCTCTGTGGGGTGGTAAGTCTGAATACTCACCCCAAACACTTTTTCAGGTGAGTATTTTTGGGGATTTCTTCGCACAGTTGATGGTAGACACAGGATTACCGGTCCTTGGTAAGGCTAAGAGTTATTCTTAGCTCTTATATTTTAGGGACCGGCTTACTTAGAGACTCCTATTACCAAAAAAGTCATACGACTATAACAAAACTCAATAGCCAAGGTTCTCCATCATGGTGACGATTAATTTAACTAAGAACCATTAAAGAATTCCAATATTTACTATCATTATTCTACACACAAATTGCCTTCACAACCTTAAGAAAATCCTCTAATGGTGTAGGTTTATAGGCACCAAAGCAGAAAAAAACTAAATATCATGATGTTCAAATGATTGGAAAGCCTGACACATGCAGTAGCCACTAGCAGTTAAACAAGTCCTCCCTCCCACCAGTCCAACAGCCAAACAGCACTAATGAAAATGAATGGAGCAAATACGACAACAATGAGAGGGAGGGAGTGAGAGAGAGAGAGAAGGGAGGGAGTGAAGGGCAGGGAGAGGGAAGTGCAGCAGGGAGAGCAAAGAAGGAAAGAATACATGTGGGAGTGAGAGAGAGGGAAAGTGAAAGAGAGGAAGAGCAGGTAAACAACAGGTCAAAATGACAGGCTGCTGAGGGAGGTGCATGTTTGTGAGAGACAGAATGAAACAGAATGTGCAGCAAAAGCGGGATGGTACCGCTCTCAGGCCAGAAGTGAGCAAGCGCCAAGCTGAAACCTGATCACCTCGATCAAAACACACTCACTCGCTGCACGTTTGCGTGTGTTTATCCCTCCTCCGCGAACATATGAAATTGAAAGTCTTTTCACATGTTCAAAACACTTTACCCATTCCATCATAATCACTCTAACTTGCCCATTTTCTGAACATCACAAATCCACACACTTTCTACACTGTATTTGCAGTTCTTGGGTTTTCAACTTGGCAGAATTCATGCATTCATACATGAAAGTGTAGTACAGAATACAAATAACCAGTGAAAAACGAAAAGTTACAAAAGTAAACATTTCTCCTGATTTGTCTTTCCTCAGTCTTCCCTCTCTCTCTATCCCTTGCCCTCTCTCTCTCTCTCTAAGGGACGAGCAGTAGCCCCTGTCCTGGGGCCGGAGCAGATGGCGTGCTGTCATTAGTGTATTGTCTGTGCTGCTGCCGTGCCTGATAACGGGCCTGCAGTGAGTGCAGCGGCAGGTGCACTCATACACACACACACACACACCCCTCCCTGACCCAGCCATCTGCCCCACACACTCACACACTCAAAGGAGGGAGAGGGAGAGAGATACACTCCTCTAGGCTTTTAAGCCAAGTCTGAAAAACCTGATATCAAGACTCTCTCTCTCTCTCTCCACTGCTTTCACTTCTTGGTTGTAAACAAGGATCAACCTTTCATTGCACTCCTTCCATCGCGAGCACTGTGAGCGGTAAATAGCTTGCACATGACACTAAACGTCTTGTGACTGTATAAGCAGTCAAAAACAGGTGTTTAAGATCCTCATAGTACGTTTTATGATCTTTCAGAATGATCTGGGCCTTCTGCGGCGGTGGTTTCTCAAAGTTTGTTTTTCCTCCCTCGGCTAGCAGTGATTCAGGGTTTGCGTTCGCACTGAAAACAGCTCTTGGAATTCCATAATCCAAGAGCCATGACCGGCAGACGATAAACGCCTCCTAAGCTTGCTGAGGAGTGTATGTGTCCTCCAAAACTTTTTCTTCTCCTCCCCCCCATAGAGCAGCCCGATTTATCAGCCCTTTCTATCTGAAAAGCCCTAAAAGCATCAGCACGGGCCGAGAAGTCAAAGTCAAAGGTTTGCTTTGATCCTGATAAAGCTGCAGGCCACCACTGGTTATGTTACTCAGCTGGGACCTTTGTGACCAATGGCATGAGAGAGAGTGTACAAGTGTCCTTGCTCCTGTATGCCCTCATGTTGTTGCTGTTGTTTTCAACCTGGGCATATACTGTACTAACATCCTGGCAAGGAAAGTGGAATGCTATTCAAACTGATGTTACAAGGCCTGCCATGCTTGACAAAGGCAGTACTTGCCAGCACATTGTGTGAGTGTGCAAAAAAGACAAAGGGTCTGCCAAGGAAAGAGAGGGGATAGAAATAAAAAGAAAGCATGTGCGAGCGAAAGATAAAGATGGGGGCGGGAGGAAGGTACTAATAAAAACAAGTGAGTGTTCACTTCTCCCAGCAACCTTTACCAAGTCAGGCATTCCAAGCGTGAAACCTCATCAGTACCTGACGACACCCATAAACAAACTGCCGGCTTGTTTTTTTTTTCCCTCTCCAGTGGCTGCACATGCCTCTCACACGGGTCCTCCCTTGTTCGCCAGGACTACTAGGCCACACACGTCCATCCAAGAGATGAGGCGCAAACAGTAGCCTCCCCTCACTCCCCTTCCCTCCTCTGCTATTTTTCTCACTCCTGGCCATAGTGGAGAAAGAGTTAAAACTCAATCGTTGTCAACAAGTCCTCCCCTTCGTGGTGTTAAGCCTGCCAGCCATAGACACCCTTTTAGCAGCAATAGGGCTAATTTTGGACCGCAACTTTCGCTGCCAATGGAAATGTTATAATATGGACACGAGGGAGGATGGAAACGGATTTGAAGTACGTGCTGCAGCGCATGGAAGGCCGTGCAGTGTGTGTGTGTTGAGCCACATGCAAAAACAGTGTGCACAGGGAAAGAGGGAAAGGCCCAAGGCACCTGCATTATTCAACCCAACATACTGTTTAAGCATGCAAGTGCTGTACGGCACACGCACCCACAGATAATTCAAAGTGGAATTATCGCAATTTTCCTATTTGAGATCTTAGAAGAGACCTGTGGAGACCATCCACGAGCTTTGCTGAATTCTAAAACTAAGACTGATTCCGCTTCATGCTGACTGCATCAGATGCATTTACCAAGTTTGCTCACATACTAAAACTGAGCTTGCTTAAAGCAGAAAATAAACTGATGCCAGGAGAGATTATTTACAGTCAGTGTGCTGTTTGGCTACATAGCTGAGCACGATAAGGTAAACGCCTATCAAAGCACAGCTTTGGAGCAGTTCGACCATCTGACCACCTTCGCAGAAGAAAAACAGAGCTGCTCACGTGACCCCGGAGCTTCCAAACAAGCTCACTCACTTTCCCTGCACCCCGCCGTGCTAAGAATAGCGCTTCTCAATAATTCAATAATGCGCAATAAAGCGCAACGCACTTGTGTGCGGAAAATGTGTCACATTTGTCCAGTTTGATTAGAGAGAGCGAGTGCGAAAACACGCAGGGTTCTCTCTCTCTCTCTCTCTCTCTCTCTGTCCCGCAGCCTCAGACTTCCTACGCACTTCGGTTGTTTACCACACTGCGCAGCCCCTGAGCTCGTCACGTTTGTCACGTTTCAGATTCCTCGGAATTCCTCAGACTGAAAAAAAACACGCTCTCGTCGTCAATAACAAGTTCTCGACCTGCACAGACCAAAGCATCAGACCACGAACACTGTACTCCGAGCGTAATGAATTACATAATGCACCCGAATTCAATCCCAGCGGTGCTGGAGGATTAATTGCTTTCATATGCCCTGTGCCAGCTTCCCATTCCATTTTTCCTCCATTCCACCTTAAACGGTCCAGTATTTACCAGTGACTCTGGTGATTTTTATATGGTGGTGATTTGTAACTGTGTCTACTTTTTTACCCCTCAACTTAATATAGTATGCATAATGAATTAAAAATAAATAAAATATAAACAACAAAGAAATCTAATTGTGAGCCTTGTCAAAATGAATTCAAAATATGTTCATGAAATGTGATAAACATCTCAATTTATAAACATGTGCCACGATGAGCTGAAACTAACAAAACGTCTAAGTGAAACCAAAAACAACTCAACAAGAATCTGCTAAACAGAAGATAAACAGAGTATCTTGTTGGTGCCAGTAACATCCAATTACTGCTTGCTGCTGGACCACTGCCCAAAGTGCTGCATCATCTTTTCTAAAACTGTAGCAGTTTGGACCACAACACACATGTCAACAGATACTCACCTTTTACAGTGGTTACTGTCTCCTTGAATCCCAGGGAAACATATGGACTGGCATGTAATCCATGTATTCCTCCTTTGCAGCAACTGACAGTCTTGAAGCCCATCATGTTTTCACAGTTCCCTAGCTCTCTGTTCTCCATGAGGTTTAAGGCGATATAGTTCAGACCGTTCTGGTACCCAGCCGAGGTCTCTCTGCACATGGGGCTCCCGTACTCCTCATCAGAACCCTCGCTGCTCCGGACCGAGACATTTTCGACGGAGGCAGAGCTGTGGCGCTTGGAACTGTGGGCGAAGGAGGGGAACACGGGTGTAACAGTGGTGGTGGATGAGAAGGTCTCCGAGCTGTGCCGTCTACGACCATGAGGGTCGGCTCGGATCACCTTTGCCCCTCCATCCGGGTCCACCGTGGAGCTGGGCAACAAGAACGCGCCAATGCCTGGCATCCCCTTGTCACCTAGAGTAAGCCTCTGTACTCTGCTAGCTGGGCTAAGTGCGCCACTTTCTCTCTTCTCAGAAATGAAGGAGGAGGAGATGCACGCGTCATCAAACTTCATCTCAGCATAATCATCTTTACCTGTGCCAGGTGGGCAGGGAGAGCTCCTCTGCTCACCAGGAAAATAGGGCCCCTCCTCAGACGGGCACGGGCATTTGGTGAGCTCAGGCATCTCATGTAGAGGGCTAGTCAGGATTTCCCCCGGTTTGGGGGAGTGTGAGCCGAGGTCAAGGTTCATGTAGTCAGACAGGGGGGATCTCCGTCTCATGCTGCTGAGGCTGGGAGATGAACCCTGGCTCTCCATTGATCCCAAGGGCAAGGAGTACCGGGCGGCATCACCAAAGTCTATGTTGATGTACTCTCCTGGGCTTTTGGGTTCACAGGGGAGGGGATGCTCGTTCATGCTTGGGAGCATCCTCAGAGTATCCAGAGACAATCTGTTGGGTCTGTTGACCCGTGCTCTGTGCGTCAGGCCGTCGGTGCGGCTGTGCCTAAACGGGGGCAGCGTGGAGGGGCTGGACAATGAAGGGCCAGAGGTTGCCGCAGACATGGTGTAGTAGTTCGACTCCTCAGCCGGTCTGTGGCTTTGTGGGCTCATTAAAACATACTGGTCCTGTTCTCTTTTAGGACCCTGAAGTTTGTTCGAGCGCAAGCTTAAGGAAGGAGAGGGCCGCTGCACCGCTTCACACCCGGCGAGGAAATAATCAGGTGGCGTGGGCAAGACATATGGCTCAACAGGTGACATGTTCATATACTCCCCATTTGCCACTTTTCCATCGGAGCTCTCCAGTGAGGACTTGGAACCAGACCACATTCTCATATAGCCACTGTCCTCCATGGAACTACTGCTGGGGGAGTTTTGTGTTGTGCCTTGGCAGCCCATGGCTTGAGGATGGGACCTGGGGTTGATGATCTGTTTGGGGGCTGAGACACTCATGGGGCTCATGGGCATGTACTGGTCATTTCTGCTGCCTTGGGGTGCCACCCCTGGTGTCATGGGCATGTAGCCATCATCGGCCATGTTGCTGCTGGAGCTCCTGCTGGAGCCAATTTCTATGTCCCCATAATCCTCAGGGTATGAAACCTTCGGAGAGGCAGAATGGGCGTTCAGCCCTGAATGACCGTTGTTGTACACTGCCCTCATCAACATGTATTCATCGAGTGAAGCTGACGACTGCTGAGAAGGTGCCCTTGGTTGTCGTGGCGTCGTGAGGGAGTACGTCCTCTTCCTGTAGGACTTCTCCAAGTCCAGCCTCTCTCTGCTGGACGCCTGGGTCTTATTTAATGAATGGCTAGACGGATTGTCCATCATCATATAACCACAAAGATCACTGCCTTCCCGAGAAGGGGGCGTGCCGGAGAAGGATGAGGGAGTATTGCTACGGTTCGATGGATTGTACCTCGCATCCCCTGGGCTGGATCCATAATCATCACATGACAGGAAGCCCGTGTCACTAGGCGACCCTGAGACAGAGCCACTGCAGCTGGAAGGCTTGTGTACTGTTGAGGAGGTGGAGCCATTCATGCTAGTAGAGGATAGACTCAGTGGGCTTACAGCTGATGGAGGTGAATGGGAGACAGGTATAGACATAGACATGGATCTGCTGTGATGCAGGAGCGATGGTTCTGATGTTCGGCAGCCGACGGACACCGTGTTAGACCTGCTCATGTGGGTCCGGCTGGCCATGCTGGGGCTTCCGTTCTCTGATATAGACATGGATGCTGGCCGCGCCATAGTACCCTCACCCTCGCTGGCTGTGCGTATCCGACAGGAAGCAAACTTGGTGACAGGGGACGTGGCTGCCACACTGTCCGTCCTTGACCTCCTCACTAACCCTGTCTGACTGGGGGGCAGATTGTTTAAGTTCCGCCGGGTGGGCAGAGATATGGGATTCGAGCCAGACGACTGGCTTTTGCTGCGTGGTCTGAACTCTGACAATTCTTTCATCGCTTTCATCGCCTCCAAAATGGTCTCGTGTATGTTCTGGGCCACCACAGAGTCGTCCGCCTGCATCCAAAGCTCTCCGGGTCCTGTGGAGGCAGACCTGCCCACCTCTATGAAGAAAAAGCTATCCGAGTGGCCACATCTCCTGATGTTCATGAGCTGCAGGCTGACAGCAGCGACCTCAGAGTTGAGTTTCACAAAGCTTATCGAGCGGCTGGACAAACACAGCCTGTAAACACCAGTGATGTTTCTGGTCTGTCCGAGTCCCTTAGATTTGAGATTCACTTGCCATACCTCTTTGTAGGCGGCATTCACCGGGGTGATCATGCCATAGTTGCCCTCGTCGAAGCCCACCAAGGAGGATGCAGAGCAGGAGACGGCGCTGTCATACACTTTGCCCTCACTCATCACGTCGGTCAGGACCCTGTACCAGCTCTCCTGCTCCTGCTCGTTCTCAGCAGCCACGGCGAAGTACTCGTCCTTGGTGTAGAGAGCGATCAGGTGTTTGTGCTTCGCGTCGGCGCGCTTGTTTATGCTCAAACACGAGTCCAGAGAAATCACCCTCTTGGCAGCGGCTTTATTTCTCCATTTCTTCTCGTTCTCGTAGTACTCCAGCCGGGCTGGCAAGCTTTCCTCCTGCTCCTTCAGGACGAAGAACCTCCGGTGGCCGTGTTTCTGCTTCTTCAGATATCCACTCTTCTTCACGCGGGTTGAGTTAATGCTCGTATTTGATAACGACGTCCCTCCTGTCTGCGGAGGGCTCGCCATTCTCAGACTTTTGGTGGAGGGAAACAAAATATCCTGGCTGACTTTGTGGAAGTCCTCAACGTTGGTAAGAAAATCCAACCAAGTAACGCCGTTGAGAGTTGTTACTCACTTGCGCGACGCTCTCTCTCACTCTTTCTCTCTCTGTGTCTCCACCAAAAAAGTTGCCTGCAGAATAGCTCCTCGTTCAGAATGACTGAACTAAAGAGGAAAAACAACATGTGACGTTTCACACACGTCCCAGCTCTTGGCCAGTGGAGAAAACACACAGTCATATAAGGCGGTGCGTCCAGAGAGGCGGGGGGGAGGCGTGCCTGCCTAGCTGAAAAGAGTAGATCTGCTCATTGGATCCATTGGTCCAGGGTGAAGATTTACGTTTGGACAGACGAATGGCTGATCTAGGCACTTGGCAAATCTCCCCACCCACCAGAACACAAACCGTTCTCTCCCTCCTTCTCTTAATCCCAAACAGTGCGAGGATGACACATTTTACTGTACATACGCACTCTCAAGCAATGATGCGTCTTTTCGTCAGACCCCACCATGTCCATTTATGATACATTGTCGCATGTAACACAAAAATAACCTTTTTTTAAAGACTTTTTTACTCACAAAGTGATCCGTTATGTCAAGATGAAACTGTGTGAAATCCTCAGGTAGCCAAGCACTGGGGGAAGAATAACACGACGTTTAACTAATATGAAACCGAGACGAGAAGAAGGTATGTTGTGTCTTTCAGGAGGAAAAAAAGGAAGAAAACCTCCTGAAGACTCATCTGTTCAGAGAGTACCTTCTCCTGCATCTTCCTCCATTACACTTACATAGACTTAGCACTTAGAACTCTCCTCAGGTTCTCACGCTTTCCTGAAAGTGGAGAGTCTGGATGAAAGCGTATGTATGAATGAATGTAATGTAATGTGTCGTGTCATATAATGTAATATAATGTAACGTAATGTCGTGTCATGAAATGAAAACACGAGCTCGGAGCAGTACACGTCGTTTATTTTAATAAAAAGGAATTACATATCACAACGATATATTATTCGATTCATGGACCAAAAAGGCAAGGACATATTTTTGGGCAAGTTTTTTCAGCCTAGTCAGAGACCGTTTCAACTTGTAAACAACAGTGTGTCCGTTGCGTGGTTACGCAACGCGCATGACGTTCTACACTTACGCGCTCGGGTGTCCCTGTAGAGTTGTGGAGATGATTGTTTTCACACTCGTATTCCGGTAAGACCCGCCTCCAATAAAAAGGATTGGCTGATATTCTGCCTCCTATTGGTCAGAAGGGGATTGCGTTCTGTGCGAGGATTGGTCAATGGCTCACACACTTCTCAATGTGGGAGGGAATTGTCTGAACACGGGTGGAGAAAACAGCAGCACCGCCTGCAGCGTTTCCTCCTGCGTGTTTACATGTCAGCACGGGGCCATTGATAACAAGTGTGGTTAAAGTCATTTAAAGTCAAGATAATTCCGTGCATTCTTTTTTCTTCTCCACGGAGCAAGAATATGGCTTTTTTTGTTGAGCTCTACGCTCCGTGTAGTCTAATTTAGCCAGCCCATTGATAGATTGTCATTTAGTGATGGTATTTTACCTCTCCTTAGCACTATGATATACTTTTAGGCATAAAGTGTAGGGACACTTTTGTATTTCAGTGGTTTGGGCACTTTTTTAGTGATAGGCAATCTTAATACTTCAGCCTGCAGCCTAGACATTTTCGACAACGCCATGCTTCCAACTTTGTGAAAACAGTTTGGGGAAGAACCTTTTCTATTCCAGCATGACTGTGCCCCGGTGCTCAAAGCAACATAAAGACATGGTTGGATGAGCTCTGTGTTGAAGAACTTGACCTCAACCCCATCCAACACCTTTGGGATGAACTGGGATGGAGATTGCGAGCCAAGTCTTCTCGTCCAGCATAGTGCCTGACCTCATTAATGCTCTTCACAATGAATGGGCACACATTTCCCACAGAAACTCTCCAAAACCAATCTTCCAAGAAGAGTGGAGGCTGATATAGCTGCAAAGGGGGACCAACTCCATATTCATGTCTATGTATTTAAACGCAATGTCATGCAAGTCCCTGTTTGTGTAATGGTCAGGCGTCCCAATACTTTACTCCATATAGTGAATGTTAAATTAGCGCCCCCTCCTGGTCAGTCTGTGACATTAGGACTCGGTGCACTCATTGAACTGACGCTTCAAAACAACCTTTGCCTGGCATGACAGTGCAGTCTGTTATCATCACTGAGAAACAAGCCGACTATAAGGTGTCCAGGCTTTGGGTGTGTAAATTATTACCAGTGAGTGTAGTTGTAACTCATTATAGTTTTTAATCTTATACAAGCTTACAATGAGTTACAGATGCATTGGTTGTGCTTAGTAATGACACGTGGCACGATAATGGCAGTGGGAAATCGTGTATAAATAGATATAGTAGGTATGTGGATTAATTAGCACTACCAAGACAACGCTATATTTTTGCCTGCTTTGAAATATGTTCATTGCTGACGAGAAATCGCAAGATGCTTGTGAATGACAAACTTGTTTTTGACATACACAAGGGCTTCGTTCCCAAAAGCTGTTTTTGTTTTTTTCCCCAGCACGGATTATGTCATCCATATTAAAGAGCAACATTATTCACCTCAGTCATTCTTTATTCATAGTGTTTTAAAAGTCTGTTGGCTTTCATTTGATCTGGAGGTCATAGGCTTTAATCTAATGGTGTTTAGATGCCACTGTATCGGGGCATAAATCTTTGTATTGGTCCATGGATTCCCCCAGTTTGTTCACGCTGGGACCAAAAGCATCCCAGTGGAGCCTGCTGCTGGATTTGCCCCCCTTTAAGAAGATTAGTGTGTTCAAACAAAAGCACTGATCTGGATAGGCGAGATTTGGGGGCCGCAAACCCCCTTCTCTGAAATGAGCAGCTGTCTTTTGGGGTATTAATACCCACCTCTCTGACACACGTCCACAGATTAAATAAGATCCCACGTGTTGTTTGGACATCTGCCTATTTTATCTGCGTTTGCCTCCGAAGTGTTAAATCAAAGGGGGCTTAGCCCACACAACAGCACATGTTATGGTCATCAGTAATCTTATACAATGGTGAAAAGGCACGGCTGAGACACAATATAGCTACTTAGACAACACAGACAACTTAGACTAACATACATCAGATATGTGGAAGTTTCTGCTTAATTAAATGCCTGTAATGTAAATCAGGTTCTGTGTGGTTTATTATAGAAAAACATGGTGGTGGTAGGAACCAGGTGTGTCTCTGTCTACACCACAACTATCCAGAATAATCTTTATTTACTATCCAGAATAATCAGTTAATGTACACGTCCTCTCATTCTTTTCTCTTAGGATGTAAATGATAATAATGGTAAAACAGTAGTAAATCTTTCTTCGGGGACTATTTTGTTTTACAACGATCGACTCTGCAGTGATTGGCTTTTTAAATAGTTTTTTAGACCAAAACCTTATCTAAAAACTGCCAATTTTTTGGCATTAGTCAAGCTTTTAGAGGTATTAAACTCTTTGGATGTCTAGTTCCCATCATCACAGAGGTATTCACCATGGAATAATTCTGACTGTAGTTTCCTTTCGAACACAAGCATTTCACATCCGACCACGGTGGATGACTTTGTTTACCGTTTAGTCATGAAACGGTTGCTTTTATATAGTAGATAATTTACTGCGGCCTTAAAATGAAAGTGCCAGTGATATGGTAGAAGTGATATCATAGAAGAAACACATGTGGTTCCCTAAGACAATTTCAATGTAAGTTCTTTAAAGAACCTTTTTATAGATGTTATGTGTATGAAGTACCTTAAGTTTAAGGGACCTCAACATAGTGTAAAGCAGGTAGCAATCAAGGTTTTTCTTAGAACTGTATGTCCATATAGGTGTTTACAGCATTAATGCAGTGCATAAATTAAAGTGTAAAGTGACCATTTGTCGTACGTGAACACACCACGGCACGCAGTGTGAACAGAACGAAACTCTTTCTCTGTATTTAACCCATTCACCAAGTGAAGCAGCGGGTAGCCAGGAACCTCAGTGGTGCCGCTAACAATCCTGTGATTCAAACTGACAACCATCTGATCACAGGGCCAACTCTCTTATCACTAGGCCAACAGCTGCCCCCATAGGTGAAGAAGAAGATAAAAAAGGATAAGATTAGATACGCCCCCCACAGGTTGGAAATTTCTGTGTTAAGAAAGACGCAATACTTAATCATTCCTGTTTTAATGAAGGTTAAAAAATAAATTCATTAAATTATTTGTCATTTAGGCCTATATAGATACACCAGTCAGCCACAACTTAAAACAGGTGAAGTGAAGAGCATTGATTATCTTATTGCAGTAGAACCTGGGAAGGCTAGTTGATATATACTATATCCTCCTAAGAACTGAAGAAAATAAGTGTCTTACAATTTCTTTTTTGTGTGATTTTCTATCTATTTGGGCCTAAAAAAAAAACACCTTACAAATGAAATTTCTTTTAATATATTTTTTTGTTTTAATTTCCCAGCATGTCCACTGTAGAGGACAACAATGAACTGAATTTAGAAAATAAAAAAAGTGATATTAACCCAAGAACACATTCAATTTGATCAAAACAATAAAATTCTGTATCACTCTTCTG
>JBBPCY010000082.1:25754185-25782464 GCA_037974405.1 Brachyalestes nurse | reverse complement strand
CATTTGCGCAGTGAAGACTGAAAACTGGTGCGCATTTGTCGTACCACAAAGGCCAATTCTTGCTTGCGTACCACTTACGTCAATCCCTGTTTATATTGTATGTAATGATCCTCTCTTTTCCTCCATCCTGTAGCGACTATGATGTATGTGGGAAAGCATGACTTTGTGCACTGTTCTTCTCCGGTGTGTATTTGTGTGTATTTACTGACAGTGGAACTACTGTGAAAACTTTTTTCTTGTCTGGGCGAACTGGGTATGACTGAGCATTGAGAACACCCTCATCCTACCCAGCTGCCAGAGCAGGCTGTGCTGGCCTTGCTTGCAGGAAGAACATTCTTCCTCTGATCCAGGCATATTGTGGCCCATTGTTGTTTCCCATGCGTTTTCCTGCAGTGAGCTTCAGCAGCTGTCTACTGAGAAAGTGTATATTGTTTAACCGTTGAGTTTTGTCTCTAACAGGTTTTGCTCAGTGAGATCTACTCAGACCCTGGCGCGGCCAGAGTGGTAGTCAAAGAGCTCAAGGCTAATGCTAGCTCCAAAGAGCAGAATGACTTCCTTCAGCAGGGAGACCCATACAGGTAAGAATCTGTTTCTTCTAGTTTCTACCTGTTAACATTTTATTGTTTTGGTAGCTACATTTTTTTTAAAATAAATTTGAATATCTGCTGAGGAAATATTTTAGTTTATTTTGAATTTAGGAAAACTTAAAAATTGTTCAAAAACATTAGCATTACCTGCTGCTGGGGTATGAGCTGATGCATACTTTACAGGTTGATAGATCACTGGTTGGTTTTAGTGTTTGTTTTTTTTTTCTTCATGGTTTTTTCTTTTGTGATTGAAAATAGTACTAGGTGATATTTGTGATTAAATCGATATACAGTAGTATTGCAACATAATGGTGCGTATATATCAATACAGTGTTAAACTTTCAGAAAGTATTAGGAATATTTCTATATAGAGTTTTATATGCCAGTGTTGCAGTTTCACTTTATTTGAGAGGCAGTGTCATCTGTTTGTGCCAGTCAGTGCTACATTTAAAACTTACTAGATTAAACATTTCATATTCCAAACTTTACTTGCTTAATTACTATAGCAATGTATTCTCAGAGGGGTTAAGATATGCATGTTTATTCAAATAACCATCTGTCCAAATTGTTTCGGTATTTTTCAAAAATAGTACAGAATATTTTGTGCACTAAAAGAAAGCATGGGGTGTCATGTTTCAAGTTATCATGTGATTTTTGTTACTTATTATGTGGTTTATGTTACTTTTGCCACTGTAGATTAATTCTCCTTTTGTGTTAACAGCACCTTCTGTTGTCTAACCATATTAAATTGCTTTGTTGATTACATGTGTCTGTCTAAACTAAAAGAAGTGACTATAAGATAAGCTATTGCATCTCAGTGGTGTTTTATGTCTGCTTCTGTAGGATCCTTCAGCACCCAAATTTACTGCAGTGTCTTGGTCAGTGCGTCGAGGCCATTCCTTTCTTGCTGGTTTTTGAATACTGTGAACTGGTGAGTTGTGTTTTTTTCCGCGTATTATTTTGGTGTATTCCTGATCCAGGCAAGTACAGGTTGAAGGATGCTCTGTATGAATGAAGCTCCTTCTTTCTTGGTGATTTATTTTCTGTTTTTCTTGATCTATTTTGAGCTAGCTGCCTGTGCCCGACAGGGATCTGAGTGGCGTGGCTGTGCAAAGCGCTCTCCAGTTCCCTCATAGCCCAATAAAGCAACAGGCTCTGTTTACCCCTGCTGTCACTCTGCCTTCTTGCTGTGTTGGTGCATTTTATCGCCTCGCCTGCAAGTTACTGTGAAACACAGCCTGTAATGTGCGCATGTGTCGCATCTAGGCCAAGATTACAGTGCTTCCTTGTAAAGTAATGGTCAGCTGGGATATATCCAGCCAAATTGAAAGCGGATTTTGACTTTAGTGATGGCCAGTCAGACTTCATGCTTTTATAAGCCAGGGTCTTATCTGGGTCTGCAGGTTTTATATTCGTCATGTTTTTTTTTTTTTGAAGATATAGGTATATGTGCAAGTGTGTGAGCCTAACCTAATTAGTTAAATGCTCCTATAAATCTGCTGCATATCTTATCAACCTTTGGTGCCACTGGATTTTGCAGCTCCGCTGTTCTTATTCAGATATGCTAATACCATTTTTCATGTAATACCAAGGGTTGATGTATATACTTCCGCCTAAATAATCTCTCTAGGTTGTTTTAACAGTATTCAAATGAATACAAAATAACTTTTTATGTAAGGAGAATTTGCTATTAAGAAATTAATCATGTGGATAATTTTGGATTTTGTTTTAGATTAGGTTTTAGTTTTTAGATTCAGATGCCACCTGCTTTACTATCTTGCATGATATAATAGTAAACGGACATCCCCAGCTTTTTTCAGTTAATTTTAACGCGAAGCCAATGCATATGAAAGAAAAAACATTGCCTTGGATCGAATTCCCGTGTGTGCGTGCTAAAATGGTGCCAAAGTGGAGCTCGTTAGGGCTGTGTAAGCACTTAGCTGCCTGCAAAGCCCTCATGGTTAGCAGCCAGGCGCACTGCAAGCACCTGTCCAGCGGTGAGACGCTGCAGCTTTGGGTTGAAGTCCTCCAGAGCTGGAGCAGGTGGATGGCACCTAGCCATCGCCTCTGTCCCTCAGGGCCAGGATGAGCTCACAGTGGCCTAGAATTGCGTAATGCAGTCACTGCCGCCTGCGAAGCTCTTCTTCACTGAGTTACAATTGTAGCATGGGTTCCGACGTGCTCTGCAAGCTGCAGAGTGATGTGGGAGCACTGCTGTCTACATCTGTTCTGTTGAGAACTTCAAGTTGCTGACATTTTAGTATGAAGATCCAGTCCTGTTAATCTCACGGAGCCACAAATGCGTCTTTTTTCATGTTCGGGATCTGTGTGGGACTTTTACCTGTTTTCTTTGTTCGGGTGGAGCAAACATCTTGCACTTATGGGTGGTCTTGATGTGATTTTGAACAGGATCTAGTTCTTTAAGCAGCTGACTTTAACTATCTAGCTAATTTTTTTTTCTTGTAATTTTTGTCTGCCCACATGTCTTTTTTTTCCCATTCAAGTAATTTTCTGCAGTCATTCTGACTGCTGCTTTGTATTATTTTATATTTGCAGTCGACTTTAAATACTTTAATTGATGTTTAAACACCAAATGTGTATAGTACACTGGATGTAACAGTAAATGGCATCAAAAATTAATATCTGTTTGGGCTCGGATTCTTTGCAAAAGATAATGAATGTGCAAGAAATCAACTTCTGCAACTACTCTAGACAGTACTCTGTATGCATACTGCATTTTTTAAATAAACTGGTTGGTCACCTTAACTTGATATTTCATGGAGCTTATAAATGAACATTTTAAAGATGAATTGTGAAAATATTTCATATTAGTTCAATATTCAGATTGACTATTTGAATTGACTCCCTCCTCTGGTCTCCACATTTAGCCCCACAGCTTTGTTTGTTTTTGTTTATTCTTTATTAATTTACTGAATTTTGCACAATAATTTTGTTCCCAGGGCAGGGTTGTACATGCTCTGTGGATTGATGATTGTTGTCCATATGTATCACTGGTAACCAGTAGTGACCCTGACTCATTGCATTTTGGAGAGAAATATAGCTGCAGGGTGCAACCGGAGCAGCCTTGCAGAATGCCAGTTGCTACTGGGATGAGTGACAGTCTGTCCTGTAAAGGCTGTCTTCAGGACACTCGTGTGTGTGTGTGTGTGTGTGTGTGTGTGTGTGTGTGTACGCGTGCGTACTGATGTCGCTCTGAGTGTAGAACAGGACATACTATGTGAGAAGGTGCACTATTTTTAGAATATTTTAATTTACAGAATATGTAATATCCGTGTAAAGGAATGATTCTTTTGACTGATTGCTTCTGTCCAAGCTTGCAGCATAGTTTGAGGTGTTAGTATTTGTACTGAAAAATGATAATATATCAAGTTTTATTCAGTGTTTATTTTTATGGCAGCTTCCAGACAAAGTGGAACTATGTGTGAGTGTGTGTGTGTATGTGTGTATGTGTGTATGTATGTATATATATATACATAGATATTAAAAAATCAATGCGATTGATGTACAAAAGAGTGAATTAATGAATGATCCCAGCTCTCAAATATTGTAAGCAAAATATAAGCAAATTATTACTCGAGACACAAAGTATACTGAACAAGTGTTTTAACCTTGATTTAAAAATGGCTGTCATTATTGAATTGCTGAAGTGCTCTGGCCTTCTGTTACAGAGTTAATTTAGGATTGTTAGTGTAGAATTTCTATTAGGACAGTAGTTTAGTTCAGGATTAGGTTTACTGTGTGTCTGGAACACTGGCCCTTAAACATAAAACCACAGGCGGTAAATGTGGTCGAGGTTGAACCACAGCCGAACACTGTTTACTCATTTCCTCTCTCTGTTGTTGACAAGGGTGTGTTATGTGAGGAGGTCCAGCCTTGACAACGAAACAGGATTTCACTCAGTAAAAGCATTATGCATCCATTCGGTAGTCACTCGGGCAAAGGGCCAGAGTTGTTTAAACCACAGCAGGCCACCGGGGACACTAGTACAGCTTTGGCCTGTTATTTACCAACTGGAGTCTCTTTTATGGATGACATATTAATAATCATGCACTCAACACGGTTTCTAATGTATTTTTAACCCTGGTATAACAACAGCTTGTAGGATGAGTGTAAGTAAACGATGGTGTTTGTGTACGAAAGAATGGCACAGTAGGTCTGTTGTGAAGACAGCTGAACCTTACTGCTTGTAAACAAAGCTACCCATCACCCTCACTTTCGCAGGCTTGACACTTCTGCCGAAGGTTGCTCATCCATTTTATGGGTGTGAGCAGAGTCTCTCTTGCTGCATTCCAGAAATGGCACTTTGGCCTGGATCCTGGGTGGTATAAGGACCCTAGCCACTGAGGAAACGTGATCTTCTTTAAGGCCAGCCTTACTCAGTTATTCCCTCTATGGATAGATTTGTGCAGTATCCCTTCATAAAAAAGAAGCATGATGCATATGATATTTCTTTGTTTACTTTGTTTTTTTTATTAATGGCCACCCTCTTTAGTCTAGAGTGCGTCATGTCTCCTTTGCACGTGTAAGGTCCTGTGTTGCTACATGATGGTGATATTGCTAAATCTAAGCAGAATATTTTGTAATATTGCTCTTTTGCAGAATACGTGTGCATCCCATTTTTTATTAATGTTGCAGACGATAGTGATGATTAGTTTTTTAAAAGTGTACAATGGCTTGCACTGAACAGGAAGAGGTATTTGGGGTAATGACACGATTTGACCCTGGCCGACTTCCTTGCTGGCATCAGGAGGCGTCTCGTCCAGCGTTGCTCTCGTCTCCTAAACTGGTCTTTGGCTCGCAGGCCTAGAAACCGGACCCAGAGGAACAGCCCTCGGTCTCCAAGCCGGTCTGACGGCTGCTCTTTTATTTTTAAATTGCTGTGACACAGCATATAGTACACTTCATTAAATGGCCTTTCCCTTATTTGGTCCAGTCCCTTGGTGGCATTAAATGTAGCTGTGCAGAGAGAGATTGCTGCCCCTTAGTGGTTACTGCTATGAAAAGCATATTCTGTGCTTACCCAGTGAAAACCTTGCATGCAATGAGAACTTGAACAGTGTGGAGCATGAGTTCCTGTACCATTAAATATTTCTACGCGGAATTTTCATTAACAGAATGTCAATGTCATGTGATGTATCTGTTTTAGCGGGTGTAGTGTTGCTCTTTGTTTCTGAGTGTGATGTCTGATTTGTGCTGTATTATGCAGGGAGACCTGAGGAGCTATGTAACTCAGCATGACTGGCTGTACAGGAATGGAGAGCTGCTGCAGCTTCAGAAGATGGCCTGTGAAGTTGCTGCCGGGGTCACTCACCTGCACAAGCACAACTTCCTGCACAGGTTCGCTTTCCTTTCTGGTCCATGTACATTCCTGATAGTGTTGTGCAAGGGACACAGTACACCATGGGCCGTTCTGACTTTACAGTACACCATAACTGTTCTGACCTGTTTATTGTACAGTTTTTAACCTCTGGACCACCAAGCCTATTTGATATTTGTTCTTAATCTAATTAATTATTGGATTAAGGGGTTTGGGCACCAATCAGGGGTATTCAGGGGTTTGGGCACCAATCACATTATATGTTTTGTTCATTTTCTGAGTCGAAAAAAAGCAGCACATGACCTTCAGAGAACACACTTCTACACATTAGAGTCTTCAGTTTCTGTTTAATTGCAGAATTTAAGATATTGGAAAATGTGGTCTGTGCTAAAGCACCTTCTGCGTTTATTTTAAATTTTTTCCCCAATATGTTCAACTCAGTAATTCAGCAAATCAATAATAATTGTACATTAACATGTCCAGATGAATGGCAGATTTAAGTTTGTGTCCTGTAGAGCGTGAGTATTTATTTACACTTAGAAAATAAACAAAGCGTGTCATTTGACCGGGGGGTGTTCACGCTTTTGCATAGGATTGTACGTGCCATCATTAACCTCTGCACCTGCTCTGACATTGCATAACCTTCACACATTTGACACGTGATCAAAGACGCACTACACGGTGCCAAGTCATAAAACCACACAAATCACAGTTCTCCTGTTTCCAAGGTAACCTAGGCATGATTCTGTTCTTGTGGAGCCTTTTCTCTCCTGTCCTGATTTTTTTTTTTTCCAAAAAAGGCAGTCTCTTAAAGGCATCTTTTCATTTTCATTTTTATCCAGCCAGCACGGGGTGTCTGGTGGAAGCAAGGCTGGAGCCGTTTAGGGTGTTGTGCCGCTCTCAGCTCGGTGGACTCTGTTTTGCATGCTCAGAATACACAGAAAGGAGTCCAATTACACAGCTCCCATGGATTGCTTGGTGTCGACTGTCCTTTGGTGCAAAGAGATGATGATTCTGCGGTTCGAGTGTAAAAGGATCCCCTTCACATTTGGAGGGTGTATTCATGTCGCGGGCTGGGGCAGAGTTGTAACTGTCCTACAAGAAGTCATGGAGATTCCGTGGTGTGTCATAACGGGCATCATGAAAATACTGGTGGCCTCTTTGCTTTTTGGTTGCAAAGCTGATTTACTACAAGCCACACTTGCCACTCCCACAGTGGCTGCCACTTTAGACTTCAGTTTTGAGACTGACACCAGTATAAAGATTGCACTGCATCCTCACTGCAGAGGCCTAATTAGAAAAGATCTGTCAGGCATTGAACACCACCAGAGTATAAAGAAGCAAAGAAAAGTCTATACTGATGGTAGAGTTCATTGAACACACATGAACACATCAACCTTGCATGTCCAAATTGGAGACAAATTCAGGGCAACACATTGCTTTTTTTATGAGGAACAAAATCTTTGCTCCTATATATTATTATTTGCTGCTGCTATGTATTGTTTGACTTTTTGTCTTTATTTCCGGGTTGTATTCAAAACATAGCATTGCTTTGCACTGCTTATGGCTTGTGCTTCCTGTATTTGCCATGTATGGCCAAAAGCACCGCTCTGATTCTCAGTGACAGAATGTCAGTACTGTATGAGCTGCGTTTGCCAAGGGCAGGATGTAGTGTCTAAAATATCTGTACATTTATCTTGCAGCGGTATCAGTGAGCCTGACAGTAGTCCAGAACTCTATGAGCAAAGACCACTAGTGTCAGCGAAGTCATGGGAGCAGGTGGTAAAAGAACCTCCCAGTGCTCCTGGAACTCGCGTTTAGAGGAGGTGGCAGGGCCAAGCTGAAATCAGAGTCTCGCTTGCCGTAAGCGCTCAGTCTGAATGAGTCACCATATGTGCTGCATTGCCTTTTGCTGCCATTGTGAGCCCTGTGTTCCTCCCTGGGAACAATATCCTGATGCTGTGTGAGTGAGTCGGGAAAAGCTCCAGCATCAGTGATTTTGTTGCTAGGGGGAGAGCAGAAACAGCAGGAAGAGTGCCTGTAATCTGTCTCTAGAAACCAAAGGTGTAAAACCTTTGGGTTTTTGACAGTAGAGTATTAATACAAAGATGTACTAGTATGTATTATTCTGTAAAACTAGGTGTATGTATGTATGTGTGTGTGTGTACATATATATATATATATATATATATACGCGCCTTTACTAGACATCTAGTTAAAGAAAGTTATCCTCCAATGTGAGGTGACATCTGTCTGGAAAATCTAAAAGATCTGTCTTGGAGGTAAATTATCAGAGCACCACTGAGCTCAGTGAAAAACAGGAGAGGTAATTTGGCTGTAATTTACATGGTCGATTTGGATAGATAAAGAAATTACTTAGACTTCAGCACAAGTGATAAATAATTCTTTGGACACAAAACATTTCCTGGCTGATTGACTGTAAGATTATCAAGAAATCGTATTATTTGATGAACTGTTTACTTAACACACTTTGCATATGAGGACACAATTCAATTTAAGCATTTTAACATTTAGGCCACTTGAGGGGTTAACTGGTCTTTAGTTCCCATAGTCATCCAAATGCATTTTGGATGCTAGTGTTGACATTTCCCTAATTTGCCCTTGTTCAAATGACTCATTTATGTGCATACTTTTGCTTTTCCCCTTCTTACAGCGATCTGGCATTGAGGAACTGTTATCTTACAACAGATCTGACTGTCAAAATTGGAGACTATGGAATATGCACATCAAGATTTAAAGTAAGTTCCAGTGTTCTAGACTAAAGATGTAAAGCAAAGAAAAAACGTAACACTTTATAGATGTTTTAATTAGCATATTTTATGTGCCAGAATGTCCCAGTGAAGTACACCTTCTGATTTGTACAGCAGCAGTAGCCTAAGAGGCTGAGCTTAAGAAAAAAATGATGTTGTTTCTCTCATGTTCAAGGAGGATTACATCACCACAGAGGACGACCAGTGTGTAGCTTTGCGCTGGCTTGCGCCGGAGCTGGTTGGAGAGCTACATGGAGGTGTGATAACATCAGAACAAACAAAACCCAGCAATGTTTGGTAGGTACTAAACATTGTATGCCTTTGTCAAGGGTGTTCATATTTATTAATGTAAAAAGTGGTTGCCTTCTCCATTCAAAATCATACACTTTTACAGCTGAATAAAACAAACATTTTGCTTTGAATTTACTTTCATTTTCAAGACCACATCCATTGTGACATGTTTGCCCTCTAAGCAAATTTGTATCTGCATAGATTTAAAATACAGCTGCATGCTTTTTGCCTTTTATATGAATAGACCCTGTCTAGTACTGATGTTATTAATATGTTAACACAAAATTAAACAATTACCAAATGTTTATTAGGTTTTCCTTTTTTGTTCTTGAATAGAATAAATGAGAGGATATGTTAGAGTAAAGAGTGGCTGGTGGAAGTTTAGTAAAGATAGAATTGTGTGTTTTCAGGGCATTGGGTGTGACATTGTGGGAGTTATTTGAGAGTGGAAAGCAACCTTATACTCACCTGTCGGATAGAGAGGTTCTCCACCATGTCATCAGAGATAAACAAATCAAACTCCTCAAACCTCAGCTGGATCTGCCTTACTCAGAAAGATGGTAAGTCCTCACATCCTTCTTTAAATGTGTTCTCTGAAGCTTTAAATAAAAAAAATTCTTTTGGATTTTTAAAAATCAGCCTAATTTTGTATTTGTTTTTGCAGGTTTGAAGTACTGCAGTTTTGCTGGCTGCCAGCAGACAAAAGGGCCACAGCTGAGGAAGTTCACCGTCTTCTTACCTACCTTCGCATGCAGGGCCAGAAAGAAATTGAAGATGACTTTGAGCAACGTTGGAGCTCTCTTAAACCCAATCCCACAACCCGGCAGGCCACCGTCAGCCATTCCTCCTTCCCCATCCTTGAGCAGTTTGATGATGGACGAGAACCGGATGAGATGCTTACAGTCACCGAGACAAGTCACGGACTCAGCTTTGAATATGTCTGGGAAGCGGCAAAACATGACCACTATGACGGCCACAATCACTCTTCAATGGACACCACACTGAATTATCACAGCATGTTTTTTCCAGTGCCGCGACAAGACATTCAGGCCCACTTCCCAGAGACTGCGGGTGAAGCGGAAGCTGAAAGAGTACCAGGAACTGTGCCCGTGTTCGACGCTCGAGAGGCTACCTCTGGGAATGAGTACTACATTCAGTTGGAGGAACAAGATGAAAGTGATATAGGAGTCATAGACAGCCAAGATGCTGAGGGAGCCACTGCTTCAAACAAGGACCGATATGTTGTTTTACAGGACGTTCGATTAGATGAATCTAGCACAGATGCAGATTTCTTTCATCAGAGCATAGATTCTAAAGACTCTTTCCTCCAGGACAGCCATATATGGTCTTCAAGTGACCATGAGAGTCCTTGCCATGCAAACATTTTTAGTGAGAATGATTCAAAACTGGAGGACTCTCATTCTTTCAGTGGCTTCATGGAGCTTCCAGAGATAAGTTTGCAAATCAGTGGTTCCTTGCCCAGCGACACAAAGCGCATAGTAGAGAATAAAGGTTTGACCACCACCTTTTTAGGGGCTGAACTAGATACTGCTCATTTGGGAGACATTGAGACAGATAATACAGATTTAACAAAGCTTCTTAACACAGGGAAACTGGCTGACAACTACTTGTTCCTCAAAGAAAACAGCCTAATGAAAGAGAATCCTGGTTTACCAGGGGCAAGGGACATCCGGGAAACGGATTTATCAGTAAACCCTTTGGATGATTTACATGTCTCAAATATATTGAACGTCGCCGATGATCCCTCGGAATCTGTAGTACGTTCTACCCAGCTAAGGGATGAATTCTTGGACTTGGTGAGTCCTATTTTAGGAGATTTCTTATCGCCTTTAAAAGGAAGTGAAACACTGGTGCCTTCGGATATATTCTCAACAGAAGAAACCTGTAGCAACCAGCTGCCAGACATAAATGGCTCTTCCAATGAGGAAAGTGCTCAGTTAGATTCCTCAAAAGCTTTGATTTGTTCTACATCTGAGTCTACCTCTGAGAACTCTGAGGTCACTATTGTAAATCCAGACCATAGTCATGACTTCATTGTTGAAAGTGCCACAACAGACTTTTTGTGCACAGATGCCAAACCCCCCACCCTAGAAGAAAGTCTCAAAGTCCCTAAGGGGAATGGGCAGGACATAATAATTGCTGAGTCTTCTGAGCAGAAAAGCCAGACGTCTTCTCCTGGGGATATATCTGCTGTAATAAACAGTGGTCTAATTGAGGAGTTAAACAGCAGTGACCCTCTGAGTGATATGGTTTTGGATGGGAATCAGAATAGGAAAATGGAAGATGTTCTGTTACCAGAAACCATGGATCAGAAGGAATCCCTATTGGGCAACCATTTATCTCAGGATATGTCTTCACTTATGATTTCAGACTCTTGTTTGGATCAGATCAGTCAGGATAGCCTTCTGGAGGACAGCATCTCATCTACTTTACCAATTATTGAGAATTCAGCTGAGACACCTGATTCGTTAGATTCTCTGGACATGCATAGAGAGGTGGGACACATAGAGTCACTGGACACCCCTGCTGTTCATAAGCTCCAGCCACCTTACAAAACCGCTGATAGTGGGTATGAAACAGAGAACCTTGAGTCACCTGAGTGGAATTCTCAACTGAGCATGAAGGATGTACCAGACGAGAAGGAAAGCAGTAATGCAGAGGAGCCTGCTGCAGCAACGCTGGGCCCTCCAGAAATAATTGTGTCTGAAGTGGACAGTGTACCTGATGTTCAGGAAAATGGAGATGGTCACCACCAGGAAAATGGCGATGCACCTATTGGTGGGAGCTACAGAGATTCTGCTTACTTCTCTGACAATGAAGAACCGGATAAGAAGAGTGATGAAATCAATGGTAGAACCTCGGCTGTGAGCTCTCCTATAGATGATGGGAATAGTTCAGCAGCAGAGATTACACTTCTCGCTAATGCTAAAATGAAATCGGAGGAGTCTGAGACTCGTGATCAGCGAGAAGACTTTGGTCCTGCAGTTGAATCATCTGACGTGGCTTGCTTGCCTGAGTTAGTCTTCACCACGGAGGAGGACAGCGATAAAGAAGAGCCAGTGTTGGTTGGTTGTTTTGAGAGTGTGGATAAATTAGAGACATTGTCTGATCTTTTAGAAAGTCAAACTAATTCCAATGTGACCCCTGAAGCTCCTGAAGAAACATCCCCTACCTCGTTAAAGTCTTCAGCAGACAACAAGGTCCATGCAAAGCTAGTAAGAACTTATGCCGGGGAGGGCCCAAAGAAAAAGGAACCTGACATGGAAGGTAGATATCTTGGGAAGCTGGATGGAGCTGCAGTGACAAGTGGATCAGAAGATGGCATGGAGGCTGACGAGGAGGACGAGAACAGTGATGACTCCGATGATGACATGCGTGCTTACAGACTGCACAGCTCTGGCTCTGAAAGTGAAGATGATGATGTCCATCCGGTGCCTGTTATAGTGTCAGACAACAGCAATGCCTGCAACCTGAAAAGCTTGCTGAAACCCAAGTCGCTCCAGACCAACAGATGCACAGCTGCAGGGGACAGTAACGAAGACAGAAGAGCAGTGTCCTTTTTTGATGATGTGACTGTTTATCTTTTTGACCAGGTATAACACTTGTGTAAATTATTCAGTTTCCCCTGTTCCATAAATGTAGACCGGGATTAAGGCTAGTCCTCGACAATACAGGAGTTTAAATGCAGATTTTCTGTTGAAAGAAAAAACCAGTCCGTGACCAGTGTTTTCCTCAGATAGACCACCTTTTGGCAATGTGCCCTAGCGAATGGGCACCCACCCAAGTATGTCTCAAACCATTCAAATTTTTTTAATTAATCTTAAAAAAAACTGAATACTTTGACTCCAGTTGAGACTCCACATTATTTATATAAAGGCTGCCCTCGGGAAGAAAGTGTTGCACTCTTCCTTCTGCATAGCATATGCTAGAGACATGGAGCACAGAAGTTCACTCGTTAGTTTATCGCATGCTGTTTTGTGCATGATTGAAGTATTTTACTAGATGTTGTTAAGGCATGTACACCAATTAGCCATTACATTAAAACCACCTGTCTAATATTGTGTAGTCCCCCCTTTCTGCCATCAAAACAATTCTGACCATTCAAAGCATGGACTCCATGAGCCCTCTGAAGGTGTGCTGAACACTTTATCAGCAAATTCTGTTGCAGCAAAGTTGCAAGGTGGAGCCTGCATGGATCAGATGAGTTTTGAGCGCTGTGGAATGTTTTGTCATGTTTCTCAGACCGTTCCTGAACAATTTTAGCAGTGTGACAGGGCCACTGCCATTGCGGGAATACTGTTACCATGAAGGGGTACCTGGTCTGCAACAGTGTTTTTGTAGGTGATGCATATGAAGGTAGGATTTGAACCCATGACCTCTTGGTCCAGAGGCAGGTGTCCTACCCTCCAGGCCACCTCCACCCCATGATGCTGTCAGCCATTACAATCTGACGTTCATCTCAAAGTAGCTCTGATCCTTTTTCATTTGTCCTGTTCCAGCACATCGGCTTCAGAACTGACTGTTGCCTAATATCTCACCCCTTGACAGAGACTTCTTTACTGATAACATCAGTGTTATTCACTTCACCTGTCAGTGGTTTTAATGTTGTGGCTCATTGCTGTATGATCCTTGTGAGGTGTGTACTCAAGTTAGTTTCACAAACATGATTTTGTTTGTGGTTGTAGTTTGTAAGTGATTCTTAGAGTTTTAGAGCTGCTTCATAGCCACAGCGCTGTTCGACACTGAACTGTTACTGTGCTATAGAATATAAATATCATATATAAATATGTGCTATTTTTTATTTGCTATTGATTTTACAGCCCACATACCCTCTCTCACACATGTATGTGCTAAAATGTGGGATAGTGCAGAAGATTTACTCTCCACCTTACTGTTATGACATTACACTAGAGCGAATGCAACTATTACACAGTTCATAGAATCTCCCTCAGTATTATTGCTGTATTTTTTTTTATACTGTTTTCAAAATGTAGACAAATATTATTATTCTCCCCAACTTTGGTTATTTATTTAAGTTTTAAAGTAAACATTACCCAAACGTATCTGTTGTATATTGTCTGGACATCTTTCAGTGGATAATCTCCATTCAGAATGAATTCTGGGACTAGACTTAATCGACTGTCAAGGAAATTGACCCATAGTGTCACAAACCAGCTAGAATAATCTGTTTTAGAATTCGCTGTTTTTAGAATAATCTGTTTTTTAGCATTCTTATTAGCTACTTTAGCCTCTTAGCTCGAGTTCAAAAGAAGCAAATGTGTTTGCTGATAACTAAAATTGCTGTAGAGGGGAAGAGGGAAATTATTTCATTGTGCACATAAAATGAATCATTTTTCATGAAAGACATCTGGATCAGTGTCCTTAATGTACCCTTTTTCCATGCAGGAAACCCCCACAAAAGAACTTGGAGATCATACATTAGGCTCTAACAGCCAAGTGTCCGAGTATAACAGCCCACCAACCTCTTCCAGCTACCTTAACAGGTTTACCAACTCGGAAAGCTCCACAGATGAAGAAGGTAATGTAACACTGTACCACAGGGGTCCTCGAGTTATGCCATAGATCCGTTCCTTCGACTGTGATGGAAGCCAAATTTTGATGCAAGTTGAAACACACCCTTGCCTATCCCAACACAGTTGTACAATCATAAAAACACAACTAAGCCACAGAAAAAGGAAAACGTTACTGCGTATTCTTTCACCGCACGCAACCAAACTAGTTCGCCCACGTAGTCTGGGTCTTATGGTGTAAGAGTGCTGAGTGAGCGTCGTAAACTCGAAACCTATGTTGAGACTGTTGTAACTCGAGGACCCCCTGTACTTCCCTTATGTTTTAAAGCAGCGACATACAATAACTGAACTGAATGTCTCTTCCCAGTGTGCTCATCATGCTCTGCACATCAGTGCTTTTTTGTAAAGGTACCCTTGAGGCTTGTAAGTAAAAGTCAATATTAATTCATTTCTGTTACAGGTGGTGCGTTTGAGTGGGATGATGACTTCTCTGCCGAGTCGTCTTTCCTCTCCAAAGCCAGCAGTGACTCTGCGAGCAGGACCAGTGCGGCCTCCAGGTACATCTCCCCACCCCCTGCAACCCGCTCCTCAGAACAGAGCTGGACAAGCCCCTCCTCCACATACTCCCGCTTCTCCATCTCGCCAGCAAGCATCGCCAGCTTCTCCCTCACCCACCTCACAGACTCTGACATCGAACAAGGAGGTAAGTCTTGCACAAATCACATCTAGTTGAAACTATCATTAGTGGTCCTCGAAATAAAATGTATTTTACTTTAGGAGTTTAAAAATGCATTGATGTGTTATAATACAGGGCTGTCACATGATTCATCGAGTTTAATCACATTATTTTGTGTAGTTGATCACAGTTAAGGGCTTTTGTTTTGGCCATGAAGAAGGATATATATATACGTACATATATTTAAAAGCAACTCGTTTTGTGATAGCTACATGAATAGACAAATTACGCTTCATCAAAATGTATTTTTATTTCAGAGTTAGTAAGATTGTTTTCATGAATGTAAACATGGCAATAACATGTTCCCAACACAGTTCCCAATTTGACATTCAGTGTGAACAGCACTGACTACATGTGGCCCAATGAGTGTGTGCATCACGCATACAAAGACAAATCTGACTGTAGCCTCTCATTCATACAGAGTTGGAGCTGTCCACTTTGTGTTAGTTGCTGCTTGTTGATTTTATCCTCTTTTACAGCTGTATGTGAATGAGAGCTACAATTACAGATTCTATCATAACATACAGCACGTGAATAGCTGCACTGTAACCACACCATTATAAATACTTTGAGGGATCCTGCTAGAAAACAGTGGTTTTACTAATAGAAAAAATGAATCTGTTTGTTTAATAATTATCAATAATAATTAACTAGTAAAGTGATAACATCTTGACATGATTAACACATTAACTTTGGCAGCCTTAATTATAATACATCAGTCAGAAGGTAGCATTTAATACATTTGAAACCTTTTAAATCAATTACAATTGCTCAGAATAATAATACAAAGAGAATACACTCAGGTTTTGGCCAATTAAAATTCATTTACACAGTCTTACACAAACTTTTAACACATTTTTAAATCTTTTAAGTTGTCTGTGAGTTCATTGTGTCTCTCTGTTGTTTTCCCTCAGGAAGCAGTGAAGATGGAGAGAAAGACTAAAGACTGAAATGTTTGTCCTTAAGCTCAAACATGTTAAGACAAAGCTCTGTAAATGGTGGAGAGACGTCTGACACTAGTTTCGAAGGCTGTGATCGCTTCTCAGGCAGCATCGCTATTTCTTTTTTGAAGATGGAAAAGAGGACGATGGGAGATCAGTTGGTGTCCACATCCTCTACTTGTGTTCTCTTCCTACACTTTGTGCAGCAAATGAAACATGTCTTTCCAACCTCAGAGTGACCTCCGTGAACTTCGCAGTGTTTTTCGTCTGTGCAATTTGAAGGAATCTGTCTTGCTTCACATGCTTTGGCGCGTCCCAAGTGTCCTGCTCCTCATTTGTCTTTCTACACGTAGGGGAATTTTGTCTCTTTCTGTTTAAAGACTTTCTCCCTGAAAGACTGAGCTCAAACTCGGCCAGAAGACTTTTCATAGAACACTGATCAGCCAATAGGCTCAAATGCAGTTGTGCAATTCGTATCGTATGGTACTCACCTTTTACTTTCAGACACTGGATTTTACTTTTTGGGGGTGAAATCTGGTGTGAAATGCTTATTTGTTTTAGAGAGTAGCGCTGAAATAGGAGCAACACTCATGTCATTACGCCTCTTTGCAGTCCATCTAAAGATGTTTTTTGCACACAGTGTTTTTTGCCACTCACAGTAGACTCAATAGGGAAGTTTATTATATATCTAAGAAAAATACTCTTGTTGCAGTAATAGGCTTTCTGTACTAGGTTTATATTTAAACCAGAGAGAAGCCGTATTCAAAAGGGTAAGGATGTCCTTAGATTGTCAAATGCAGGTGGGCGACTGATCCTTTTAGGCTTTTCCTGTTCAAATGTACACAGTGCCTGGAACACCCCGTGTCCGTTCTTATGTGGCTGCAAGTTTAATACTATTCACCTTCTCAGCTCACGATTCACTTATCAATTATGATCTCGTGGCCGCACCTCAGTCTGTCTTACCGTTCATCCTATTGCACATTTACCAATTTGCATAGAAATATATGCTAATGATTTTGGACATCACTGTTTTCTACTCCGTTTTCAAATTAACCAAAATGTTGTGGTAATTCATTGGGCAGCTGAGATTGTTTTTTTTTCCCATTTAGTTTCTAATACTGTTAGTCATGTCACATTGTGCATATGTCTGAATTGTCATCCACATCGCCTTCATGTAGAATGTAGTATGAATTGTGATGGTGGTTATGAAATATGCTTCATATGAAAGGATGGCAGGGCTAAACCTTTACAATTGAGGAACACTTCATAGCCCTAGATGGTCAAGTAACTTATTTCGTTAATGTCCCCACATTAACTCTAAAGAGCAGCTTATGAACAGACACTACAATTTTCAGAGTAGCTCCTTCACTCACGATTAGGACTTTCAGAATCATTTCCGTGAGCCAGTTGCTGTGTTAAGGAATTTCCCTTTGTTTGCAAAATGAAAATGTGTTAGTATGTACATAGCTTTGAAATGAACTGAGTAAGCTAAAGATTCAACAAGGACAAACTTTCTGTCTTTGATATTTTCAACCATGGGAAAAATGCTTTTTTTTTGGTTGGTTTAGCTTCATTGTGGAAACCATGAGGCTCCAGATTGGGATAAGTAATCAGGGGCATAGATGATAATAAGAATTCAGTACAGAAAGCTGTGTTTTAGAACAGTTCAATATTTGTATTACCAGCACTCTTTTAGTTGATCTTGAAATTTTATTTAAGGAAACTTGGTTTTATTCTACAGTATATACATTTGCTTAATCTTGCACATCTTGGAGAAGAAAAAAAAAGTGTAACTTAATGTTGGACTGTACCGATGTGTATATAAATGTTGAAATTTTGTCTGTAAATTGGGAATGATGTAAGCTCTAGGGGTAAGGTCTCATTTTGTAATTTAAAGCTAAAGTGTCACATATCACGGTTTAAAAATGATCAAAAATGAGAAGGTCGAAGGAAGTGAAATAAGTAAGAAATGCAGGTCATGTCCTTATAACTTGTAAATTTTAAAAATGGTGATATTTTTACTTCATATTGATGATCATGCTTAGTGTAACTGAATGAATTGTTTATAATTACACTGTTTATTATTGAAATAAATGAAAAATTACCTCTGTTGCCCTGTTCTCACGAACATATTCACTCATCACATGATGGTATATTTTAGTGTTCTTGTGTTAAATGCTTTCTGTGCACACATTTATTGAGAAAGAGCATCATACACATGAAAAATAACGGACAAATGTGTACCTAGTCAGTAAATCTGCCTCTGTACACGGTATACTGGTCTGTAGCATCTGTTAAACGGTGGAGTGTGTTATGTGATTTTGTTGATGTGTAGGACCAATAAGTACAGGAAAAAGTGGACAGGAGTGGGACATACACTTTATGAACAAAAGTATTGGGACGCCTGACCTTTACACCAACAAGGACTTTAATGACCTTGCATTCAAATACACACACTTAAATATGGAGCTGGACCAGCCTATGCAACTATAACTGCTTCCACTCTTCTTGTAAGGCTTCCCACAAGTTTCTATGGGAATTTGTGCCCTTTCATTCTGTAGAGCATCTATGAGGTCAGACACTGATGTTGGATGAGAAGGTCTGGCTCACAATCTCTGTTCCAGTTCATCCCAAAGGTGTTGGATGGGTTTAAGGTCAGGACTCCGTAATCATGTGGTATCATACGTCATTGTGGAATGTTTCATATTGTGTTACTACCATTCATTTTCATAAGTGTCACAAAGGTTACAAAACTGCAAATCTAGGATCAGTTTCTGTGATAATACAACTTCCCTCCAGCAAGATATGAAGCTGGACACGTGACACCTGAGCAAGGTTTCTCATAACCTTTGGTAATTCAGTGACATAACGCCGCAAAGAAATACCCGTGACCTTTACAAGATGATTAACAGAAACATACAACCGAGGTTTAAAGAAATGTTTAAGGGCAGGCTTCACTCAGGCCTGCACAAAGCTGGCTGAAGACAGAAGGCCTCACACTAATCCAGTGTGTACATGTTGTAGGTCTCACTTTGACCGTTACCATAACAACAGTCCATAGATTACAATCTTTTGACTAAAATGGGAAAAACCTAAATAGATTTGTCTCCTCTTATGCTGATATGAATCTGACGAATCGTGCAACTCGGCCAACCAAACCTCGTAAACATCGATTCATTAGGCTTACTTTACCAAGCAGCACGATAATCCAATTGTGGAAGAAAACGGTAATCACATTTGGGATGGCTTAATTAACTCCACCATTGCTTTGATGGAAGAAGACACTAAGTGATTGTTTGAATAATGCAGTTGTCTACCAGTCACAATACGCTAATCCAGCACTTCTCCAAGTTCACCTATGAGACATCTATTAACTGTTTATCTGCTTTTAAAAAAACCTGAGAGAAACTTTTCATGTTTTATTAGCAATATTAACTGTGTACTCCATTTCTCAGTTATAGAAAAAGGTCAGTCAAAACTAATTTCCCCAATTCACCCCTTTACCCCAAATATAGTTAGTCAGTCAACACATTTATCAATATGTTATCAATCAGTGGGCCAAAGAGTGTCCTACAGTGTCAGAAGCAGCCAGTGTGGATTGTGATGACCACCACATGCTAATAGCCTGATTTTCACCTTCTACTCCAGCCTTTTAGCTCCTTTATAAAACTAAAGAAGCAAACTTTAGACACTAAACACATCTTTACTGATTAACTAAATTTGAAGCGATGGGGGAAACTATTAGTCAAAGTCAAGCCAAACTTTGTCATCTCAGCAACATACAGGTATTCAGTGAGAGAAGAGGAGTGTGGTTCCAGATTTGACAGAGTAGAAAGGACAAAGAGTTCTAACTAGAAGTTTGGTATAGGATGTGCAATTTGGTACAAGGTCATTTTAACATCCCAAATAATTGTGCAAATGTTGCATCCGCAGTAAGGTGGAAAGCAACAGCTACTGGAATGTAACTGGAGTGCTTTATACAGCTCTGGAAAAAACAGAGACCACTGCAAAAATGCTCAGTTACTCAGGTTTTATCTTTTATAGGTGCACGTGTTGAACTGAACAGCTTTGCCTTAGTTTTTAAGAACTGCTGACAATATTTCTCATTTCCAAATAAAAATGTTATTTAAAGCATAATTTGAAAGGAAATTACAGCACATCAGAATAAGAGAAATGATGCAGCTGATTACAGAACTAGAATAATTCAAAGAAAACAAATCTCTTGTTCACTCAAACAAAATGGCAGTAATTACCTTTGACGTATTTCTACTACCATCCAACTGGTCTCACTGTGAGAGGAGTGTTGATTACAGCAGTGTTTTATACGTTTCTTCATTAAATAAGATGTGATTTAGGTGATCAGTAATCAGTCCCTCATAAAGCAGAATGAAGTGCTTGTGTATGAATTTAACAGACACTGGCATGGAATGGCGGTCATACTCAGAGATGCTGATTTAAATATAAAGTGTGGTGCTCCCTTATTTTTTCCCAGAGCTGTATGTGTAAAAGATCATCAGCAGTTTAAAATAATATACCGTCAATTGATGAAAAATACAGAAAGTCTGACACAGTGTTCAAGAACAAGTGTATGTAGCGGCATGTGTACAGTAAAAGAAGTGATGTGTAAAGAGCAAAGTGGAAAGTTGAGTCAGTTCACAGTTCAGGTGTGTGTGTGTGGGGGGGGGGCGTTGTGGTGCAGCTGGCTGTGTGTTGAGGATTAATTGAATTGCTTAAATTTATACACTTGACATGATACTTGGTCACTTGCTACGGAGTAGTTTCGTTTTATATTAGTTTTAGTTCAGGATTCGATTGAACATGCCTAAATCTGTCTACACGACCCAACTAGAAAGAAGCACCCGTAATCTTTTCAATGAGTAGAGCGCCCTCTACTGGGAAGTGATGTTTTGTGCATGCAAACTTGCATGACCCATTTTTGAGAAATGTTAGTGGGGTCAACAAAAGAAAGAATGAAGCAATAAAACAACAAAAGAAAGAATGTTTACAAATCAGCAAAAGCATTTAAAGACTGAGAAAATTTCATTAATCTTTATTTAAACATTCAAACAGTTTAAAACTGCATAAATAGAGCTCACAGTACAAATACAGCTCACAGTACAAATACAGCAGATACAAATGAAATAAAAGTTCTTATTTAAAAAAAATCAATGTATGGGAATTCAGTTGTGCAGATTGAACTTGGTTTGTATGGGAAAAGCAAACTGTTATCCATAAGTGCCTCTACAGAGCAGAGACTGCACAACACATGAATATATTACAGTATATATTGCCTGTTAATGTTGATATCAGCAGTTTCCAAGCAAACTGCAACCTGTAAATAAGCCTTCAAACAGCGGAGGTTTCATCATGTGCTAATCACAGTTATCCAGGAGTGTTTCTTCTGATTTGTCAATGCATTCAAGGTATTATTATAACAAAAGTGAATTCTTTGTCAGAATAATACAGCCCAAGGTTCACTCAAGGCACATTGAGTCACGAATGACTTTTTAAAGTAGTACACGGTGTATCACAGTGATAGCATGTTGCAGTATAATCACAACACTTGTACCTTGTCCATGTAGCCCTACTACAGAACTGGCTGGAGGATCTCAAGCTGAGACATTTGGAGAAAGTGATGATGTGTCATGTATCATGTTTAAATCATCTTGCAAAATTCCAACCACGACACTGGATGAACTGACAGAAAGATAAAAAGACACCCTGATATTCCTGAGGAGATGGTAGATGATGCCCTTTCAGGCTGATTTGAGGTCAGTACTCTTCCCCCCCGCCCCCTCATTCAAGTTAAGATTAGGATTTTGGTTGGGCAATTGTGTCCACAAATGAGAGCAAAAGGCCACCCAGACATCAACAGACATCTTTCGCAGTTTTTGAAGCAAAACTGTGGTCAAATCCTCATCACGTGCAACAGTCAGGCTTCTTCTTCCTCGCATCATCTTCTTGATAGTCTTCCAGGCACACAGTGGGCGACTGGACCCGCACCTGCTTTTGCAGGATGGAGGGCTGCACCAGCTCGAAAAGGGCTTCAAACAGGGCGTCTACATTGTAGCCCGTCTTCGCACTCGTCTCGAAGCACATTTTTTCCGCCACAGGGCTGGTTTCTTCGTCCAGGGCTTTGTAGCGCAAGATGCGCTGGTAGAGCGCCATGGCGTCCTCCTGGTGGACCTGCTTGTGAACGGTAGGGGTTTGTGGAGGGGTGGGGCAAGAAGGTGCGTCCGGAAGGCTCCCCTCTTCCGGCCCGACGTCTTCAGGGGTTACAGCCTGGGCGCGCGAATCCGTAAGGTCCACCTTGTTGCCCACGATGGCGAAGATGCAGTCGTCGTTGGCGGAGTCTGTGAGGGACAGGAAGCGCTCCTCCAGCTGCAGCAGGCTCTGCCAGTTGGTAACGTCGTAGGTGAGGATGATGGCGGCTGCACCACGGCAGTACATGGATCCCAAGCCGTGGAACTGCTCGCGACCTGTAGAGGCACAAAAACGAGCAAATTTTACCCTCCACAGACAAGAGCACTGTAACAATACATATTAGATACACTACGGGTCGGTTTCCCAGAATTAAGACTGGTTCTGGATTACGTAGTGCTGTGAATAGAGATTTTCCATTGAAAAGGAAAAGGTAGTCCAAGACTAGGATTAATCCCTGTCTGGGAAACCAGCCTTATATGACCAAAACTATCCATTTATGCGACTACATTTGTGAATTCACCTATTTTGAGATGAAACGATTGCTGATAGGCAGCTTGTATACAATTCATAGAGATCGACTTTCCAGCCATGATTAGCTCCAACCTTTATCTTACTTGATGCCTTCCCCCCCCTTAACTAATACTGCAGCCAATCTGGGACTCCTGAAGAAGTTCATTACCAAGAGCAGCTGGAACTAGACTTCCCAGGAAAGCTAGAGGGGTAGAACTGTGTTCTTTGAACCTATGGATCTCCATCCAGTAGAAATGTGAACCTCCACTAATCACCTGATTCAGTTCAATTATGATTCAAAGGGTGGTGATATGATTACAAAATGATTCTCAAAGTATCTTGTCCTTCATGGGTGTTTTTTCTTTTTAATTAATATCCGTTTTCAGAAATAACACCGCGCTGTAAATATCCAGTAGAAAGTACAATTATTTTTACAGCTCTACAACAGAATATCTGTCTCAAGTCTTGTAATAAAATATAACTTGTGAGCATGCATATAGTTTATATAAACAGAAAGCCTTATTTTCTTTGTGTCAATGTTACAACATCTACTGTAAAATCTTTGTACAGATGTTAGGGCAGGGAGATAAAACAGCATTAAAACTATATAACAAATTAGTACAAACTGTTCAATGTAATTAACCCTTTAGAGCTGGCAAATTTCAAACTAAAAATGTAGCTGACCAGCCATCATCTCTTAGTCATTTCATTACTAACTTTAAACCCTGAAAACTGCCCATGACTATCTGAGCTATAGTTTGACATAACTGACATAACTGGTTAAAAGGTTTGAGATGGGAAAGCATTTAAAAATGTAACAAAATATTGCAGTAAAAAAAAAAAAAAGACCCACTGCACTCTAAACAAAAGCTAGAATGGAAGCATCGTATATCCACTATAACTACAAAATGGAGAGACCTGATCAATAAACTTTGGTAGGGCAATTTAAAATGTTACATTAGAATGTCTGGTTCACTTTTAGACTAGAATTATCTGGTAAAAATGATTTTATCAGTGCTAAATTGCCTCAGTGTGATTGTTATGCAATTTGCACAATGCTTTGTCGTGGCTGAATGCTATTATTGTTAACAACATTAGCTTCATAGAGAAACATGTTTTGGAGGAGCATCTACATTTGGAGTGAGGAGTAAACTCTGTCAATGTTATTTATGTGTAAAGTTGCATCTGATTCTATACACATTCATCCTTGATTTCAGACTCTTTAAGTCTTGAGTGCCAATAACAAGCAACTCTCTCTCTCTGATCTCACACAGGTTACGAGGCCATTCCAGTCTCTGTTGAGTCCAGAGCCCAACTCAACTCCGTGGTTCCAGCAACATCAAAGAGAGAACGACGACATTTTAATACCAAACAGTTCACCAATCATTAGACTAAGTTAGAGGAGAGATGAAAGTAGTCCCTAAGAGGCTTCTCTCATCACTAATTAAACCAATAGAAGTCTTGCTCAATACGACTGATAAGACAGAAGAATATAAAAGAATGCAAGATGCTTTACTCTGAAGACCTTAAAGAGCTCAAACTTGAAGAAAAAAAAAAAAAATCAATGAAATCCTGATGACCAAACAAGGCAGTGTCTCAGGACTGCTGGGTGAACTGATCAGATACCAAAACAGTATCAGCTGAGCTGCAGTCACACATTTACTGAAATGCCACAGCAATCACACAGGAGCAATGCTCAAATCACATCTTATGACAATTCAGTTCTAGTTTAAGCAGATGTAACACATACTTATTGTAACAGTATAACATTATAAGTGAAATTCAAACATTTTTATTTCCAAATGGCCAAAGGGTAAAATGTAACGACTGGTATATAAATAAATGTTATATTACAATGTCTGGTTGACTTTTATACTGCAAATGATTGTCATGCAAACTACACAAATGCTTATTAGTGGCTGTAAGCTTTTATTGCTTGTTAGCAACATTAGCTTTATAGCTTCCCTGCAAATAAACCACACATCAATCAATCTGTCTCTCTGTACCCACACACACACACACACACACTAATGCCCAAGTACGCAAGCACATTCACATACACTGCATATTCACATAATACTGCATATACACACAATTATACGCTTTATAATTGTGAGCGTGACTTTACATGGTGATGTTTACTACAGAAATGTTTTCATTGCTTCATAAGAAGCTGGTATTTATTTGATTTATACCTCTGCAGTACTGTTCATCTGTACTACAGGGGTCCTTGAGTTACGACACAGACCCAAGCAGCACAAACCCTCATGTCCTCATTATTAGAGGAGAAGGCAAAAAAGGCCAAATGATTCAGTGACTCGGCAACATTTACTGACAAACTTAGATCAAGTTCTGACTCTGCAAACACGGGATGATGATGTAAGATGCATGTGCAGTGGGGGGAGGGGTAGAAGAAAAAAAAACAAACACGTGAATTCCCATCTGACCGATCTTACGAAGAAACTTTTTGAATATCCCTCGTATTAAGCTGGATATGTATCCACAGAGGACTAGATATAAAGTGATTGAGATTTGTAAAAATCAGATTTTACGTGACTGCACAGTTCTGAAAAGACCAGATTGGAATCACATAATAGGAAAAAAAAATCAGATCTGTGCGACTCCGACCTGGTAAGGTGAACATAGCTCAATAGAAGAATGATTCCGATTCAGCATTACACACAGTGCTGCACTGAATCCAATTAAACAGAACTAAATATGTTCGCCTTATATTTAAAAATAAAGTTTGTCAGTGTTCTTTAAGTATTTAAAATACTCAGAATCACTTCTGATGTAATTTTTCAGAATAACAGTGATGTGCAAAATATATACCAAACTGTACCATACTGTTGTGTATTGTATCATATCGTAAACAAGCATGATTGCTTTCAAATATTGTACTTTTATATGTTAAAATCATTGTAATTATTTGCAGGCCTCATAGTTTTACAAAATATGATGTCAAAGCCAATTTTGTTACACCAAAATGTAATAATATAGTTTGGTAGTGTCATCACTGAGGTACTGTCCCCACACACCGCTCCCCGGGAGCCCCTCGTTGATGGCAGCCCCCTGCTTCATTGTTCACACTTTTTGCTGTGCTGTGGTGTGTTCACACGTGACTATAAACTTAATAAGTATAACTTTTTTTTTTTTACTTTGCGTCTAGTATATAAATACCCATTAAACAAATTCATATTGGACTTAAAAAGAAAACTGACAAAAAAGTTCCTTATATTTCCATCATTGCATAAGTTTCCAATTCATGACTTTTCACACTTATACAGTGAAAAGGAAACGCGTCTGAGGCAAGAGAAGATTTCCCTTCTTCTTGTTTCACAGGACCATGTGAAGAGCAGTGGCTGAGAAAAGCACGCACTTCACCTTCTGCTCAGTTTCAAGTTCAGCAATAAAATAGTTCACACTTTTACAAAAGAAAAAGTAATGATTTTACAAAGGATCATTCGAAAAAAAATATATAAAAATATATAAAATCTATATTACATTCTCTCCCTACCCCCCAGTCAATCAGCCAAGATACACTATATGGACAGTATTGGGACGCCTGACCATTACACCCACAGGGACTTGGTTGACATCACATTCAAATACATAGACTTTAATATGGATCTGGTCCCTCTTTGCAGCTATAACAGCTTCCACTCTTCAGCTTCTTGGAAGGCTTTCCACAAGACCTGGACGTTTCTGTGAGAATTTGTGTCCATTCATTCTGTGGAGCATTTATGAGGTCAGACACTGATTTTGGACGAGAAGGTCTGGCTCACAATCTCCGTTCCAGTTCATTCCAAAGGTATTTGATGGGGTTGAGGTCAGGGCTCTGTACGAACCAGTCAAGTTCTTCCACACTGAACTCATCCAGCCACGTCTTTATGGGGGTGCTTTGTGCACTGGGGCTCAGTCATACTGGAATAGAAAAGGTTCTTCCCAATATTGGAAGCGTGGTGTTGTGTGAAATGTCGTGGTATGGCGAAGCATTAAGATTGTCCTTCACTGGAAACGCTGAAAAACAGGTGTGTCCCAATACTTTTGTATGTTTGATGTTTACTACACAGATTTTGAGTGCCATACACTTTTATTACAGTGAACTCCTGCATCCGGTGTGAAACTAAAAAGGAAAACCTCAAACCCTCAAACTTTCCGTGGCTAACCAACCATATTTGGGGTAGGAAAACAGAAAAAATGTGACTTAATTTTATTTTCTAAAGTTTCTTAAAGGGTCACTGGTGAGCTCTGGGGTCATTTGAACAGAATCACGAGGTGAAGATGTCTGAGAATGTTCTGGAAGTGTGCCAAAACATGCTGCACTATCTTGGAGGGTTTAGTGGACTTAGTGGAAGTGAGACTGACATCCGAACAAAAAACTAAAACAACACACAGAAACGTTCCACCTTGTTGCAGTACCTTTCTGTCACCAGAACGGACCTAAATAAATTAGGGTTTTTTTTATAATCCAGTCCACCTTAAATGGCACATCACCTCCATTCTGACTTATGTATTTAAGGTGGACCAGACCAACACTAAAAATACTGTCTAGTTCGTTGCAGTGCCTTTCTGCCACCAGAACACACCTAAATACGTTGTCAGGCGGTTTTTTATTCTTTAATCCACCTTAAATGACCCATCAGCCCCATTCCCCATTAAAAACAAGGACCCATACCTGCCGTGTCCCAGATGGAGATGTGATAGGGTCCCCACTGCTTTAAGAAGAAAGCTCCTCCGACTGTGCTCAGGGTGTCTTTAAAGCTCCTCTCTGTGTATCTGTGTAGCAGAGACGTTTTCCCAACGTTCATGTCTCCCAGGATGACCATTTTAATGTCGGGTTTTCTCATTTTCCTCACCGGGGGCATGTTTCACAGCTTGTTGGACTGTAAACAGAACTTCAACGGATGTAAACAGGACTTAAAAGTCTCAGGAGGCTTACTGGAAATCCCTCGTTTCTCCAGAAAAGGCGTGTGGTCTGAAGTTTGGTGAGAATTCAGTTTCATACGAGCCGTGTCGGTCCTCCAGACTGTCGAGCTCCACACACTGAACCGAGCTTAGATCTGCACCCGAGTCTGCAGTGCACTCCTCTACGCTCCACTCCACACACACTGCGTGCTGGGAAGTTATACTGGTGTTAGCGCAGAGAATGACGACATGGGGAACTCACGAGGGAAACAGCACGGAGACTGAAAAAATTACACAATCCAGGCCGAGTGCACTGAACACTGCACAAATTTATCACACATTAAAAAAAGTGGTGTGCTGTGGAAATTTGAATGTATCTCTGTTTGTGTGTATGTATATATATATATATATATATATATATATACACACATTTATAGATAG
>JBBPCY010000082.1:25742609-25753911 GCA_037974405.1 Brachyalestes nurse | reverse complement strand
GGGCGGGGCGGGGCTAGGGCTGGGGCGGGGCCGGGGCTGGGGCTGGGGCGGGGCTGGGGCGGGGCTGGGGCGCTGTTAACTGACACATACTTATTAACTGAACATTATTATAAGTACATCAAACATCATAATTAGTAGACTGCTCATTCTCCATGATGTATACTGCCACATTTTTGCATTGTGATAGCACAATATTCTGACCTATTGTTATACCCTTAATGGACAATAGATCAAAGAAGCTTTCTTGTACTTGTTAAACCCACTGGCCCATAAGAGAAGACGTTAGGCGATTGCTGAATTCTGCCAATAAAAGCTATGGCATAACATGAATATAAAACGGCAGCATTTCCATTCAAACAATATAAGTTTTAAGAATGAAAAAAACATTAGAGACCGTCTCACCAAAGGTGTTCTGATTTTTATTCAGCTGAAGTAACTTATTTCAGTAACAGTGATGGTTGTGGGTAAAACACTTGCCTGTGAACCCGATGATCACACAGTTGCAGGTTCGAACCCCTCACTTTCTACCACTGTGTCCTTTAGAAAGACACTTAACCCTTAATTGCTCCAGGGGGACTGTCACTGTAATTAATGATTGTAATACGCTTTGGATAAGGGCATCTGCCAAATGACCCCTTTACCCTTTAAAATGCAGTAAAGGTTACTTTTGCTTTCCTTAAGCTCACCTTGGCCCTGGATGCCCCCGTCCCACACACTGTAGTGTTTTCTCTGCTCTAATACACCCATTTAAACCCTGTAAAGATGGGCTAATTAGGAGATTTGCTGGATGGGAGCAGGGAAAACACTAAAATGTACAGAGCAGGAGGGTCTCCAGGGACCAGCGCTGGGAAACACTGCCCTAAAGTTTTCTAGTATCCATAGTGATCAGACAGAAGCCAGTAAAATAATTTCTTCACTCTGGAAAAAGACTTTTTCTTTTAGAATTACTTTCACAAATGACTGAGGAATTCGTTAAAGTCTTCTACAAAAGTAGATGACTTCACATGACTTCCACTGACTGAATTCAGCAACTGGCCAAATGGTTCTATTATGAAGAAGAATGTTTGAAGCCAGTGGGTTTTCTAGACTTTCACTACGTAAAGAGAAACTCACTGGAGTATACCTTTAACACCACAGTATTCAAGGTGAACCAGGCCTACAAAGAAAGGATCCAAACTAAACCAAGAGAATGTCCATTTTTTGATGGCTTGTTGAGGAAAATGTGCCTTTTCAGAAACACGTTCCAAAGGCAAAAAAAATAATAATTGTTTATATGAAATCTTAATGCTTCAGTATAACCAAGACACTTTGGACAACGCCATGCTTCCAACTTTGTTTGGGGAAGAACCTTTTATAGTCCAGCATGACTGGAAAAAAGCGAGCTCCATAAAGACGTGGCTGGATGAGTTCAGTGTGGAAGAACTTGACAGGCCACACAGAGTCCTGACCTCAACCACATCCAACACCTTTGGGATGAACTGGAATGGAGATTGTAAGACAAACCTTCTCGTCCAACATCAGTGTCTGACCTCATAAATGCTCTTCAGAATTAATGAGCACAAATTCCCACAGAAACTCCAAAATCTTGTGGAAAGCTTTCCAAGAAGAGTGGAAGCTGTTCTAGCTGCAAAGGGGGACCAACTCCATATTAAAGTCTATGGATTTAAATGCAATATCACTAAAGTTTCAGTTGGTGTAATGATATGTAATGATAATGTATGGTCCTGCAGAGTTCCACTTCACCAATCAGTGAGCTCTCCTTAAATGTTTGAGCAGGATGGGTTTATTTGGTCGTTTGCTAGGTACACAAGGAAAATGTGACTATTTTGAAATGTCTAATTTCTTACCATTATACTACCCAACCCTGATTCTTATACTTGTGAATCTTTAAAAACCCATATGACACTTTCTTTAATGAAAATGGGGCATAAACTGTGAAAGCAGTGGCCTGTTTCACTTACCAGTTAAAAAGAAAAATCTTACCTTAATCTGCACTCCTAAAGGAACCAGGTTGTCTCGTAGTTCATCACAGGCCTTCAGTAAGGCCACTCTGCCTGGGTGGGGCTTCTTTCTCTGGACACTGCTCTGAAGGTCCTCAGGGGCTTTGTCCTCCACAGAAAGAGCAAAGTTTCGAACCTCACTACGGAAGCGCACCACCTGCTCCACCACGTTCGGCAGGACAGTGGATGAGTCAGCAGCCCCGGTCTCCTGAGAGAGAGAGAGAGAGAGAGAGAGAGAGAGAGAGAGAGAGCGGGAGAAAGAGAGAGAGAGTGATGAGAGAGAGAGAGAGAGAGAGAGAGAGAGAGAGAGAGAGAGAGAGAGAGAGGGAGAAAGAGAGAGAGAGTGATGAGAGAGAGAGAGTGAGAGAGAGAGAGAGTGATGAGAGAGAAAGAGAGAGAGAGTGATGAGAGAGAGAGTGAGAGAGAAAAAGAGACAGAGTGAATGAGTGAGAGGGAGAGAGAGAGAGGAAGGATAGTGTACCATGCAAAAAAAACTTTAAAGCAAAAGTGCGTAAAAGTATAAGCAGAAAAACATATCAATGCAACATATGGATACATGTATGGGTATGACAAACATTGTCAGCTACAGTGAAACCAGTAACTCCAGGAAACAAAGCTCAGGAACCATACAACTGTCTAAATCTGGGCCAAATCAATAAATGATCAATTCATCAGTGATTGTGGAATGGCCGCCGGAACCATTATACCATTATAGGACGTGTCACCCCCACTTTTTCGCTCCTGGACAACAGTCGAAGAAACCTGAACTGAACACGTAAATGTAAAATACTCATTGAATTAATAAATGAATACATTTGTCAGGATTTAATGAGTGCAATGATCCCAAAAGAAATGTGTGTAGATTTTGCTTCCACTACTTTCACTCAAGTAATAGAGCATCAACTGAAATTTCTGTCTAAAATAAATAGTTGAAAGTCCTTCCAAGTTGTGAAATGTGGAGAAATGTACCAAAAAAGTTTGTTTTACTCCGGTGGAGACAGGAACCAAGGGGGGTAATGTCCTAAAAACCTAAATTAGGTTTAGGTTCCAGGCTTATCTCAAAACTGCTGTAAAATGATTTAGACATCAGTCGCCTAGAAGATCCCATATGTTTCCTATCTCCACTGATGTAAACAATGCTGACTTGATAGTTCTGCCTCAAACCACTCTGAAAGACCTTGTTTAAATTTTAACAGAGCACAATAACAGTTTGTACTTTAAGCTAAAAGACACAATGTATGACACGGCACGCACAAAATCAGTCAATATGAGTACGCTGTGAAAGTTCATCCCATTTCCACACTGTGTTTACATGTTGTCCACAAACATAAAGGGTCAATAACAAAAGGCTAACCTTTCTGTCCAAGAGATCAACTCCAAAAACATCCATGATATCTCTGATGTAAGTCAACATCGCTCCAAAAACTGCTGGACTCCTAGAGGTTCCTTCAACCTTGGAAAATTAAAAGAAAACATCTAATTAAACACTGCTCACCATCTTTTACGTAGCTCATTCCTGTGTAAAGTACTTAAGAGGCCGTGGCCGGCTTGAGTCATTCACCTGTCTAGATGTATGAACCTGTGAGCCAAACTGTTTTGTTCTGTTTTGTTTATTGTTTTTGTTTATTTTATTTGTCTATTTCAAAATGTCTCTTGTACTAAACTGGAAAATCAATAAATATATACAGTTACAGAAATTAATAAGAGCCCACTGCATTTTACATTTAAATCAGCATCTCTATGAGTTTGACAACCATTCCATGTCAGTGTCTGTTAAATTCCTACACAAGCACCTCATTCTACTTTATGAGGGACTGATTAGTGAATCACATCTTATTTAATGAGGAAAAGTATAAACACACTGCTGTAATCAACACTCTCCTCTCACAATGAGACCAGTTGGATGGTAAAACACTACTAGAATTTCGTCAAAGGTAATTATTGCCATTTTGTTTAAGAGTGAAGAAGAGATTTGTTTTCTTTGAATTATTCAAGTTCTATAAACTCTGCATCATTGCTCCTATTTCGAAGTTTTGTCGTTTCCTTTAACATTATGCTTTAAAGATCAATATTTTTATTTGGAAATTAGGAGAAATATTGTCAGCAGTTCTTAAAAAACTAAGGCAAAGCTGTTCAGTTCAAAGCTGTTCAGTTCAATAAAAGATAAAACCTGGCAAACTGAACATTTTTGCAGTGGTCTCTTGTTTTTTCCGGAGCTGTACATTAAAATAACTATTTGGAGCAAAGAACAAAAAACAGCATTTCTTGTATAGTAGATGTTTCTTAATGGAATTTTAAAACAGAGGATCTACATTGGTGAGGTTTAGGGCTGACTATTGAGTACTGGTACTAAACTGGTTCTGACTGGTCAATAGTAAAATCTGGGTGAGCTCTATATAGCTTACATTACTGCTTGGAAATGATTGATGAATTTTTGATTTATTTACTGCTATGGGGAGAATAACAACGGATGTGTGATGTATTTGTGTAATGTAAAGAGAGGGGGACACTTATCAGAATGAATAAGTTTGACTTTGGTCTCAAAAGACTAAAATACATAGAATGAATATTGTTAATAAACCAAATCAACATTATTTCCCTCCAAACAACAAAATATGATTGATAGTTTAATATAATCAATAAGATTGAACTTTTTTCTTTTTTACTTCTTTGAAAGCTTTCAAAAGCAAAAAAATCTTTTGTGAACTGATATTTGCAAACCACAAACTGAAGGATACCAGGAACCAAAGTCCAGGTACATATAGGCTCTGTACAAGCTTACCTTGGTAACAGGCTGAAGCTGGCAGTTGCCATGATAAAGGAGATCCATGATGGCATCCATCGCTTTCGGTGTGTCAAAGTCATCTGCTAGCGAAGCTCGAACACTGGCTTGTGTGGCCGATAACCTTAAGAGAGCCAACAGAATTGTGAAACCAAACAGAAGAAAGTACTTCTTCTTCCTGTGCCTTTATTCTGTGCAGCTGTGTTCCAGTCTACAGTGCGATACAGTGAAGTTTCCTACCTCTCCCATAAAAAGCTCTCCTGTATGGTTTGGCACAGTAAGTGGCCCTGTATATAGGCCTGGGCACTGTGGATGAAGGTGGAGATGGTGGAAAGTGTGGATCGAGCCTCATTCATACTCGCATCACTGTAGTCGATCGCTGTGGGAGACAGAAGCACTGAGATGCTGAGAAGACATCGAAAAGAAAACTGACCTTAACTGCTGGATTTGAGCTCTAATTAAGGAATTGCCTTTTCAGTACTGAACAAATCTCAAAACAAAAAATGTAACATTTACATTACAGTGGTGCCACTAGCAGTGGCGGGATTTGAACCCACAACCTTCTGATTGCATCCACAGTAATGGTACATAATCATATAACATCTTTCCTAGATACACCATATGGAGAAAAGTACTGGGACACACTTCCTAATTGTTGAGTTTAGGTGGACCCTTCCAGTGAAGGAGAGATTGAATGCTTCAGCACACCAAGACATTTTGAACAGTGTCTTGCTTCCAACTTTGTGGACACAGTTTGGAGAAGAGCCTTTTCTATTCCAGCATGAATCAAGTTTGCACCAATCAAGTTTCAACCTCAACACTTTTGGGATGAACTGATCCAACATCAGTGTCTGATCTCATAAATGTTCTACAGAATGAATGAGCACAAATTCTCAAAGAAACTCTAAAATCTTGTGGAAAGCCTTCCAGGAAGAGTGGAAGCTGTAATAGCTGCAAAGTGGGGGACCAGCTTCATATTAAAGTTTACGTCTTTAATGCAATGACATTCAGTGACAATGGCAGCCAGTGGCTTAGTGATTAGAGAGTTGGCACTGCAATCAGATGGTTGTGGGTTCAAATCCCAACACTGCAACTGGCACCACTGAGGTACCCTTGAGCAAGAGACCGTCCCCACACCTCACTTTGGTAGCAGTCCACTGCTTCACTTGGTGAATGGGTTAAATGCAGAGAATAATTTTCACACCCTTCACACTGTGCACTGTACTGTGATCTATTTACACATGGCCATAATGGACCACTTTACTTTACAGTCCCTGTTGGTGTAATGGTCAGGCGTCCCAATATTTTTGTCTGTATAGTGTACCTTAAATACTAAATATGCAGTAAAACTGCTAAAAGTAAGACCCAACTTCTATGCATATGATATATAGGTCATACACTGGCAATAATGCTTACCTGATCTGTACTTGGTTAACAGGCAAAATAGCCTAAACTCATTTGCAGTGTACGACTGCAAAAAATCCTACACAATAGAAAGAAGGAAAAGAAAGAGCAAAATTAAACGTTGATTTTTTAATGAATTAATTTAAGTGTCATTATCGGATTAGTAGTATTATTACTGTCTTTAGATCAATTGTAGTCCTGGACTAAAACCATTTAAAAATTCCACAATCATTAAGTTCTGGCCTTAAGTTGCGTACAAACTATGTACCAAATACACTATATGTCCAAAAGTATCTAAACACTCAATTATATTCTTTTGGGTTCAGTTTAAAGGTTCCCTCTTTACTAACAAAGGTGTTCAACTGTGCTTGTATAATCTCCAAAGAAAATCACTGACAATTACATCTAAGGCTCTGGAACAACCACAGATGAGCCTGAGGTTATCATGCCCAGTTCCAGTTATCAGCTAGAAAGGTATTAAGCCCCTCAGAACTGGGCTCTGGAGCACCTCACCTCACTAATGCTCTTGTGGCTGAGTACAATCAAATCCTGAAGAGGGGACAAACTCCATATTAACATCCTAGATTTCAATCCAAGATGCAGGTGTCTACAAACTTTTGGACATATAGCGTATATTAATCAATTTAATATACACAATCAGAACTTTACCTTTATTGTAATATAATTCCTCAAAGACTTTGACATCTTTTCTGAACTGCCTTTCAAATGGAGATGCCCTAAAAACATAAATATGAAATGAATATTTTTTATTTAACAGCATTGAACTCATTCAAATGAAAACTTTTATAAATCACTATTCATTGCTTACAAAAAGCTCTAGAGAAATGCCATTAACAGTCACGTTCCTGTGTGTAACATTAGGGCCCATCTAATGCATCAGTCATTTAATAACATCTGCCTCTATAAATCTACACAAAATGATCACTATCAGCAAAAGTGTCACTCATAAAATCACTACATTTAACTGGCAAGTTCTATACTGCCGTAATTAAACAGCGCTAACATAAGAGCTGTTTATTCTCTCGCCTGTGACTGTTCCAGCTGTTTTTAAGCTTTTATTTAAGCTTTTTAAAAGAGACTGCCTAACAGGCTTGAATTGTTCACTTCCGTAAATTTCAACACAACACACCATAAAGGCCACAATAAAACATATACAAATATATTTATTTCTAAGAGGACTGATGAAAAATAGGATATTTACTGAAACATAAAATCACAATAGTACTGGGAAGCTCTGCCTCAGCACTGCAATATTTAGAACAGTGAAACACAATGGCTGTCATTTAAAAATCAGCTCTAGAGGTCACTGTGCCTGAGGTTAAAGCACAGGCATGGTTTTACTGAGGTTTGAGGCAAGGACACTTCAACTGAAGCATGTCTTATGTTCATTTGTTTTACTATATGTACGCCCACAAAACCATTCCTCCGCAACTTATTGAGAGTTTCAGGTAAGTTATACGTTTAAATGCAGCCCTTTTTGTAATTAAATACACTTAAATGACTGATACTCAGTTTTGTGGGAGCCAATGACCTAAAAAAAACCCCCACTATATACCGCTGAAGGGTTGACTAGTAGGGTTTGCGATACATTTAAAAGACCTACTCATATTCCCTACATGCAACAAAAATAAAAATAACACTATGTTTAAGCTAAATCAGCGATCATTTAAAGTATTCAAATTTTGGGTGGAAATAATATACTATATTTGTATTACTTTTGTTACTGTGTAATAATGTAACAGACTACAGGGGGTCCTCGGGTTCCGTCAGTCTCACTCCCATAAAAACATTTTAAGTGTTGCATCATATTAAGGACTAGTTTGGTGACTAGTGTTAAAACACTAACATGACAACAAATACAAACAATATTAATACAGTAAATGGTGGCTTTATGTATGGCAAAGTGTTCTCTAAACTATTTCTAGACCTCTTTCCTCATGGAAGCCCAGTTTTACTTGCTGCTCAATCAAATACCTGGTTTGGCTCTTTTTACCTCAATAGATTAAATTGTTGATTAAATTGTTGCCCCCATTGACTGGAGGCACTGAGCAGAAACCTGGAACCAAACCTGTGTTCTTCTAACCAGCTCACAATTTATTGACTACTTTTTAGAAAAAAAGAAATCTCTATACTTTTTACTGCTTTCTTGTTTCTTTGCATTTATTCTAATTTTCAGCCGTGTTTTTGCCACCAGAAAGAAGCCCACTGCAGATATAAATGACTTCAGTCACTTTGCACAGGTGCCTAAGACTCTTGCACAGTATTGTACATCTACTCATTCTATTTTAAAAATACGGAAAAACAAGTGCACCTTCATTGTGCTTTGGAAAAGTTACCTAAATTTGACAATTGAGGACTGACAATCACATCAGTCAAGTAATGAAACCTGCCACAGCTACTTCAAATCAAGGTCAATTACAAAACTTTTCATTCAATTTATTCCCAATTCAATGCAAGTAATTTTTATTGTAAATACTCTGCAGCTATTCACTGCTCTGCAGGACTTTTAAAAAGGTTTTTACCTGAGTGCAGGAAGTAGTTCCCCCACTGGTCACACTTGTGATAGGCCTCACACTGAGCGATTTCATTCTCATGATGAGGAAAGGCCAGGTCTATGCCTCCTGAATGGATGTCCAGCTGGCTCCCGAACACAGAGCTACAGAAAAGAGGTGAGTCAGTCCATGTAAAGCCAAGAGAGGTTTTGACCCTTTCAGCCACAGACTTTGTGGCAGAAAAGCACTGAGTCAGTGGACAAGAATTAATACTTAGCTCTTGATATTTCTTTCAGTGTAAGAACATTATAGGAGAATCACACTGATTTTATGTGGCAAATCACACAGTGTGAACAGTGTGAAATTATTTTTTATGTATTTAACCCATTCACCAAGTGAAGCAGCGGGCAGGCAGGAACGCAGCGTCCGGGAAGCAGTGTGAGAGGACAGTAGCCTCAGTGGTGCTACTGGCAGTCCTGGGATTTGAACCCACAACCTTCTGATCGCAGGCACAAGTCCCTAATCGCCAGCTGCTCCAAACCAACCACTGGCCAGGAATCGAACCCGTTCAGCTGCTTGGAAGGCAGCTGTGCTCACAACTATACCACCAATGGAGATAAATAACCAGTTATGAATAACTGTATTTGTGTTAGCCATAACTATCATCCGATAATCTACTGCTCACTAATAAAACAAGCAGGTTTGTGTCTAATACAAAAACTTTAACTATGGGAGTGGGTTGTGATTGTAGGCAGAGTAAAAGAATTGTGTTAAATATAAAATGAGACACTGATAACTAAACCCATTTAAAAACTAAAAGTGTCTGTAAAACAGTTGTAGGACCGAACAAAATTTTCACTGAGGTAAAAAATTTACATTACTTGTGTATGAGAAACAAATGGGCTTATCATTCTTTGGTCTATTTTACACTGTAGGTTACACCCTGCCCTGGGTTGCATGTATTTTTACAGCATGCAAACATTTTACACAACAAATCAAACTAGAGCTGTTTTAGACTATATTAGTTAGAGCATTAATATGAATACTAACCAAGCTAGAATCAATTTTTGACAATTTACTTCTTATCTTAGGATTTTGTTACATAAACACATACATTTTTCATACAAAGCCAGCTCACGAGGTATTGACCGCCCCCTTCATCTTATTTCCAACATTGTGAGTGTTACAATTTTCTTCATGTTACTACCCGACCTGGTCTCTCCTATACTAATTATGTACAGTAAACCCAGTTTTACGCGGATCAGGACTCAAGAATTCAGTCACACACAGATTTTTTTTGAAAACCGAACTCATAGTTTTACGCGGAAATCCCCACAATAACGCGGAAACTGCAAAATCCGCCTTTTTTTGCTTTTTTGTGGTAATAAATATTTTTTTTTCTGGATGTTTTCACACAACGAGACCCGTTTACCTCACCGCGGTGTCCCTTTTGTCTCGTGACCTTCCGAGTTGCATATCTCGGTGGGGAAAGCACTCAGACACTTCAAACTCCACAGTTCGGGAGATCTCCAGGAGAACTTTCCAATAAGCTCTCATTTGTATTTTTAGCCCGAGTAGATCAGGTTTTATTTTATTTTATTCAGTGTGTCCCAATACTTTTGTCACGCAACCTTCCGAGCATGGCGGGGAATTTAAATTAAAAGATGGGTTTACCCTGAAAAGAGGCGAATACAGGTTTACCTTTACATTATCTTTAAGGGTAATGCATTAAACTGAGTTTAAAATGAAATTAAAGTGTTCTGGGAGCATATTTGGGGGGCATTTTTAAGCATTTTTTAACCAAAAACACAACAATGCGGTGGTGCTCTTAGAACGTAACCCCCGTGAAAAGCGAGGGATTACTGTTCACAATAAATAGACAATGGAGTGCTCTGCAGAGTCACTGTAGCAAAGCTAAAATGTATTCAGGGCTAACTTTGAGGAATATAATGATACAAAGAGCAGACGGTGAACAGTGGAGTTAAGTCAGACTATAGATGTAGATGTAAAGAAACATCAAGCAATACACTGACCTCTTAACACAGTGATCTACAGTCAACTGCTAAGGCATCAACATCTGAACTTCTCAGTAGAAAAACCTGAAGGAGGTGCTTACCTGGCAATAGTAGAACATTCGATGTGCCAGCCAGGTCTTCCCTTTCCCCATGGAGACATCCAGTAAGGCTCGTGTGGCTTGGAGGCTTTCCATAGGGCAAAGTCCCGCGGGTCCCTTTTATCCTTCACCCCTACAAGACATGATATGAATCACCTACCAGTATATAACCAACAAAACCTCAGCTATAGTTAAGCCAGAGACCCCTTGTGTGTAAAAGTGCCAAGGTCCATGGTTACTGGTCAGGATGTTAATAGAATTGAGTGAAAATGTATAGGGCTTATTTCCATATTGCAGCCTTACATCACTGCTGTGCAAGTCCAAACTCCACAACTATTAATAATGAAAACTCTAGTATATAACATAACACAATGGTACTTAGTAACTTTGCAGAAGAAAGAGAACATTATTCTGGGTGATTTCCATGGGTTTGTTAGTCCATGTTTCAAAAAGTCTCAACAGTGAGATCTGATAAACAAACAGTAAATTG
>JBBPCY010000082.1:25705649-25742509 GCA_037974405.1 Brachyalestes nurse | reverse complement strand
TGTATTGTTCACTTAACAAATCTGAACATTTTATGATGTAAAGAAGTTTTACTAACCACATACAGAACATGCAAGTTATGACCAAACCTGGAGCCTCAGGGGCATTTCCGAAGTTCACCAGCTTCCCATAACGACTGCCAATAGACTGAGTGTCAAAGTAGACGTCCCCTACATTAAAAGAACATAACATTACAGTAACTACACATTTACAGTAACTCTTGATTCTAAGCTCCAAGATGTGAGAAATCTGACCTTGACTGGTGGCATAAGCGTGACCATTTCTGACGATGCCTTCAATGAAAGCTACAATCTGAGGTATGTTCTCTGTGACTCTCATATACACAGCTGGAGGAAGAACCTAGAAAACAAAATCAAACAAAAATAATCTGAGACCACCAAAGTCTATCCATCTAGTCAATGTATCAACATTATTTCAACACACCAAGGCCTTAATTATAAAATACACAGGGGGGTCAGATGTGCTCCCAATTAGGGGTTACATGGTAATGTGACCATACGCCGCTTGTTTTTGTTACATGGGTATAAGTTAATGTCCTTTTTTGTGTGTGTGGGTGGGTGTGCTTTGCTGGCAACAGACTTGCACTCCAGCAGTGTTAACTCTATTGCTATGGCCATGTTACACACTATTTAAAATCTACATTTTAACATATACACACAACATTAAAGATTACTGTTTGTATTTAATGATATTAAACCAATTTGGTTCCTTAAAAATAGATAAAATGCTTTAAATGTGACACTATGACTGTGAAAGTTGAAAATATTTTGCTGTCAAACACCCTTATATGTTGTTGATTTTCTAAGTGATAGTATGTACACCCCCTCTACAGAGAACATACCCAAATGTGATACTTTTCAACTCATTTTAGTGCACAATTTAATGTTTTAAAAGATAAATAAAACAAAAAACAATCAAATGTGCCACACTTTTCATGCAGACCACATTTAATTTCATATATGTTGTCGAATAAAACGTGCAGACGTGTGTTTGACCGCCCTGCATAAATGAAATTTTTCGAAAAAGAAATTCGTTCCGCGACTTCGCAGTGATATATGTCTATGGCGGGAACGCTGAATAGACATATATCAGTGACAGGAGGGCTGAGATCAGACCTGATCTGACTGAATTTTGATTGGTGCAGAAGCGAGGCTCCGCAGCCCATAGTTTGAGAAACGCTGCTGTATAGGACATGTACTTATTTCCACTCCATCAATCAACAGGGCCTGTCATTTACAGGTGTACACTGTAACAAACTTAAACATAGATGCCAGACCTTTAGAGCCATCATGTCTCTCTTAAACTCCTCTTCATACATTCTGGCGAGCACAAGTGGAGAGATGTTCTCCTGTGGGATAAACAAGGAGCAAGTGAAATACAAACATCCCACAAAACAGCCAGAAACACAGAACCAACAAATACACAACCTGAAGGTAAATTTAAGACATTTCGGATCTCTACTCTCATGTGACACACCTGAGTGTGGGATTAACACAAGCACTTGCCTCAAGTCCTCTCTGTATGATCTTATCATCGATGTCAGTGATGACCATGACATGAGTTATGCGGATCCCGAACAGCCTGGTCAAAATCCTCTGCAGCGTGTCGAACCTGACATAGGAGCTTTACAGGAGGAATGAAAAGAAAATGAAAAACCAAGATCAGCTGACAGCCATATAATCTGCATCTGCTCCATTTAAATCCAAGCCAAAACAAAAACCATGACCACTTTCTGTGATCTGCTGAAGCATGCAAGAGTGTCAACAAAGGGCTGGTGTGACTGCGGGTTTTCGCTCCAACCAATCAGGAGCACACTTACACACTCACTCGTTTAGAATGAAAACCTGGGACCACAACGGCCCTCTGCGGATAAGATTTGACCCCCCTGCATTACGGGCATCCAGACTCACCATGCATGGCCGAGATGGGCATGGTCATAGACTGTGGGTCCGCAGCTGTACCTGCACATTCAAACACACCCAAAGACACTGAGAAAACTATATTAGAGGACATTTATTTGCTTGCATGTGAGCCACGATAACCTAAAAGGTGTCTTACCAGGTGGCTAGACCCTCCTTGGCCAAAATCAGAGGCTCCTTCTGTTTGCTGAGGCTGTTGTAGGTCTTTAAACCAGTATCACAACCTGCTGGTCTGATCCATCTGCTTGCTGTCTGGGAACACAGGGATCTACAGGATCCCAGAGCTGTTGCAGTTCTGACCAGAGCCAAAAATGGCCTCATTGTCTCCTGAATGTGGGTAGAGCACAACAAAACATGTGTCCCGTGCCTCACTTCTGAATGTTTAGCTTTTAAACTGTGACTGACACTTTGTTTTCCTTTAGAGCCCCTCGTGGTGACAGGCAGTGAGGCTCTTCTTCATTTTCAGTTTCAATATCGTCAGTGTTCAGCTCCTCTCTGCTGTAAATTTAAGAAAAGTCCCATTAAAGCCTTATGTCAATGTCCACAGCCAACTGTTATTGAAGGGTCGTTCAAAATGGCTGCATTTCTGTAATACTCGACAGATTGAAAAGGAATAGTGACAGAAATGTGACAAGCACTTCTCTCGGTGTTTTTAGTAGAAAGAGCAGAAAATGGCCTTGCGTTCTTTGAGTCCATTCAAAATCGCTCATTTCCAACACAAAAAACAATCTCTCCGTTCTTCCGATTCAAATGGCTAAAAAAGAGTCGAGTCTCAAGAATCGGCTCTAAAGCTTTGGATTCGATTACCGAACCTATTTTGTGACAACTTTTAAATCGCTGCTTTATTGTACTGCCTAATACAATAATCAATTTACTAGAGTTTACTAACCCTAACCCTCAAATGGTCTTTCTCTGATCTCACAAGAAGGGAGGCAGATCCCTTGTTCTTCATAAAATAATAAATTACAATATTATAAAAAACTTTGTTGGATCTCCCTCCCTGGGTCTTGAATTTTGAAAGTGATACATGATACACGCAGTGAGACTACACACACACACACATACACACACATACTGTATATACATAGTCTTACTATGTACAGTATTGTGAAGTTTTCTAATGCCTGCTAAATCATTTCATTATGTGCAATATCTTGTTATGTGCTGCAGCTGTACCATGTGAATATCACAGTACTTACATCAGTATTACTAATCTACTACTAATCTCTACTACATGCAATGACAGACTCCTAGCCACCATTTGTGTTATTACTAATACACTTAACTAGAAGATACATATCTATAGTAGTGATTATAGAGTGACGGAGAGAGAGCGAGAGACAGAGAGGAAGAAAGAGACAATCGATTCTTGGTATCGAATTCATAGAATGACTCGAATCCAGACTTTGTGGATTCGGATTGGTTTTACGGAATGTGACGTCCAGAACGCCCCGCCCACTTGAAGGCGATTGGTCTGATGTAGCTGCCGCTGTTACATTCATAGTGGACTCTGGTTGTAACCAGTGAATTCGTGCAGAGCTCAGCCACAAGAACAACAAAATACACTGATTAACCGTGTCTGGAACTCACCTCTCAGTTCAGAACAGTCTCTCTTCCTCCAACTAATGATAGGAAGGCTTTCCTCTCCACAAAGATGTCACCAAATTCGCCTACATTGGGTCACGCGTGTCGTGACTCGTGGGGAGCGTCCACACATTGTAGACTAGAAGAAAAGAGAGAAGAGGAGAACACAGGAAGGGAGTAAAAGACACACGAGTGAGCAGCTCAGAAATGAGAGGTGTCGAGAGGACTCTCCACACACAGGGGAGTGATCGTCCTACGCTGGCGCATGCGCAGTAGGCTCAGTCAGACTGTTCCCCAAGTGTTTCAAACTAGCCGGAGGATCTCCACGCTGAGGGAACGAGTAATGCTACAAAATCCATTTTCTGTGCCACTTTTCTTTCTATTCGGACTCTCTTCTTTGAGCTTCTTCTTCCACAAAGCGCCCCTCGTCTTTTTCTAGGCTGGAAGTTCTGTGTATCTGCTTTATTATAGGGGTGGTCTCGTGGTGGGTGCCCATCCAGTAAAATCTGCACCGGGACACAACAAATGCGTTTTGTATCGATAGGAGACGACTCGGATGCGAGATGTTGAACACGTCCAGCTGGGACCCTCTACATGTTGCCAACTACGTGGTTGAATATCTGGACTTGGTTGAATCGCTACCTTTCGACCTACAGAGAAATGTGTCCCTCATGAGGGAGATCGACTCCAGATATCAAGGTAAATATCATTTTTTGATAACTGTTGGAAGAAATCTGGCTGTGCTGTGTGTGTGTAGGACCGAGCCGCAGCAGAGTGGAGCACAATAGCTGCCCAGTCGCTGGAAGCGTCTATAATAAAACCCTGCGTGGCTGTTTTTCTCTTTTCTTTTCTTTCCTGGCTTCTCTTTCATGCTGTAAACCTTCAGTTATCGTTTATGTCGTTCGCTTTCATTCAATATAGGTGTCGTCACTGACCTACACACACGCGAATGGCGATTTTCTCTTTTTCACTTTTCCCCCTATAGTGGCTTTTTGTGTTCTCCAGTCTGAGAGATTATAAGACTGTCAGTCCTGCAGTTGTAATGTATTCTGTTGCTGTCGTCGTGTTTACACTCAGGACCACTTTGTCACAGTCGGCGAGAAGTGGGTAGTGGCAGCTGTTTGTGGGTTTATCTCCATTTTTTCATTGTTTACTCCTGTTTAGACCCACTCGACACGGAAAATACAGTCATACAAGTAATCTTGTCTCGTTTCATGGCACTGAAAACATGCAACAGTGGGCACAACTTTACCCAAAACCGTGTAGATGTGAATAAAGCTGCGTCTTCACTCCTTTAACCTCTATTTTTAACGTTTTTATAAAAGAAAGTGCGTCAGCTCAGTCGAGACTGTGAGGCAGAAATGGGCATAAAGCGTACGCTACGGATTTTATTTGCATACTCCACAAACGCCTCCTCCTCCTCTCTCTGATTGGCTGGCAGTCCTGCTTGTGGGTGGGTGTCCGGTGCGTCAGAGGGCAAGGATTGGCTTATCATTTTTCCGTCACAGTTGGACACGCCCCTCCGGGACGCATAAGGGCGAGTTCGAGAGCTCTGATTGGTAGTCCGACGCTAAAGAAGGCGGGTCTTGGTGTTTGTTGGTCTACTCTGATTGGTTCAATGTTAATACTGAAGAAGGCGGGTCTGTTTCTTATGTTTATGCTCAAGAGTGTTGGAAAGCAACTTCTGCACTGGAAGTTCAATGTCAAGGCAGGTCGTAGATGGCGCCTAATGTCCATACTGAACAATTGTGCATGTTGCACATTCATAACTTTTTTTTTTTAGAAGATTGAAAAGGAATGCACCTGTCATGCATGTTTTTTTTGTCATTGCAGAAGCCCTCAAAGAGCTGGATGATGCTTACCAGAAGCACAGCCAAGAGGAGGACCCAATCCAGAGGAGGCGCCTGCTTCACTGCATCCAGCGAGCCTTGATCCGAAGCCAGGAGCTGGGTGATGAGAAGATCCAGCTGGCCAGTCAGATGGTTGAGTTGGTGGAGAATCGCAGTCGGCAAGTGGACAGTTTCGCTGAGCTCCTGGAAGCCCACAGCGAGCCCCATGACAATGCAGCAGCTGCTTCCATGAATGCCATTGTGCCTGGAAAGAGGCGAGAGGAGGAGAAACGGAGAGAAGACGCTTTGAGCTTGGTCGACAGACTGGCAGGGGGCAAGCGCTCAAGGAGGCAGAAGGCCAACAGCAACGAGAACCGAGAGAACGCCTCCGCCAGTCACCATGATGAAGTGGTCTGCCTCACAGGTAGGGAGAAGAGAGCAAAGACGTCGAAGAAGAAGAAGAGGTCCAGAGCCAAGCAGGAGAGAGAGGCATCGCCGGCTGACCTGCCCATAGACCCCAATGAGCCCACCTACTGCCTTTGTGAGCAGGTCTCCTACGGGGAGATGATAGGTTGTGACAACGACGAATGTCCGATTGAGTGGTTCCATTTCTCCTGCGTTGGGCTCAACCATAAGCCCAAAGGCAAGTGGTACTGCCCCAAATGCAGGGGGGACACAGAGAAAACAATGGACAAAGCCTTGGAAAAATCTAAAAAGGAAAGGGCCTACAACAGGTAGCCACATACTTGTTGAACTGCACATCAGTGTCAATATTTCCTATTTATTTGTTTATTCGTTTAACACTAGGATTCAGTCGATTGTTGAAAACACGTCAGTTTGCCACCTCAGTATGAAGTTTTATGTGAGTTCTATCACCTAGCAAAGTAGCACTAGAGGGCTTAAACTCAGTCTTTTGAGTTTGTGCCGGGGCACTTGAAGTATTTCTTGTGAATGTTGCTGTTGAATTTGTGAGTGTCTATCTGTTGTTTTGGGAGCAGTACGGCTGACAGAAGTATTGTTTTGTGAAGGCACTTGCAGCATGTGGCCATCCTTTAACTGTGGGCGGAGATGTCCTATTGCTAATAAAATGAATATGAAATTTGTTGGTCCTTCTCGTGCTCACTTTTGAAAGGCTTGAATATTAAATAATGTAAATTTAAGGTCACTATTGAAGGTCCTCTTACTGCAGAAAGCACTAATAAATCTACTCAGATACTGTACATGAATTTCAAGGTGTATTTGTACAATATGATACATGAGAGGCAAGTTGACAAACACATCATGGAATATAAAATCACACTTCCAGGCATGTAACAGCACACGATACAGCATAATTGGTGGGGTCAGTTCCAAACCAGGCACAGACAAATGCAACAATGGCAGGCCAGTACCATGTCAGTCCAGAGGAGTTTTACTCCACTTTAAAAAAACAAAAAGGCCCTTGCATATATCATGTAGTCCATGTTTCTATGGTAACAGGCCAACATCGTATTTGGTTACTTCTTGGACAGAGTGGCCAGGTGGTCAAGGCTGAATAGGACAGAGCAAGAACTCCAAGTGGTGGGGGAGAAGGAGGGGGATAGAATAAAGTGCTGTATGTTGGAGGGAGTGAGAGAAAGAGACAGAAAGAAGGACAGGGTGCAACAAGATGCTTCACAATTCACTCAGTTAAACTAGCATCACACAAAGTTCTGAATTCTTCACTGAGAGGTCAACTGTCCCTCCAGCTCTGCTCGACGATTGCTGACACGCGCTTCTCATACTCGCGTTTGTTCTCCTGGTAGAGCTGGGCTGCCTGGCTGTTGGCTGGACTGTTTGGGTTGGGCTCATCAAGCAACGACTGAACAGAACCGAGGAGAGATTACACACAAATAACACTTTCCAAAGAGTATTCACAATAAAATATCTAAAATTAACATTCATAGTGATTAATTATAACTGACAAACCTGGATTGAGGTGAGAATTGATGAAACATCATAAGTCGGACTCCATCGATTTTGTAGAATATCAAGACATATACTTCCATCTGCGTATACTGAAAACATAAGAGAGGCAATGGATAGGCTGTACATTGCTATAAAATAAACGGAGTCCAAATGTGCATTAATAATAAATCAATATAGTACAGGAGGCAATAGAGAAGCAAAATGACAGCAAAACATGTAAACAAGAAGCTTGTGACCATACCATTTGGATGGAACATCTTTGAAATGAATCTGACTGTGGGTGGTTTGTTAGGGTATTCTTCTGTGAACTCTACAGTCAGCTTGAAAGTACCTGCAAAATCGAGGACAACAAGAAGTATTAATAGTAATGCAGTTTGTCAATACCGTCGATAGAGGTTGCACATTGCTCTAAAAAAATACTTCTGAAAGGTTCAGTTACCATCTTCGAAAGGAGTCCCCTCTGGTCTGCAAAAAAAAAAAATGAGGAAACATGTTAAAGCTAAACAACAAAAATCCTCTACAGCCAACAGTAGGAACCTAACAAATGCAGCAAACAAAAATAAGGTAACGTTATATTTGCACGTGTTAAACTTGTAACAGTTACTGTCCAGAAACATTAGGTCCAGTTTTCCCCACTATAACGTAATGTTTGTGCACAGTAACTACAAGTTTAATACGCCTCTGGATCTTAAGTTGTTTTGCTGCATCCTATGAAATGCATCCAAGTTCGACATTTTTGTTTGGTGTATTTGCTAGGAACGTAGGAACTGCATCTAGACCTTATTTTGGTTAGGTGCATTTGTTAGGTTCCCAGCAAAATCAGCAAACAGAAGTTCCAAACGCATGTTAAACTTGATCAAAGTTACTATGCACAAACACTAGGTTATAGTGGAAAACCTAGACCTACGAGCCACTATAATAGCAGTTACGAGACTACTATAATAGAAACCTGTCATCCAGTTTCGTTTTTGACTATATAACCTCGTAGCTAAACACGGCAAAACAGAAGGAAAAACTTCGTCTTCTGGTGCCAATGTTTGAGTAGATGGAAACTTGTAATCACGATTTTGTCTGTAAATAATTTCTTTCAGCTGTGGATTAATCAGAAAGGCAAAACAGGCTTTACTTGACTAGCCCTGTAGGAACAGACTGGCTTACAGCCTGCTTACCCAAATATAACCGCGTTCCACACCATGATGTTGTTTTCTGAGGGGGCACCACTCACTCCGGCCGGGGGGTCCTCCTGAAGTCTGGGTTAGAAGCAGAAGAGCGTGTCAGTGATGGGAGACATACGCTCCAGCGTCTCTACCGCAATGTTAACACTAACATTTATGTTGACAAACGCTAACATGTAAATTCAGACGCCCTGTGCTGTACTGTTTTTTCAGCCAGAAGAAGCTAGCCTTATTCAGTTTTGGCATTTCAAAACGACAGTCGAGGATCTAAACTCGCTAATATTCCTTCTAAAAATCTCCCATTTTCCTTAAACGAGCAGTTTACCCCCAACAAACACGGAGGTGCTCATAATTTACTCCCGGTTGATGTGAACGTTAAGCTAGCTAGCCTCTGCAGCGAACAGCAGCTTCCTTCACCAATTCATGGACGAATTTACCGTTTAAAATCCCTCATAAGCCTTCTTCGTGCCGGAGTAGACATCACTACGTGTTAGTAAAGGCTCGAAGCCCACTTTTAGGCAAAAATACGTCGTTAAATTTGTCTATTTTCCCCGAAAAACACGAAGACCCGTCGGAACAAGCGAAGCCCTCCGGCCTCCGGACGCCAGCTAATGTTTAGACTCTGCTATGAAAGATTTCAACAGGGAATTACGGACCGCACCATTCGTGAAAAAGGAGTGCAGAGTGTGTTCACTTTATTTTTTGCAGTAACATATTGTCAACAACCCTTCATAAACGTTAATTAAGTATCTTTAACATTGATTTGGATCTATATGTGATGTAAAGGTTGTGATTGTTCCAGCAAGTTACATTTCGGTTTTTTTGAAGTTGCAAGCGTGGCACCCCCACAGTTAAGTGGAAGGTCCGTGTCTGTAGGTGGAGTTGTAGTGACGCAGTGAAGGTCGACACAGACTCCAGATGACAAGAGTGTGTCCGGACACGTGAGATTATGGAGTGGGGAGGGGGATTTAACTTCTGAGGGACAGATTCTAATCAAATTTCAGCTTTTGTTTACTCACAGGCGGGTAAAAAGCTCGTTTGACACCCTAGTACATTATACTAGGCAGAAAGAGTGATGCAGTGGACCTGAACTGCAGCCCACAAATCATTCAACGACCTTTGTAAGCAAATCTCAACAATACAGCCCAAGGCTGCATCACACATGAGGATTCAGACTGCAGAGAAGACCACCACTCAGTACATGGGGCCCTGTATCAGCTGCACTAATATAAATTAAAATCCACAATTAATAATAGTAGGCAGGGCCACCACACAGTACATGGTGCCTTATATCAACTGCACTGATTATATCCTGGCATTGCTTTCAAGTTTGAGATATTTTTATATTTTATATAATGATAATGCACATGCAACAATGATATCCATGTTGCTTTTTGTTTATTTTATTTGTGATGTCTGTTTGACTGCAGCAGGAGGCTTCAGATTAAATTAAAATTCACGATAAATAATAATAGCCGGGACCACCACTCAGTACATGGGGCTCCATATCAGCTGCACTGATTATATCATGGCATTGCTTAGAGATATTTTTAGAAATGTGTTTGATATTAATAGCATGATAATACTACTACAACAGTGATCTCCCTGTTGCTTTTTAAAATGATTGTTGAGTTTTTTGTGGCGTCTTGACTGCAGCATGTGTTGCATTGGGGCCTCAGATTAAATTAAAATCTGTGATAATAATAGGCAGGACCACCACTCAGTACATGGGGTACAGGGCGTCGCTTTTACATTTTAGAGATTTTGTTAGAAATGTCTTTGATATTTATAGCGCGGTAATGCTAATACAACAATGACCTCCCTCTTGCTTTTAATGAATTATTCAAATCCATGATAAATAAGTAGCAGGTTTCCTTTCCGCTAAGGTTGTTTCAGTATCTTTTGATGACATTAGGGGGATCTACACAATATTACACTTAATGGCTGATTGCTGTAATATACGCTCAAATTCTAACTCGCGTGCCTAAAGGCACTTCTGAAAAACAGGTGTGTCCCAATAAGTTTGTCCATTCAGTGTATGTTGACAAAGCATGCAATATAGTAGCTTAGATTCTGTATCCATTTGATTCCATCATCTGTGACATGGCACACTTCTTTAGACTAATATTTCATATTTTTCTACATACTATTACTTTAATTTTCTATTTTATTGTTCCTAAATTGCAGTATCAGATGTTTTAGGGGGTTCATTTCACTGCACATTGCATAACTGTATGTGACAAAGACTCTCGAGTCTCATTGCTTGTATGAGGACGACAATGGAAATGAGTTCCTTCTGTTCTTGCTGATTCATTGTATATTAGTATTGTTGGAAATTGGAAATGCTTTGAAAATGCCACCTGCTGTCATGACAGACTAGCAGAAATGGTCCAAAAATAGCCTAATATAAAAAGTCTACAACTGAATATTAATATTACTCTTCTGTATGTCTTGTGTCAACAGTGACAATAATGTATTTATCGAATAAATGTACTAGTTTTAAAAAACAAAGAAACTCAAAGGACTAATATCCTGCATTCATTTGTGTAGTAATTTCATGACAACCGCTTACCACGTTGAGTCACTTTACAACTTTGAGTCAAATGTTATTACTATGCATTGGAGATATGTAAATGAGCTCTGTTCTGATTGGTTACCTGGCACTGCGCCTCCTTCAGTATCAGACTGGGCTGAAACTAAGGGCAGGAACAAGTTTAAAGTGACTTAACTGCAGACAGGATGCGCAACATTCTAAGAGCCGGTTTGAGTGATACCAAGATGACATTCAAATATGTTTCTGCTCCTGCGCTATTATTTAAAAAGCAGTGATCCAGCTCAGGTAAAAAGAAAGTACCCTTCCTTAATAACTTCAGTGAATGGGCAGAGTTCAACTTTTGTAGGCTGAGAAAGTGGAACCCGATTTGTTTATGACATCACAGGGTAATTTTGTTGCTTAGTTTCAATTTATGAGCTGGAGAATGAATGGAATGCTTTGAAAATTAAAGTGTTTAAATACTCCATCAAACTCATTTCAAATAAAGCATGGGAGCTTTAGTTTGAGCTACAATTCAACGGCCAAACTAAAAAAAGTGAGAGAAATGCCATCTGTGTTTCAATTTTATAGAACACCGCACAAAGGAATCGTCAAAGGAATGTCCACAATCTGTCCATGTTCTCAAAAACATACACTTCTTTACAGTCAGAATCCATTTTTACATAAAACTGAACAACTTCTGGAAGGAAAAAAAAAACAAAGGAAAAACACAAACACAAGGTAGTCGCATACAAAACGTTTCATAATAGTGCCGAGCTACGTAGAAAATAGTATTGGCACCGAGCTTACGACCAAACGGAACACGGTCAATCATCAAACCATACAAAAAAGCATTCGATTCAATTGTCTCATATTGTGCAGAGAAAGTGGGGGGGGGACGTTTAAGACAACCAAACAAATCACCCACTACTAGGTTACTAGACAAACATACCACAAACTAAAGGATTCAGAAAAAGCAGGTACATAAAGTTTGTCCCCTTTGGTACAATGGTTTGTTTCCCCTCCCATAGTTCCTCAAATAAAAAAAAAAACCCTTCTCACGGTGGTATGCAATAAGGTGCACGAGCGAATTCAAGGTTAAGCGCTCTGTTTAAGGCGGCTGGTGGCTAGAACACACACACAACCACTTGTACTCAAATGGACGGCCTCTCGAGGGCTAGCGGACTCCCTTTATGAGCCGTGAAACAGTTGCATGGCGCTTAACACCTCGTGATCGTAGTGCTGCTCGACTCTTATGGTCGTATTGTGATCGTGGCGGCTGTTAGCGTCCTCCAGGTCTTCCGCCGTGTCTCCAAAGCCGTGGTAATACCCGTAGTGCAGATGCTGGCTGGAGTCCGAGGGGAACACGTCCCAGGACGGCCTGAGAGAAACGCAGCTGCTCGGACTGCCGCTGAGGTGCAGCGAGCCACACATGTCGCTTCTAGACTCGGCACGGGTCGGGTGGCAAAGTCCGTTTGCGGCGGCGGCACCGTTGATGGCAAAGTCCTTCTGTTGCACATGACCGTTCATCAAACCTGTGGCTGTTTCTACGGTGCCATCTGTCATTCAAAACAAGACAAAGGTCAGAGAGAGCCACACAGCCTCCCCGAGTGTATCCTGAAAGGTGAAGGAGCACCGCAGGGAGCTAATGTATCATGCCAGTTTTAACAAGGTTTTAATTCTCTCTCCGTATGATTTAATGTACCTTCAGAATCAAATCACACAATCGAGTTTACAATATTACACACAATGTCAAACTCGACCACGTTTAGTGAATACTGTTTCACATACAAGCAAACTTCGAGCAAACATGCCAACACGAAGATAGAAGCATGAGGATATTTGCATAATGATAACCGATGGCTGTGAACTTTCATTTATTGTTAGAATACACCCAAGGGTGTCCAACTCCAGTCCTGGAGGGCCGGTGTCCAGCACAAACACATTCACTAAACCTGACCATTAACTGGTGAGGTGAACCAGGTGTTTCTGAGCAGGAGAATCCCCAAAACCTGCTGGACCACAGTCCTCCAGGACTGGAGTTGGACACTCCTGTATTAACCAATAGCTTTGACTGAAATATTCCTTAAATGCTCTGGTTCAAAATCATGCTATGCGCATTTGTGTCCATCTAATGGAGTTTTAACGGACCATTAGAGTCTGTTCTCAGCATCAAATCACAAAGAAAAACGGTGGAAACGACCCACGTCAAACATTTGACAAGAGGTGACCAATATGACAATAGTATATCAGTATCAAGACTAATTTGATTGTTGAGACACTCTACACTTTTCTGAGGATACCGCAGATATTGCCAGTACTAGAAAAACGCTGACCGTATATTACGAGAATATTTAATCCATAATGCCCAGGGTCAGATATTTGAATTACATATGGTGTCCTTCTCAAGACTGAAACTACAAAAGTGTACAGCGTGGTTTTGGTGGTGATTACAAATAGGCATAGGAGTTTGTGCAGCGCCAGGGAACAGGCATGGATGACTCAGGCGTGGGCTTCGGTGTTTGAGGGGTAGGAGAAAGGCTCTCCATGGCAACACTGTCTTCATGACGTTCACTGTCAGTAGGCATGGGTGGAAAAGGTCCAGTCCCACCTGATTGATTGTCTGGAGCAGATTCCACATGCATGCTCTCGACCTCCTCCCCCATTCCATTGAGCTTCTTCACAGTGAACTCCATGCCTGAATGGAGAAACATTCCGACAGTAGTTACGTACACATGCAACTGTACATCATTAATAAATGAAGTAACATTCCAATACACTTCATTGAGCATTTCTTTAATTACAGTAAGTACTGAAAAGACACGGATCAATTTCATGACTGGTTAAATTTATCTGGGCAGGGTTGCCAAATTTCACGAGACTGACTTAAAATACCTTTGATGCCATGAGTCCAGACAGCACAACCGGCTCGGATTCACAGCGTAATGAAGTCTTTGGCATCATGCGTTAAGTGTCAGCCTTACTGTGATATGCTTCAAATTCTCAATGATAGATTTCTTCTATAGTTTCCTGATCATACTCCAGTCATTCACCAGTCAGTTCACAACAGTACAAGATGAAAAAAAAAATGTCTGTCCCAGTCTATCATACGCGGACACTTTGTTTCTTTCTTCATTTTGCCTATCCCTACTTTTTACTATGGCAGGAATGATAAAGTACTGCAGGGCTGTTGTGCCATGGCAATGACAATGTTGCGTCCTCCCCATGAAAACCACTTACTGTCAGTTCTTGCTTTTTTGGTGTGATTCAGCTCTGAACAATCAAGAAGCCTCTTCCTATTGGCTACCCTGTTAAGGAGACTTTGTTCTTGGATTGGGGGGTGGTCGGTTCCATTATGGCCAAACCCATTGAGTCGCTTGAGCTGATTTTCTGCATTGATCAGGAGCTGAGCACACTCCTGGAAGCCTTGCGCATGGGCCAGGTCGGCTGCTGTCAACCCATCCACATTCCTTAATCTGCACAGCGGAGAGAAGAGACAATTAGAACCCTACACACTAAATGTTTACATTTAAGACTAAGGAGGAAAAGAATCAACATTCACAATCAATTGATTTGACTTTCCCTACCATAAGAATTTTTTTTTATTACACACACACTGCAAAAGGAAAATCATACAGCACTGATGAACCTAGAAAAGTTGGTTTTTGGGTTTTTTTTTTAAATAAAGTTATAGTATTATCTAGGGCTGCTTTCCACAACACAGTTCAACAGTACATACTTAAGTCCACCTGCAGTGTGTAACTTAAACAAAAATAAACAATAACCACAAGAATTCAAGAATGAACCAACAGATTTAGAAAAACAAAAAAGTTCGAGATGAACAGGTACAAACAGAAATTCCTTTCTTTTTTCTTGAAGTAATTTGGTCTGCTGTGCAATGATCACGTGTGACAAATGGCCACTTTACTTACTTACACTTAATATAGTAATGTATTAAAATATATTTAAAATAAAAATTCAACCCTGTTTTGCCTCAGAATTAATAATAATATTTAGTGGGAAATATTAGATATTGCACATGTCGGAGAAATGGAACAGTTTCACATATAAATGTATATCCAGGATAAACAATGTATCCTAAGAAAGGCAATCAGTATTTTCATCATATTTGATTTAACGTTTATATGTTAAACTGTTAAATTTCCCCGACACACACTAAACACCTAAATGTTAACATCTGAATTCTAAAACAATCCTGGAACTCCAATATAATGTGCCTTTCTCTACATTTCAGTATAGGTGATTCCAAATTCTGGTCTTCTTATGTTTGTGTTTAAAGATGAATAAAATTGTTAAATGTGTCTTAAATATATTTGTACTAGAAACTTTTAAACTATATAAAACTAATATCACTCATGTGGCTATCAGTTATTGTTTTACTAAAAGTATTAATACTATTAATCAAAATTAACTCTGTGATCTTAATGATACGATTCCGTATTCATTCGGAGTTGGAAACAGGCTTTCATACGTCTCTGAATTAACAATGTTACTCACCGCAGCCAGGACAAATGACAGTGCCTTTATAAGACTGGAGGGAAACGCCTGAATAGACCGTACTCTTCAGATAGAAGAGGGTCTCATCTAGAAGTGTTGCTGTTTATTTTGAACATAATAGTTTGGCACAAAAAAAAAAGTGAAAAGGGAACAAATAACCTACCAACGAGTGTTTTTGTTTTGTTTTACTTTACTTAGAGCTTAAATATTTTCTATACCAGTAAGTAAAACCATTTTAGCAGAACAATTACATTGTAAAAGGGATTTACACTCCTCTTATCCTACAACTTATCAAAGGCCTTAGAATAGGTGCAGCCAATATGACAACAGGCCCTCATTATTATAAGTGACCAAAACTTTTTCTGAGCAAATTAGTGCTTTTCTCAGTACTAATAGAACACTTAATACAAAAAAAGATTACAAGATATAATCTGTATATACTACATCACACAGTAGTTAATTGTATTTCTTCCTCTGTTTGTTTTTAAATAGTTCACTTCTGCCGGAAAAATGTTGTTCACAAAGTCTTTTCATATTTTTTATTTATTGTATTATAACTTTCCTTTGCCAATAACATGTGAACACATTCATTATTCATTTTGCTTGGTACAGTTGGTAGCTTAGTGGTTAGGGTGTTCACCCTGCGATCAGGAAGTCATGGGTTCGATTTCCAAGATTACTAAGCTCCTCTGAGGTACCCTGAGAAAGGTCCCCACACTGCTCCCTGCTTCCTGGCTGTCCACTGCTTCACTTGGTGAATGGGTTAAAAACAGAGAGAGAATTTCACACCGTGCGCTGTTGTGTGTTCTAATATGACAGAAAGGTCCCTTTACTTTACACTATTTGTTTCACTTTTTAACTGTTTTTTTTTAATTACAGTTAATTAGAAACTTTGATGAGGATTATTTTCTCATATGTATGAACCGTATGTTTGAACTGTAGGACTTGTGTCTAAAGAAGGAAACTACAGTCTATAGTCTACCGCACACCAAGTGAGAACTGACACATGGCAGCCCGGGGGGGATCATACAGAACATAGGAACCGGTCATAGAATAGAACAAATAATAAAAACAAAACAATAGTAGTTAACAGGAGTAAAAAATGATGTATTTAACTGATCAATTTTTTTGTATTATTTAGTACATTTATTGCTAACTTCTCAAACATGTTCTTTTCAAGCTAAAAAGGTATGAGCTGAGAAGTTATACCTGGCTAATAACAGTAGCTAACGTTAGAATTTAACCATCCTAAAATCTAGCCGCCTTTTTTCATTAGTCGTGTTGCATACTATGCATTTGTGGTCTAGGTTTAATTTCGTAAATTTAATGTCATTTTAAGTCTGGTGCGCTGTAGCCTTTTGCGACAGGGGTCTTGTTTGAAATTTCTTCAAAAATGCCTAATCAAATTCAACAGAAATGACATGGTGGGACGCATTATGTGACAAACAAGCAGAAGATTCTGTTCATATAAGGGCAGTGTGAAAGAAGAGATGACCAATGGACATGTTAGTGGGTTCATTCATGAATTCTTCATTTGCCTGATGTCTGTCCCTCAACCACTTTCACATCAAAGTACATCAAAAACGATTAAATGGGAAAACAAGTCCTGAGTACAAAAAAAGACAAAGTTAAACAGCTTTAACATGAAAGTCAACAGCATGAATGGCTTGCCTTTACAAATCCTCACCTAAAAATTCCAAATTATTACTCTCGAAAAATTTAAATGCTTCCAAGTGCGTTTTAATTTAAAGCTGCTGAAGTATAATTTTCTTTTTCCAGGACAGTGGTAGAGAACTTATAAAGAGCTCTCTGCAGTGGAAGAGTAATTCAGATTAAAACCAGAGTAACTGGATACTCTGTACAGACAAACTATTTACAGTATTAAAAAAAATACATAACTGTAAATGTACAAATGCTTGTCCTTGCACCAATACTGAACGCAAGGATAAAGTATAAACTATCTGCTTCTGAAACTACATCACTTATTTACACGGGGTAAAAGTCATAAATTTATATCCATCAATAACAAAAGCAGTTTTATTTATAATTTTTTTTTCTCAGAAGCTCATTGAAACAAGCAGAGAAACTCAGTGGAAAGTGCAGATTCTAAACTATCATTACTACCATGTTTTTGTTTGGGCTGGCCTAAACATTTTTTAATATTCATTTGTATTCATTTCATCTTTTAAAATTTGTAGCCCAAGTGATACAGTGGGGAAAATAATTATTTGATCTCCTGCCGAATTTGTAAGTTTGCTGTCTACTAAAAAATTAACATTCGCTAATTTATGAGGTAGTTTCATTTTTACGGAGAGAGACAGAATATCAACCAATCAAGAAAAAACATGTTACATGTTACACAAAAGTTATAAATTGATTTGCATTTCATTGAGTGAAATAAGTATACCCAAGCAAAACAGACTTAGTACTGGGTGGAGAAACTCTTGTTGGCAAGCACAGCAGTGACGTTTCTTGTAGTCGGTCACCAGGTTTGCTCACATCTCAAGAGGATTTTGGCCCACTCTCTAAATCCTTTAGGTTTCGTGGCTGCTGCTTGGCAACTCGAAGCTTCTGCGCCTTCACATATTTTCTATAGGATTGAGGTCTGGAGACTGGCCACTCCATGACTTCAAAGTGTTTTTTCTTTAGCCACTTCTTTGCTGCTTTGGCAGTATGTTTTGTAGTGATGCGCGGGTCGACCCGTGACCCGCAGGTGCGGGCAGTTTTAGAGCAGACATTTTTCAAATATTGCGGGTGCGGGCAAGCGGGTCAAAAAGTTACAAAACACATTTCATTATCCATCAAAACGTGTTGTAAACGGGGTTCAAGATTTTTTTTTCCTCGGGTCGGGTTTCAGGTCATTATCCACATATCAGGTCATTATTTTGCGGGTTGGGCGGGGCGGTTTGGCTCTCCTGACAACCCGTGCAGCACTAACGTTTTGGGTCATGTTCCTGCTGGAAGACCATCCACAACCCATCTTTAGTATTCAGGGTGAGGGAAGGAGGTTCTCATCCAAGATTTTACAGTACATGGCCCCATCAACTGGCCCCTCAATGTGGTGAGGTCATCCTGTACCCTTTGAAGAAAAACATCCCCAAGCATAATGTATCTACTTCCATGCTTGACTATGGAGACGGTGTCTTCGGGTCATACTCAGCATTTCTCTTCCTCCTAACACAGCGGGTCCATTTTATTCTCATCTGACCACAGCACTTTCTCCCCAAACTTCTCGGAATCGTTTAGATGTTCACTGACAAACTTGAGACTGGCTGGACCTTCAGGCACTGCAAGATTTCAATCCATTATGATGTAGTGTGTTGCCACTGGTGCTCTTAGTGACTGTGGTCCCAACTGCCTTCAGATAATTAACAAGCTCCTCCTGTGTAGTTCTGGGCGGATCCCTCACCTTTCTCATGATCGTCCTGCATGGAGCTCCAGACTGAAGGCAACTGATGGTCATTTTATTTTTCTTCCATTTCCGAATAATTGCAGTTGTCACCTTCTCACCAAGCTTCCTGTTGATGGTCTTGTAACCCATTCCAGCCTCGTGTAGGTCTACAATCTTGTCCCCGACGCCCTTTGACAGCTCTTGGTCTTGCCCATGGTGGTGGAGAGGTTGGAATGGAAGAAACTGATTCTGTGGACAGGCGTACTTTATACACATAACGAGTTAAGATCAGGTGTATCTGTAATAGATTGATTGTAATCTGTGTGCAATATGGGCACACAGCCAGTCTATGGGAGCCAGAAGTCTGGGTGGGTTGTAGGGGATGAAATATATTTTTCACTCAATGACATGCAAATCAATTTGCAACTTTTATGTAACATGTTTTTTCTTGATTTTTGGTTGATATTCTGTCTCTCTCCATAAAAATGAAACTAACTCATAATTTAGAGAAATTTAGCAGGGGATCAAATAATTCTTATTTCCCCCACTGTATATTTAATTATCAAAATCCTTTAAAGACAGGAGCTTTGATACATATAAAAATATATTTAACAAATAAATATATCTTATATGTTAAGAAATGCTGAGCTAGCCAAATAAAATCTCTGAAACAAACTAAAACGGTCAAAGAATGAGGATACGTTTCAAGCTGCAATAACAAACATCTTTAAAACTAATGAATTATCAAACGCTAACGTCATTCTCCTTAAGAGTGACTTTAAGGATGGGTATTTGGGTACTTGTTTGGAAGGACCAGCAAGTATACCAAACCTGTAAAATGGTGTTCAGGCCTACATTTTTAATTACAAATTAATTAAATGCATTTTTCTAAGGAGTAACCTATTCTGCCTGTAGCAGTGAACAGAACTTTATACTCGACAAGTGATTCAATAATGTGTATCACAGGTTTAACAAATTTTTTTTTAGCAAATAACTCTAATTTGCAACAGGAAATATAGTATGTAACCTAGCATTCATGCAACGTTGCTTGTTTTTGGTTTACCTTTCAGTTTAACAAATTGGTGAAATCTAATATATATATATATATATATAAATATAATCAGTTTAACAAATTGGTGAAATCTATATATAATCTATATCTATCTATCTATCTATCTATCTATCTATCAGTTTAACTTGACCTCATTGACAATGGATTGATCACATTCCAATGTAAACAAAGTATTTAAGACAGAAAACAACTTTCCACCTCAGATACAATCACTGTCTGGAATACCGTCTGAAAAAGAAGTTTTGAGACTGTTCACTCAAATATATACAAGCACCACTTTGTAGGTAATGTATTTGCCCAAGGAAGCATTTAATTTTTTACACCATTCCTTGAATGCTTTGCTTTGTGATTCTAAGCACCCTTTTAAGCTTCTAGATAAGTGTCCCTTTGCTAGAATGTAGTACATTCAAGCTAATATCTAAATAACCATGTGTTGACATTTTACCTATTGAGACTAACCTGAGCGTCTGAGATGTAAAAAGCTAATACTATCTAAGCAAAGCATGCAGGTCTAAACAATACTATTACTGTTTTCCTAAAAACAAAACCAATCACCGCAAGAAATACCTCGACAGTTTGCCAGTGTGTAGATACTGAAGGAAGCGATAGTGAGAACACTCAAAGCCACAACTGTATGGGTGTTCGCTGAAGCACGTGTGGCAGATTCAGCAGTTTTTGGAATGCTTCCCACCTTTTCTGGGCATTACTTGAGAAAATCAAGTCATGTTCAAATTCAATGGCTGAAAAACATTGAGATGTGTAGGGATTTTCCTTCTCTGTAGTTTCAGTAAATTTTGTGAACATGCTACTTTCAGAAATAAAAGTGACACTTGGGTCAAATTCACAAACAACAACCAAAAAAAAAAAACAAACAAAAACAAAACACATACATTAGAGACTCTTATTTTCATATCTGTTTGATTAAATAGATCTGACACTTTTCTGAACAATGTCTGGCCTAAATCATAAACTAAACCACAAGTATAATAATCATTTGCAGGTTACGCTGCAAATAATTACAATTTCATACAAAGCTTGAGGGTTGAAAGCTCATTAGAAAGAAAAAAAAAAAAGTATTACCATGGTTATCCTAAACAATACGGTAAACATATCTAAATTTTGTTTTGAGGGACATTCAATACACGTTATAGCATTGGTTTAAGCAAAATGAAGTACTGCTGATAAGACTACCATAAAGCTTCACTTTAGCTAGATATTGGTAGAATACATTCTAAAATCTTCCTTGTCTGAAAGTCAAGTGTTGTATTTCTATACTTACAGATTTTCACATACAATCTACTATAGGCATTTATGTCTAAAACCTTGCAAGGTTTTAATATTGTGCTCTTTTTTCTTATTCATAAGCAATATCTCTAACAGAACTTGGTAGTATAATGGGTTAAAGCAGTGTATTTACATCACATTATACAAACATTTACAAACATAGGCGACCTTTGTCAACCCTTATGTCATTAAGTTAAGGATTGTACAATATAACTCAACCTTTATTTATCTGTATGTTATTGAATGTTGTCTCATCCCCTCATCACCTGCTGCTATATCATTTTATGGCATTGATTATATTTTCACAGCACAAACACGACGGCACTTTTTATAACCACTTGCATCAATAATCTGTTTTATGGTTGCTTGCTAGTTTTTGTAATAGTTTTTCGAATACTTTACTTATTCCATTTGCACTATTATCTTTATTCCTCTTGTTGCAATGCGCATGTTAATGACAAAATGATTTTCCTCAGGATAAATAAAAGTTCTTTCTTATCTTAAATGTCAATATTAGATCAAATAAAAGATGGGATTGGCGAAACATGGATTTGTTTCCCCTATTCAAGGTGGCGAAATTAACAACATCATTGAGGTGGTGGAAAGCCATTATATGACAAAAGTCATTACATTATATTACAGGACACAAAACGTCTTTGAAATTATATAAAACTTGGTTAATATGATTAAATTAATAAACAAGGTTAAAAAAAAGAGGTATATTTTGAATTGTGGTCATCTACGAACACTATCAAAAAATTAGACATCCCGTATTCTAGGACTAAACAGAGTAACAGCAGCACTTCATTTGGCGACCCTAAACTGCATTATTGTAAAACCGAGCAGTTTTTTGTTGTACACTCTTAAAACTGGCAAACATCTCAACTTGCATTGTGCAAAAGACCTAAACAGAAAACTTTGGGGAAATGGTGATTTGCAAAAATCTTCCATAGGTTTCTTGTTCTGACATTCACTATAGATGCTAATCATTGTCTCACAGATTAAATAATCATTATCTTAGATAACTGAAATACAACACAAAACCTTGTTCGCAATAATACAAAAAAACTGATGTGGTTTGGTAGCTGTTTGACGGTAAAATACGCCAAGATGTGTACATGTAACCCTGCAAGTTGCATAAGAGCAATGCAGTTCATTGACATAACAGAATGTCAACAAACTGCAACAGTGATCAGATTTAACGCTGGCAGTTTTGTAAAAAGGTTGCCCATCGTATTACAAAGGCTATTTTACAATTCAGAAGGGTTACTAGGACAACCATGACAAGTCAGATGCTTGTTTATACTATTGTAAATAAGTGGACTATATTATTATAGTAGAGATTATAGTAAGATTATAGTACATTATGTTGTCAAAACTAAAATATGAAAGTAGCAGATCTGAAACTAAAAATTCAAGACTGTTTGGTGAACAGTGTGAAAGATCACACAAAATTCTGCCAAACATCTCTTCAGCCAGCCAGTTATAGCTGTGAGAGATGTCCTTTGTCATTAACCGAAAGTCAGCATGCAGAACACTTCAGCAATACTTTAGGATGTCCAGAAGTATCAGACAAGCTGGATGCTTTTGGTCCATGAACATTTTCCTTAGAACACATCAAACTTAGCAAATGCAAAATAGACAACCTTTGCAAAGCACCCGAATTTGTTTCTTCTCCGTTTCAGGAAGGCTCTGGGCGTATAAGAAAATCACTTAAAATAAAAAAAAGGATTGTTTGGACTAAATTTGTTTTCAGGGAGTATGTAAAAATTGGTTCTGTAATATGCCATTTGACATGTGTCTTTACACGGTTACAATTACATCAATCAGTCATAACATCAAAAGAACACCTGCCTGATATTGTGTAGGTCCCACCCATGCCACCAAAACAACTCTGATCTATCAGGGCATGGACTCCACAAGACCTTTGAAGGTGTGCTGTGGTCTTTGGCACCAAGATATTAGTAGCAGATAGGGGTGTAACGGTACAGAAAGGTCACGGTTCGGTTCACACTATAGTTCTGACATCACGGAGCCAACCGTGACTGCCTCTGCCAACTCGGGTTCCTTTCCATAGGAAAACCAGGTAATCTTCTTTCATTACTCTGTGGTCTAGTTCTAATGTACTCATTGCAGGCACCTTCAGTGGTGGTTGAGATCATCATGGGAATTTCAGAAGTTTTGCTCAGTACCCATTGTCCCCCAGGCACATCAGTGAGGCACCCATGACCCAGTCGCTGGTTACCAGTTGCCCTTCCTTGGACCACTTTTAGTAGATACTAACCACAACATACCAGGAACACCTCACAAGACCAACACATGAGATTCAAGAACTGACTGTTCACTTGTGGCCTTATATATCCCACCCCCTCATCATGTGGCATTGAAACAAAAAATTCATGTTATTCATTTGACATGTGGTTTTAATGTTATGACTGATTAGTGTATATCCCATTGATCAGAAAACTTAATTTAGAAACTGGTCATTTGTGGACAACCCCACATTGTTTGGATACTAAATATGTACAAATCTTTGTGAGCCAACAAAACAGGATTATTTTAAGTGAAATACTAAAAGTAAATTACTATCGACGAAAGAGGTAACAAAACCTTATTTACTGCCAGTATATCTTAAAGGCCCTCACTGATGTTATGTATTATGCAAACTTGCAAAATCAATGAAACCACACCAAACAACTCCATGTTTCCTACATGGAAACTGAACAGCTTCTAGAGAATATACACAATTGCTAATACGTGCTTTATGTATTGATAAAGAACGGCCACATCATTTCTATAGTGAACTTCATATAGTGGAAAAGTATTTTTCCCCTTTTGCTTTCATTTTTAAATATTTGTCACATGTAATTGTTTCAGATCTTCATTCAAACGTCTTTACTTTTACAACACTAGGACAACCTGCATAAAAAAAATAATTCGTTTGTTTTATTGAAGGAAAAAAAAAAGTTTGCGTGAAAAAGGAAATGGTTTCAGCAACTGCTTAGACTAGAGTCCTGCATTCATACAAGACTTCCATGGGACCCACAATATTATTCTGCTTCATGGGGCTAATTATCAGTGTCATTCGCAGGAGCGGGCGGTTACCGAGCCCAAAGCAGGTGGGAATGGAAATACAGATACATGGAAAAATCCTACAACTCACAAACTGCAGAAAGTGCTCTAAAAGTAGAGGTCTGCATTCCTACAGTACTACAAAAAAATTACATTCAACAATTACGAATAAAAATGCAGCTCACTTTATGCTGACTGGGAATAAAAAGCCAATAGTAAAATGACTTCAAAGCACAATAAAAATATGTCAGATAATCATAATTTTTGGGGTGGTCACTTTTTCACATGGGTGACAGGTGTTGCAACACTTTTTTCCTATTTTTTTTACTATTATGTTTCTTATCATGCTTTGTATGAGGATCCGAATCCACTTGGTGTGACAAGCAAGCGAAAGCAGAGGAAATCTTTAAATTTTAATCTTTAAATATAATTTAAAGCACAATGAAGCGATGTCTGCCTGTGGGTGTCCGCTCAGCCTCTTTTTATTTGATTGCCAAGACATAGCTACTGATAAACACTTACATTTATGTCTTTTTCCTCAGTTTATAAAGAGAGTAGTCTAGTCTAATAGAAAGAACAAAGACATCCACCCCAAAACGTGACCCCCCTCTAAAAAAAAACCCACAATGAGCTTTCTTCACATCAAGTATGCATTTAGGCATCTCATTAAAGTTCATAATAAACTACTCATATAAGGAAAACATACACAATATCTACTGTTATACTATTATATAATATCTACTGAACAAATGCACAATCCCACCAGTTTTTCCCCCCAACAAAAAAAAACATTTGAGGACTCTAGAGGCCCTGTACTAAATGTAACACTCAAATCACAATTTAGCCCTATAATCCATTTAGGTGTCTAATATCTGAGAGGAAATATTCTCAGCTTGACTAGGATTTCCTTTCATGATGAACCAAAAAGGTATTCTGGGATTTACAATGAAGCTCTTCCAGTAATGAGTGTTATAATTCTACTGATCTCTGAGGTTAAATGTAAAATGCGTTTGACAGGTATCATAGGAATTCTCTATAATGTTCCATCTAGCAAAACTGCAATTTAATAACCATAACTGACTTAATTACTAATGATAAGTGCAGGCTGAATAATAGTATTTAATCACTAAATGCTTCAGAAGCTGTGATCACAGTGACTATTAGACCATTAGAATCATATCTGGGGGCTTTTTCATTACAATGCACACTTTTCTTACAATCATATTGTCTCAGGTTACATTCACTTCTTACATACTTAATTGTTCTTTATAGGAAAATCATTACACTGTTCAGCAGCACCCCTCTGAGAGAGCATTATAAGCTCTCAGTAAGACATTATTAAATTAGTGAAGAGTAAAACAGTTAGTAAAGTACTCCAAGTAAGATACAGATGATCATGCTGTGAATTAAAGATCAAGCCACTAGAGCGTATATAAATTACACGTATTCATTTGATAACTTAAACAGCCAAACGATGTAGAACATGAATGTGCCATAGCTTTTTGTCCCAAAAGGTGATTTATTTTACCTCAGATTATATATTAGTCACAGAATCCATATTTGCAGGGCTTTTGCATGTCCCAGAATAGCTACTGGATTAGCTGAAAACATCCTGGTTTGTAGTTGCGTTTTATTTTTGTTTCTTTTTCAAGGGAATAAACAAGGAACTGTGCATTCGTTTTGTCAAATTATGAAACATGATCATGACTCAAAGACTCAAATTTTTACCTTCAGTCTGAAATCATGAACACAGGTTAAGAGGTCACATTTATTCAAATAAGGGAACTCCACCAAACTTGCTTGGTTAACCAAATACTAACAGCCTTTGATCCAGCACAGCAGAAACGGCAGCTTCATTTAAATCCTTTCAACAGGACCAGGCTGCCGTTCAGTCTGTGTGTGTGAGGGTTAAATTTATTTAAGAATTTTCTTCCAAAGTGAAGCTTTGAAGCATAACTGTCCTTAGAGCTACATGGGATGTAATTCCTTACGGACATAAAAATGATTTGAAAGGCCCCTGCGCATCCAAAAAGCGACTGGGCAAATTAGGCTGCCAGCCACTGAAAGAATTTTAGATCTGCACCATCTGGCTCCTTTAGAAATCCAGCAAGACGACTTACATGTTTTTGCAGGTTTTGGAGGTGGAGGTCCCTTTTCAGACAGTTGTTACATAGTTAATAGCAAAAACATCTTAATTAAGAAAGAAGCAGAGGGGGACTTACTCCGTTTTAGCACCCGATATCAACAGGGCATTGATGCACTCCATGCTACCTGATCTTGCTGCCTTGTGGATGGGGGTTTCACCCACATAGTCCTAGAAGCACATGAGATACACATTTAATACTAACATAATAAACAGAATGCGCTGCTTAGCCATGAACACCAGGTAAAAGAAATGAAAAGTTAAGTTATAGAAACACCTACTGTCCGAGTGTCCAGTGTTTACTGGTGAACAAACACTTGCAACTTATCACGGAGATTTTTTGCAGGCATTCTTTATCAACACAAAACTCTATAGGAAAAATCAACAGTGAGGGAATAGCGTAAACTAAGGCCAAAAGGCATTACTGTTTTCTGACAGCAAAATGCAACCTTCTTACTAAATAAAATTCTTTACCTGCACATTTTAGACATGCTACAGTTAATCTTACTCGACTTAGTAAGCACTATCATCAATTGATTTGCCAGTTACTCCTTAAAACAAGAAAAAGAAGTTATATTGTTTAGTTTTGGGGCAAAATATGTGCACCGTAAGAGTGATATATTTTGAAACAGTTAAATAATTCATAGAAGACGGACAACATCACTGCTCACTGTGCATGTCTATGCAGCAGCTGTGATCTTAATGTGAGCAGAGCATATAGGAGACAGAGCCAGAGCCCATGAGGGACAGACTGAACTCTTAACCCGGACTCCACCACTCCCTCTAGGGGCAGGAAGGCACTCACTGCACTGGTGGCTCCTCAGAGACAGTGGATGAGGCTGCAGAATGTAGGTCAAACTGCACAATTATAGAACTCACTTCAGCAGCAGGGTTTTTCTGGCCCCAACCATCCCAGAGCGACCCTCTTTCTGTCCTCACTGCACAATATGACGGTCTTTGACTGTCTAAATTTGGGGTCAAGCGATCCGCCAGGATGAGGTAAAGGTTAACTAAACCGGCGCTTCATCTAAGCTTTAACTGGCTTGACCAAAGAAGGCTACAGAAATAAACGTAGAGAAGAATCACGCATCAGAAGATGAACTGGGGAGCAGCAATGCTTGCATTAAGTGGCAAGAGGATTGGCCTGGTAGAGATTTACACTGATCGCCGTAAAGCAGACAGAGAGAGGATGGAGGTAAGAGGGTGCTTAGCTGGGATTTTGCCTCCTTTGGCTGCGTTTGCTCACTTCTTGGGCAGGGGCCTATATAGTAGGAATGTTTGGCTTTCTAAGAAGAGCAATTCTGAAAAAATAAAATGATTAGTGGACAGTTGTTGTTTTGTTTTGTTTTTTTTTAAGAAAGCAAATTACCAAGATTTTCCCAGTGTGCAATAGGGTCACCCTGGTGGTCCTTAAATTGGAAAAAAAAATGAAGGAATTGTTTACTCAGCAAAGTCAGCCAGAAACTGCTGAGAATGTTCCTCAGAGAGTGTCGCATTCGAGGAAACCCAGCATATTTTATTTACAGTTTTTATTTACAGTTACTTCTCAATAAATACTTAAAATGAATGTTTCTGAAAATGGATGTTACTGGATTGGACACAGTCTCCTCGGCTATGGTTTCGCATTTATTTATGACTGCAACCATAAATTCACTAATGACATCTTTTCTCATCTAATGAAACAGACACTCGGTTTATTTTACAATGGAGGGAAACACATGGCTTCTATAAAAGAAAAAAACGGATTATGACGTTTTGTGAATTTATTCAGAATCTCTATGTAGAAACTCTAATTTTTCTTCCACCTTCACCACATCATTTTATGTTTACTTACTCAAAACAGTCAGGAGGAAAAGGGGGAAACAAGAAGAAACAGAAGAAAAAGCACTTGTAGTTTTTTTCTTAACATATAAAAAAAATGTGACCTTTTTGTCTCTATATTACAAGGGAAAACAAAAGAAATAGATAAACATCCTCAGTCCTTCTACAGTACACTTGCTCACATATATGTTTTTGTTTGCTTGCTTTATGTAATCTTGCGAAATGCAAACTTTTTCCACGTTAAAGGACTCTCACATTATGTAATGCAAACTCCAGAAGCATAAACACTGGTCTCACAATAGTTCACCTTGATTGTCCTTCACCAACAGAGTTCCCTGGTGCAGTACTGATCATGGTGCTGCTGCCAAATTACAGTCTAAACTATTGAATGCATCATATTTCTTTCCGCAGTTATAACAGCCTCAACCTTACGATGTCTAACCACTGTTTACATCTGTCAGAACAGTGGAATGTTTCCCAAAGCTCACAAGTGGTGCAAACAGATTTGTGGCTCATTTCTTTTCAGGTACCCTATTAAAAGTTTCACCATACAAAAGAGTATGCAGGTGTTTACTGATTTAGCAGCTGTTTACAGTCACTCAAGGCTGATTAGGAACGAAACTAAATGCATTGCTTTAGTGATGAGTAACTAAATTAAATTAAAGAATTACTCACCACATCTTAAAAGCGCTGTAGTGTTGAATCAGAAAATCAAAAAAGGAAACAATGCTACCTGCCAAAATCTGTTATTGTACAAAAAACAGTCAACTTACAATGAGGGTGAAGCCTCAAACCTTTAAGCAAATCCTATTATTTTGCCATATTTAGATACAACCCTGACATACTGGACCACAAAATCTAAAACTAATACAGAAAATTCTACACCTGAATAGAAAAAAAATTGTTTAGTGAATAAATATACAGCAAATGTTTACAAATGTGTAATTTTTTTTGCCAATTACAGTAGGTTGAAAGTTATGGGCAGAATCTGCTGTAGACAGCAAAAAAAGTAGCGGGAGACCATGTTTTAAAAAAAAAAAAAAAGGCTATGGAAAAACTTAACTCCAGGAAAAAAATAAAAATGGGAAAACATAACAGACCAAAAAAGTAGAACATTTATACATAATCACAATAGCTTAATAGGCTGATATTCAATCATTTGTTACCAATAGCTCCTACACACTGGTCGTTTGTAGGCCTACTGCTATAAAACAATGTTTGTAATGAGGCATGCAGTCGTTCAGTGTTCTGAACCCTTACGATATACTTAGAGAGGAGCGCTGCGTTATAATGCATCACAAAAGTATGATCATGTTGCTCAGCCCCACCCATCACAATCCACTGTATTCGTTCCAATGACTTATAAGAGCACCCACCTGTCTGTTGATATCAGCACCTGCCTGCAGGAGCCACAAGAGGCACTTTGGGTGTTCTCCAAACGCAGCGATGTGTGCTGGAGTCTGCGCAGACCGCGATGTGACAGCATTCACCTCACAGCCGACCTGCACGAGCCGCAACACGCACTCCAGCTACAGCGGGGAACAGGGAGACAAAGACATTAAGTGTTGTTGTAAGCAGGGATTAGAGCCAAAGTCCTCACCCAGGCGGCACCGCATTTTGAAACACGCAATGAAAGTCTGACCTTGCGAAAATGAAGCAGGCTCTTCTTGGAAAACACCCAGGAAAAAAAAAAATTGGCGGGAAACAGTTCAACCACCAGGGACATGCCATAACTCAGTTCCCACCAGACAATGTGATAAGGGAAGGCCTTACTGTATTGTTGTAAAATGGCATCTAAACTGGCATGCTTAATACAAACACCATTTAACTTCTTTGATCTCAGTCTCCCAGCCCACAACATCAAACTACATTTAAACCTTTTATACAAAGTCTGTTGTGTTCTGACTGGTTACAGCTGTTTGAAGCTCATGTTTCTTGGCCCTCTTTCACCATGTGGCTTCAGCTGCTGTTTGGTTGTTTCCACACCGAAAGCTTTTCTGGTCTTCTGGCCCCGCTCTCCCAACATTACACACAAACTTTCCAACATACGAGCCACTTTCTTCAGACAAACAGATGCACCTGCCAAACTTCTCCTCCTCTGATCTGCGGACAGACAGCAGAAACGTGAAACATCTGAGGCATGAGATGCTGGCTCACCTCGCCTCCTCCCTACATGCTTTACAGAATTACATTTAGAGACCAAACAATAACAGTGGCCACAGGAGCTCTTTAGCCATAACATAATGCTGTAAAGAATGTCCCTAAATGTACACAGAAAAAGGCATAACTACAAACTTACACCCACAAAAATATCCACACTAACTTAAAAGTGCATCAAGTTCAGGGGGCTGTTTTGTCTAAGAAGAATAGTCCTGCTCTGCCTTGAACCGTGCCCCACTTTTCAGCACTATTTTCACTTGGCTCTTGTCTCAGGGAGTTTCTGTGGAAACATCCGTTAGGGACAGAGACTAAAAATAGATATGGGCTGCTAAAGGTTTTTTTTTCTCTTTTGATCATGATGAATGTGGGTATTATGACACAGTGGCATAACGGTTCTCAATAAGCCTTTGTGCCTTTACCCATGTTACGTGTCCAAAAGTTTGCATACAGCTGCTCATGAATTTCTCCGGTAATCAAGGGTATTAAAAGAGAGTTTGCCCTCACTTTGCTGCAGTCTTCTGAAAAAAAACTTAGACAAGATAGCTGTGAGGATTCCCTCCACGACTAGAGCATAAGTGAGGTCATGGCATTATGTGGGATGATTAATTATGTACCATAAAGATAGAGCTCAATCACTCCAAAGAACACGGTTTTACTTCTACACAGCCCAAAGCTGTGGCTCTAGACATTGGGCAGCGGTAAGCCTGGGTTATTTGTTACTACTCTGGAGCTTCCCATTCAACTGGCTGCTCTCAGGGATCCTGATTACTCAGCTTCTTCACTCCCAAAAAAGCACACTTTGTGACCCATCTTAACACATTATGTGATGAAAACAACATGAGAAGTGTTGCCCTTAAGTGAACACACTGATGTTTCAAGTTGAAGAAAATGTGTTAGTTTTAACACATTTGGAGAGTGTCTCCTATCAATCAGGGAAACTCTTCACAAAGTCACAAACAAGCAGGTCAAATTAATAATGAGAACTACACTATACGAATAAAAGCATTGGGGACCCATCAGTTTTTCAGGGTTTGGGCTAGGCCCCTTATTTCCAGTGACAATCTTAATGCTTCAGCATACCAAGATATTCTGGACAACGCCATGCTTTCAACTTTGTGGACAGCTTGGGGTGCACAAATTAGGGTCAATAAAGACATGAAATTGCAATGGCATTAAAGTCCCTGCTAATGTCATGGTCAGGCGTCCCAATATTTTTGTCCATTAATGTTTATAACTTGGGGTCAAAGGAGAACCCTTTTTAAACAGCTCTTTTGGCGCCTCGTCTCCCATTGGCTCCCGTTCAGCCAATCAACAGGCAGCTTTTGTCCTCGCGCTCACACCTGGAGACTGATGGCACCGGTCTCTTTGCAAGTTGATTATTTTGCCTCTCAAACCCACACGGTTACTTCTCACACACAGTTGACGACTCTTATCACTGTTTAACTTCATATCCTATGTTTACACTCCAAGCATCAGTACATCATTTCTGGTTGATGAAAGTGTCACAACGGCACGTTGTTAGCCCATCTAAACCCCAAAACCAACGTTTTTTTCTCTTAACGGAGGCTGGATTTTAATGGCCGAGAACGTAGCAGACCCTCTTCGCGGCTGTGGGCCTCGTAGACACAACAATGAATTTGCTAGCTAGTTTAAAGCAAAAAACAGTCCGTAGGACAAAGCTGTATGGTTAAACTTGGCACAGAAAGCAAAAAAAATGTTTTAAAAAGGTAGCGACGTGACGTTCATTAACGTTCACCGAAAGGTCAGTTAGCGGTACCTTCCCGAAGTGAGCCGCCCAGTGAATGGGCGTCCAGCCGTAGAAGGAGTCCTCGGCGGCTAGGTCCTCTCGGCTGGCCGAGCACTGCTGGAGCAGCGAGCACAGAGCCCCTACGTCCCCGTCCCTGCAGGCGCGGTGGATGGGGAAGCGAAGGTGGAGCAGCTCGTCATTACTGAAGCCGGACTCGACGCCCACAGACATGGCCGGTGTAGCCTCAACTGTGAAAACTAATAAAAATGGAGCTTCCCCGAGCACGCCGTACATTCACAGGGAGAGGGCTGGACTTACAGACAACAGACTAAACACACCGGGACGGACACACAACCACACGCTCTGTTAGTGCAACTTGAGTAACCACAAGTAAAACCCGGACTAGACTTTTTGACGCTTCTACTAATGTAGGCGCCAAAAATAGACATGGATTATGGATTCGGATTCTCTGTTCAGAATTACAGAACGCCTCAGCAATGTTTAGCGTTTATCTTTTAAATGCCACACATTACATCTTATTGTATAAATCTGAACTTTATTTCTTGGTTAGCCAAATAACACAAGCCAAAGATAACCCTTGGAAAAGGTGCATTGTTGTAGCAACTAAGTGGACAGACACACACACACACACACACACACACACACACACACACACACACACACACAGTTAGTTTAACTTGAGTAGCCACTTGTAAAACCCGGACTGGATTTTCTAACTCTTCTAGTTAAGTAAACGCCAAAAACAAACATGGAACATGGATTCGGATTCGCTGCTATACCTTGCTTGCTTTTTCACATTTACAAAACACTTTAAAAAGCCTTTTAATCAGAAGAACTTACATCAAACAGAGCATGTCATAACATGTTATAATGAGGCAGGAGAAGACGGTACACACATATTACTGATGCTTTCTCTGCTCTAATGCTAAAATTGCTAGTAGTGACCTTAAAACTGCAGAGAGGGAAGCATAAATATCCAATGCAATACAATAGTAGATTTGAGACCAAACTGGCACTTTATTATCAAGAAACAAATCTTGTTAGTGAGCTCCAGTTTTGGAGTGAAAAAGGAAGGTTTTGTAAAGACTAGAGTAAAACAATCTGCCTAAAATCGTATATATATATGGTGTGAAATTACGACCAGCTTTCTCAGGACAGTAGCTCAAGTCTTTCTGTCCATTTGAGATTTCATTATACAGCAATAGAAGAGGGGAGATGAGACCAAAGTGCAATAAACACCATCACAATCCAGAGTATAAGTGATTTACCCCCTCAGACAATGACAACTCATTGTAAACAAACAGATGAAACCTTAAATATGAGAGATTGATATGAGAGAGCCATTTATCACTGTAATAAGGCTTTTATGAAGGCATCCAAATGAGTTTATGCCATAAAACCCAGAAGAGGCATCATCTGCTCAGGCTCAGGCACATTAAAGATCTCATTTAGTGGAAAGAGAATGATCTAGGTCCTGACACCAGTAGAGAAAATGGAAAGACAGAAAAGATGGAAAACTATGGAAAGCTGTATTAGTTTTCGATCTGTTTATGGCCAAAGTGCAATAAGGAAGTTGGCCATGGATTTGTTGTTTTCTGTTTGACAAAAACAGCTCAGATTCATGCCTCTGAGACTATTCAAATTCACAGATCCACAACAGATCCTTTTACACTACATGGACAAAAGTATTGGGACGCCTGGCCATTCCATCCAGGCCTTTAATTGCGCTCCAATACATAGACTTTAATATGGAGTTGGCCCCCCTTTGCAGCTATAACTGCTTTCACTCTTCTCAGAAGACTTTCCACAGGGTTTTGGAGAGCTTCTGTGGGAATTTGTGCCCATTCATTCTGTAGAGCATCTATGGGGTAAGGCACTGATGTTGGAATCTCCATTCCAGTTCATCCCAAAGGTGCAGGATGGGGTTGAGGTCAGGACTCTGTGGGGACCAGACCTCCACACCATATTAATCTAACCATGTCTTTATAGAGACTGCTTTGTGCACTGGGACACAGTCATGCTGGAATAGAAAAGGTTCTTCCTCAAACTGTGCCCACAAAGTTGGAAGCATGGCGTCGTCCTGAATGTCCTGGTATTCTGAAGCAATAAGGTTGTCCTTCACTGGAAGTAAGGGGCCCAGCCCAAATCCTGAAAAACGGGTATGTCCCGATACTTTTATCCATAAAGTGTATTACTGTTAGAGGAGGGCAAAATGTCCCATGACAGAATAGACGAGCTCTTATAGAGCACAGAACTGTGTGTTAAACCTGTATGTCTTCAGTGCTGGCTAAATCAGTTTTTTAATCAGTTTTACGTTTTCATTATTAGTCTGAGAAGACAACCTGAGGAGAACCGTCTAAAAGCTCCACCAGAGGGAGCCAAAGACTTCACCGTCACTCTCCATCTTCATTGCGGACACAAACCTTCTTTACACACTGCTAAATTAGTTATCAACCTTTCTAAAGATGAAAACCATAGAATCTGCTAAAGTATCACCTTTACACTCACCAAAAGAGGTAACTTACATGTCAGTCTTCGGGAACTTTTGTACTTTTGTTTGTATTTATTTATTAATTTTGATTCAGGTCCCTGACTCTGGTAACGCCACTGTGAGGTAGCTAAAGTTAATTAGCAAGCTAAAGTTTAAGGAATGGTTAATCATGAAACACACTCCAGAATTGTGAATCGTGCCGTCAGAGATACAAAAACACAACTAAAAAAGACAGACTTTAGGTCCTGGATGGCACGAGACAAATTACTTTTGACCAGCTCTCTCTCAAAAAAAGAAAAGAAAATACAACACAAAAAGACAAAAGTATAGGGACACACCTGTTTTTCAGGGTTTGGGCTCCTTCCAGTGAAGGACAATATTAATGCTTCAGCAGATCAAGACATTTTGGACAACGCCATGCTTCCAATTTTGTGGAAGCATGGCGTTGTCCACAGTTTGGGGAAGAACCTTTTCTATTCCAGCATGACTGTGTCCCACACAGAGCCCTGACCTCAACCCCATCCAACACCTTTGGGATCAACTGGAACGGAGACTGTGATCCAGACCTTCTCGTCCAACATCAGTGTCTGACCTCATAAATGCTCTACAGAATGAATAGGCACAAATTCTCTCAGATACTCCAAAATCCATATTAAAGTCTATGTATTTGAATCCAATGTCATTAAAGTCCCTGTTGGTGTAACGATCAGGCACCCCAATACTTTTGTCCATATGGTGTATTTGTCACATTTAGGAATGACCTTGGGTAAGATTAGCAGATTAAAATATAATTTAAACTGAAAAAGTATTAAGCTGTGATACTATTGAGTCTAAAGGGGAATTGTGGCCCAAGATAAGCTTTTAATATGTTATTTGTTATATTTTTGCAGTATTCTTTAGCTCAGCATTATATTCCTCAAGCCTCATCGGTTATACAGAATTTGTGATTTATATAATTTGTTTTCATTCATGAATGTCTCACTGTAATACCCAACATGAGTTACACAAATGTATTATATGACCTCTGTGAATGCCTGTGGTGTCAACCAGTCTATACAGGATAAAAAATTTAACCAAGCCAGCATTAGTGCAATCTTACCTCAGTCACCAAACAAAATCAGAACAAGACAATCAAATAGGCTTATAATCAAAGAAACAAACAACTGTTCTATCTTTATTTAACACAAAATTAACTCCAGAATTGTTTTATTCTCAGCCAGAGGTATGAGGTACACTATATGGCCAAATGTATTGGGACACCAACAGAGACTTTACAAAGACATTGCAATACATACCAATTAAAATACATGGACTTTAATATGGAGCTGGACCTTGCTTTGTTGCACTAGGACACAGTCATGCTGGAATAGAAAAGGTTCTTCCCCAAACTGTGTCCACAAATGTGGAAGCATGGCGTTGTTCAAAATGTCTTGGTGTGCTGAAGCATTAAGAAGTAAGAGCCCACCTAAATTCAATAATTAAGAGGCATGTCCCAGTCCATATAGTGTAGTTACTTTGCTTTTGTAGATTTTAGATTGTTTTCCCCCTTCGACACCTTCGTGCCGACGATTTAAAGACATTTAAACACCTGAAATAAGTTTCTTTGGCTTCACAGTAGTAGTATTATCTATCTGCCCTCCTTATTCACTCAGGAGCTGATGGATATATCATCAGAAGGCGTCTTCCTGGTCTTTAGAATATCTCACTGTAAAAACGTACACTCCACATTTTTCATTTTGGCCTCTTTAGAGTGTATAGTCTTAGAACTCTGTGTTAAGTTGTGATGATCCCAAGACACCACAAGATGTCAGTACCGTTTCAGTTTAAGGCATTTTGCCTGTGAAATGCACAGAGAGGAATGACATCTACCGCCAGTGGTTCGCTTAACACAGTTTTCACACATTTTCATATTTTGCCTCCTGTAACACACCTGATCCAGCTCAAGAGGGTTTTGGTCAGTAACCCCTGACCAAGTCCAGTTGAGTAAAATTGAAACTTTGCAGTGGGAAACACTGATCTAGATCATTTTGACGTGATCATCTCAGCACAGTTCTTATACACTGCAAAAACTCCTGATCTAACCAAGACTTGCAATCTTATTTTTAGCCTAAAAAGTCTTCTTGATCTTATTTTG
>JBBPCY010000082.1:25691798-25705549 GCA_037974405.1 Brachyalestes nurse | reverse complement strand
AGCTAACTGAGCGTCAGGAGCTACATTTAGAGCCAAATCCATATTTCCAGTTATTTTGGTGAGAGTAATTTAAAAGTAATACAATAACAGTGTAATGCCTTACATTTTAAATACAGTAATATTGTAATGTAACAAATTACTCTGAAATGACAGTAACAAGTAATAAATAACGCATTACAGTTTTTAAGTAACTTGCCCAACACTGTGTACTACAAACATGAGATCATGTTCTTAAATGGTCAGCACATATTTAGTTTCTGAAGGCTCTGGCACTGGCAGAACTTTGCAATTGGTCTGTTTCGTTGGCCTTACATGGCCATTCTGTTCCTTCTGTTGAGTGAAGCGCCATGCATGCCCATAACCATAAAACAAATCAAAAAACCACCTGTTCCACAGTGGTCCTGATTTCACATTATTATAGACTGTTGTAACACCAGCCTACCATCCTAGTAGCAGTTTACTGGTTTACCAATTACAAGAATAACCCTTGCAGCTCCTCTCCAGCTAGTCCGACAGCTGGAGCTCCGTTTTTCCTGGCTGTTAAAGTGTGTGGTTGTGGAAGACTTTCATAAGTTTCTCTCCTGACTAATGGATCCCTTGAGCCTATTTTTCAGACATCATCCACAGTGTAATCAGCAGATACGGCAGGCTAATCAAGAGATGGCAGGCTCCCACTGATCCTTTGGTGTTATCAAGGGGAGTAGGCCCACTCATTAGCCTACACTAGATTTTCTGCCTCGCATACATCCCTGAGCCCAGCTTGGTTTCTTATGAAATCTTTTAAATGATTGTTCTTTAGAGAACCATTTTTATAAATGGGACATGTGAAGGTAAAGAGTCACTTTAAAGCTTATAGGACCTCCAAGTACTGTAAAGGTTCAAGAAAGGACCCTTTCTTGCACACAAGAGTCTGTTTCAAACATGTGTCTTTAGGGAACCAGACGTTCTTGCTCAAACAACGCCTTGTAACACATTTTTTAAGATTGTAGAGAGAAAGATGTAGGAAGATCCCTGGGCCCTGGTGTGGACAGTGAGATCCAACAGAGTGAACAGCACACAGAATCTGATAAGTTAAGTTCTGCCTTCCCTGTCAGAGGCTGTGACACCTGTTCCACTGAACCACTTCCTGTCATGGCCTGTTCTCCTGCCTATGTCTTTGGCTTCTGATGGCTGACATCTTAAATCTTTCAGTCATCGCAGAATTTCAACACTGCTGATTAGATCAGCTTGCTCCACTTGCTCCACATCCTTGGGGCTGGGGTTCATTCAGCAGTCGGGAGCAGCTCAGAAGAACATGTACTGTCCTGAAACACTGAAGCGGATGGTCTGTTGTTGACCTCATTGCAAGCTCTTTCCTACCTTTTTACTCTCTCTCATGTTGATTTTCCTCATTTTCTAGTTTTTGGACCAGTTCTGTTTTGTGGTCCTTTTCCGATTCTGTGTCATCCTGTAATTGTTTTTAATGGCTCTGGACTTGTATACCCTATCTCATGGTTTTCTATCTTGAAAATTGCGTATCATGTTTATATTTAGTTGTTTAATGTTTGGACTACAGAGCACATATGTAATGGAAAGTTTTCGTTCAGCAATAGTATGTGCTTTGACAATGCTCAAGAACATCAAACATCAGACTTCTATTAACTGGCAGAACCTTTTCTAAGTCAGTGTGTCCTCTAATTTAACCTTAACTTTTAATTTAAAGTTAAGCATTCCATTCAGTTCCATTCACAATACCTTCCAGTTTCGCTAAACTCCCCATTGTTGAGTCGCCTGACATTTCCATCCTTCCTCTCATTCAACGTGCATCAATGGACCCTTGAACTAGAATCAACTGGTCTTGAATGATACAGTTCAACTGTAGGAGTAGTAAAGTTTAGCATTTTGTTTGCAAAATGCATTCCCACGCTGCCGATGCTATTGTTCTTAGTAAATTGGAGAACTATGCAATGGCTTTTGTGGTCCTTTTGAGTACCACCAAGAGAAAAACATAGTTGAGGTAAAAGTGGAAGAGTATGCCATGTACGGTATATAGTTGCATAAGAAGACAAACACATTTTTTTTGCCTCTTGGTTAATGATACAACTTTATTGTGGTCACTTTTTAGTAGACCCCTCAGGAAAGGGGCTGTTATAAGGAGAACTAGAGGCTACAGGACAGGGAGGAAAAAAGTCAGTGGGACATAAGAGATAAGGCGAGAAGTGAGCGGACACAGGTGAGGAACACTAACCAGGTGGCTGGGTGGTCCCCGTTTTGGAGCCTCTTACAGATCAAAACCCCTTTGAGGAGAACGAAACTTGCAACCTTTACCAAACCCTCTTTTATAATCCTCTCCACTGACTTAGAGCAGGGCAACATCTTACCCTTATTCGTAAATAAAAGCGAAACAGATGTGTAAAATCTGTCGCAAGGGCCTTTTACAGCAGTGAAGTGTTCATATGATCGAGCTGAGTAGATCGCCAAGGAGCCCTTGTGTTAAATGTAACATTCTTTAGAGGACGCATTTGTTGACCAGAAGGTGAGAGGTTTGGGTTAAAGGAACCTTTCAATCAGTTGTTATAAACCCCAACCATTCCTCTTGATCTGTTCCTCACATTAGTATAATCATTCAAACAATCTTGACAGTCATAGGGTTTTTAAAGCTAAGATCTAGAAGAGGGTATTAGGCTAGATATACACTGATACCTTTAGGGGCGAAGTGGGGAGAGGGCTAAGTTTAGTAACTGCAGGGGGGTTTGATAGCCTAACTGCCAAACCTACTCGCGAGGTGCCCCCCTTGCTTGAAGCCAAGGCCCCCAGCTGAGCCCCCACTTGCCACCTCTTTTCCACCGACCGCTAGAGATGGTCTAAGAGGAGGGGGCAGCGTTGGTCTTGTCGTCACGGGTGACAGGAATGCTGCGGTCGCCGCGGCTGGTGTCCGAGCCGCCCGTCTTGGGTCCGCAGATGACGAGGAGGCCGTCATTCGACAGGGTGCAGGTGATGGCCGACTGGTCCACGTTGGAGGGCAGGCGGTAACGGCGGTGGAACTCGCGGGAGATGTAGCCATGGTCATCCTGCGAGCAAGGAGAAGAGAGATTCACGGGTAAATATGTTCTTCAGCTGGAGTTGCTTAGGTGTGAAACTTAGCTGGCAGTACCTTGAACAGCAGATGTTGATTTAAGTCAGACATGGGCAAACTACGGCCCATTTAGTTTTTCAGTCCATCCTGCCGAATTTGTCTAAATTATATCATTTAATGACATTCATTTTGCATTTTGTCCTGCAATGCCTATGTTTTCCCAGTAGATGAGGAATTCCAGACGCATAAACTTTTGTTGAGGTGTGACGTATTACTTCCACTTCACTTTTTGGGTTCGCCCTTAGAGTCACATAGTAAACACCAGCGGACCAAAGAAAAGAAAAATGGATGGTGAATGCCGAGTGTTTAAGAGGGAGTGAACAGCAAAATATTTTTTTCACCAGAGTCCGATCAATGACTGTATGTCTGATTTGCCGGGAAACTGTTTTGGATTTCAAAGACAACAATATCAGCCGTCACTTTGCCACGAAGCATGCTAACATGCTAACTGTGCTCTTGGTCTGGTCCCTCTGTCAAATTTAAGAACCCATTGTGGACCACGAGTCAAAAAGTTTGCCCACCCCTGATTTAAACCTTAGCCTCACAACCTAATAACTCAGCAACAAGCCTGCAATTTAAGGTTAAGTACAGCTTAACAGGTTTATAGAACAGTTGTGAACTACTTGAGCACTGATTCAAGATTCAAGATTTTTATTTGCCATTTGCGCATAAGACCAACTGTCCATGCACATTGATATTTTTGTGCAGACCTCTGAGTTAAGTCACAGTTTTGAGATGTCAAATAAAAAAAAATGAAAATTAATAATAATAAACCGGAGAATAGAGCAATCTACAAATAGTATAGACTATAAAAAACATAAGAGCATATGCTAAATCCAGTAAATGTAAATGTAAAAATAAAAGTGTCATGCCATAGAGGAACCAATTTGGGTTTCTTATGGAATCTTTTAAATGATTGTTCTTTAGAGAATAATTTTTATTAATGGGATGTGTGAGGGTGAAGAGTCATTTTAAAGCTTATAGGACCTCCATGTACTGTAAAGGTTCAAGAAAGGAGCCTTAATTTTTTTGCACTATGTTCTTTGCACATAAGTGTCTGTTTCAAACATGTTTCTTTAGGGAACCAGAAGTTCTTGCTCAAACAAGCCCTTGTAACACATTTTTTAAGAGTGTAGAGTAAAAGATGTAGGAAGATATGATTGCAAGGTGTTTGCGGTGGCACAGAGAGATTTATCCAGTAACTACTCTCATCCTAATAGGTACGTTTTAGTGGGGCCACAACGTTTCAGACCACCTTTAAAATCTGGGATATTCTGCTCTGTTTCTTGGCAAATTGGTGACATCATTTATGTTAAAGCCTTTGCATAATAAGGTCAATGTTTTTTTTTCCACTATCAGAAGTTTTTGCTCAACCTTGTGTAGTTCATGCTATATTGACATACTAGTAAATTCTGGAATTGACTTTTCTGTATTTCACTAGAAAAAATAGGATTTTCATCACTTTTGGTCCTCAGTGTGTGTAATTATAAGAGGAACTGTAGACCCACATACAGGCTGTTGCGTGGGCTCCCCTGAGACCTTGTATTGACTTGTGTGATTTAAGATAATCCTACTTCAATTATATGTCAAGAACATTCATAACACACACACACACACACACACACACACACACACACTGTAGACTCATGATGTGTGCTGAACTAAAAGCCTATTATCCTTTGCCCAGTAGATAAGGCCTGATTTGGCATCACACTTACAAAGGTACCCTTTGATAAACCTTGACTGTGTGTGTAAGTGTATATCTGTGCAAGATCAATGGCTCATCTCATAGCAAACACAAACCTATTATTGCAGTTACGACTAAAAGACGTCTGTGGGCCCACAGGATTATGCGTCCTGCTTATTTTTTGTGATTTGTGCAGCTAAATCTGTGTGTCAGATATCTATTCATTATATATTAGCAGAAAGAGCGTATATTTTCCTATACACACACACACACTAAAGTGCTGTACTGGACAATTGACTTCCAAGCTTGCAAGATTTAGGCAATTACGTGTTCCATCCACACTGGAGTGGGTCACACTCAAACCGAATTAGGGTAAAGGCAGTTTATCCTGTAAAGATTATTCACAAGGCTGCATAGAGTCCCACTGGGATGCCTGCCCGTGACGCAAGGACGACGTCAATCCGGCAAGAAACATTCCAAGAGATTTCCCCTCATTTGCACTCTCCCTTAAGGCTAAAACATGTGCATGAAGCAGTCTTGGGGTAAGGATGGGATGGGAAAACAAACTTAAGAGCGAGGTAGAAAAATAGAGGGCTACGCAGCAGGGAAGAACAGGATGTGGAGGGATGAATCCAGCAATACTGGAAGTCCTGGATTTATAAGAAGTCAAACTGGTGTCATTCAGTGCTCTGCAGCCTTACTCAACCACTCTGGAAACACTCCGAGCCATAAATGGTTTGGACTGATAAAAGACAGATACACAGATGTCAACAGTTGTTTCTAATTTTCCTACAAGTCGTAGGAAAATAAATGTACATTTAATTACACAGTGATACATTTTATCACTGTTACTGCAACCTGGAATCGACAGGTAAAGAACAAAGATACTATACAAGGATAAATATCCATAAATCATTTTAACATGCCAGTTTTAACCTCTCTTTTAAGTAGGTTGTTTTTGTATTGTGTCTTTAACTCTTTAACTCAGTTCAGATGCTGTTTTTGCAGATTAATGTTCATGTATGTAGAACTGGGGAGTTGCAGTACTTGTTGAAACCTAGTTGTTGGGACCATACATTTTTAATTTATGGACCTTTGTGTCTTTAATCCAGCTCTCCACAGTGGAGGGGCGCCGAGGGCCAGAAATGGGTCCAAACAAAATTTTAAAAACATTCGTCAGTATTAAAATGGTAGAAGGTCATTTTTAAATATTTTTTTTAATAATTTTTGAATTATTCATGGCCCTCCAGCACCCACTTCATTTTCTGTAGTGTCACAGTATAGGACCATGCCTCTTATAAGGTCAGGATAGGTGAGGAGAAAACTGGCAAAATTGACAATATTTTGGTGCGTTTAGGGGACAAGTGGGTGTCCTGTGGTGCACAATGTCATTTAATATCCACATTAAAAAACGAACCCTAACCCTTAAACTAAATAAGGATTTTATATGAGCTATGAAAAAGTGCCTGGTCTTAGATTTTAGAGGGCTGGAGTGAAACTATTTCATATTAAATTAATTTTTAAAAACTGCAAAAAACATGCATGCATGAGTGTCTATCCATTATTACACAGCTTAAATCGCTTATATAAACTTCAGTTTAAAACCATTAGCTTGGTTCTCATACCGGCTCTCTCACATGAGAAGAAACTCGCTCAGTGTTCACCTTTTGATTTATATTTTGCTTGTTTAGCTGAAGGGCAGCAAGAGATACGAATAATAAGTAGCATTCAAACTATCGCAGCAAACATAATTTTTTTGTGTGTGAGGTAAGAGCTATTGAATTTTGAGTCAAATGCAGGGCCGACTGGAGTAAGTCAGGTTGGTAAAGATTCATGCATGACATTTGCATAAAATTTGATGCAGTGCCTTAGGCTGGAGCATATATAGCCTATATAGAATCATACAGAATCCACTAGTATTTGACCTGGTGAATGACCACCATTCAGGCTGCACTGTGCCCAGGCAGCTCGTGTAGTGATGAATTAGAGCAGGGAAGCGCCTTGAGGCTGATTGTGGCCACAACACACTGTCATGACACGCTGTCATCTTTTACTCTGCCTAGTTCAATCAGTTCTGACTGAGCAAACCTCCCGAAGGACAGCAAGCTATTGGCCATCGTGAAAAAAATGTGATTTCTGGAGACCCGGCTGCCCTTGGGATGTCTTGGGAAAGCTGCTCTGCTGACCTGAGAGCAAACTATGGTCCAGGTTGTTGCATTTGTTATGTCACTCAAGCCTACAGGCCTGTCTGTCAAGGAGACAGCTGGCTCCCGTTCATTCACTCTCTTTCACAAAGGGCTGCATGGTAAATCTGCAGAACTCCATTCCTTCAAGCTTGTACTAAACTCGCCTGAATCCAAAAAACTGTGACCAAATATCATTGATCAGAGAAAGTCATTTGTTAATATGTACAAGTGATCCAGACACACTACAGAGAAACGAAAATACTGGTCCTGTCTATCATTTTTCTGATTTTTTAAAATAATCTACTAATCAACTTCATCTTAAACTGTGGGCTTTAGGCCTGTATCGAACTATTCTTTAAAGAATAGTTTAAAGACCTTGGCAACCTTAATGAAACCTTTAACTACATTTGGCACAATCACACAGTGTCATTCATCACTGACTATCCTATTTCCTGTAGCATCTAAACATTAAATCCAACTATGTCTGTTTCATTTGTAGGAATGAAACACAAATGCTGCGTTTTCTGAGATCTTACTGAGATCTTACAGCTCTGAGGACCAATCTTTTCTCAAAAACAGCTGTTCTCTACATTCTGAACCAAAGAGCTTGTCATCTAGAATACCTGCAATACCTGTTACATGTTCATTTCTAACCTTATTTAGAAGAATTTAAAAAGGTTTTATTATTATGCTGCTCAAAGATGGATTTGTACTAGATTTTGTCCGTAGTGCATATAGTGTATAGCGACTTCTTTATTAAGTAACAAAAAGAGAGATTTTAATAATACGTCTTTCAAAATCCTGTTTCTGTAGTGTTTCCTCACAATAAAATAAAGATTAATTCTTAATCTAACGAGTTTGTGTAAATATATTTTTGCAAATTCTTCAGTGCAAAACCATATTTGTTAGAATATCAAATATTTACTATTATATACAGTATACTGTTTTAAAAAATACCTATTCTTCTGTAGGACCCCAGCAAAAGGGGGAAACATCTGCTAGTGTACTGACAAGAGTAAAGCAGCTCATCCTGTAAAGCACATCGCAGCACTTCCTGTGGTTGTGCACAGTGGTTTGCATGAAGATTCTTCATAAGATGACTAACATGTATTTATTTTATGTAGTTTTGAACAATCTGCCGTACTATAGAACATGTTTGTTCCCATGTACAATAGTAATACTGAAGAATTTCAATAAAGCCCTGATTATAAAGATCAGACAGCCTACCTGTCTCTCCCCATGCTTGCCCTGGATCTCCACGTAGTCGTCTGACACCTTTACGTTGAGGTCCTCAGGGGAGAAGTGCTTCACATCCAGGTAGACTGTGAACTTCTCCCTGTCAGACCTCACCTAGAGAAGAACCAAAGGAAGCTTAAGTTTGAAAGAATCAAACGTAGGCTTTTTGGGGGCACTCTTCTGGTCAGGCCATTTGTGGGGGAATAAAAAGTCCTTTGCTTGTACAAAAGGTGACCATTCAACAGACCTCATGTGGAGTACCTTTAAAACAGAGCCTTACCCTCAATGAAAGATACAATATAAGAAAAGATCAAATTAGTTTTGTACTGTCTAATGCTATCCATTCAGCTCCCACCGTCTTTTGCTTATGTACTGCACTGTTGTCATGATACGATTAGATGATGCTATGATACTGTTTTGATACATTTTAATGCTCTGTTTCATAACACACATCATTTTCTTTCTCGGACAACCATGTCAAGAACTTTCTGAACTTCTCAAAAGCTCCTCAAAAGCTTTTGCAAAGGTTTCAGTACAACATATTGAGTCCTAGGTACTAGCCCTTGACCAAACTTTGGAACATACCACTGCATCCAACATGGTCGGACAGTAATGAAAGACAACCAGCTGCTTACCTCAGAGATGCCCGAGTTGGAGGAGTCCAGGAAGTTGCGGAAGAGCGAGTGGCGGTAGTAAGGGCTGATGGTGGAGGCGGCGTATGGGAAGAGGTCGTAGTCGAACAAGCCTTCCCCAAAGAACTGGTCGAAGATTCGGGAGGGGTAGCCCAGGGCACGTCGGAACCAGGGGTGTTGAATGGCAATATCCATAACGACTTGGCTTGGCTTGATGTGGACTGGCGTTGCTTGGCAGGCGTTGGTGGGTCTTTGCCTTGCTGCTTGGACGCTCTGGGCGTTTCTTTGAACAGGGTTTTGCTTGAGAACAAAAGCTCTGGAGGGCGGTTTGAGGAGGCTGTGGAAGGCTAAGCGAGTGGACAAGGATCTGTGAACGGCGTGTGCTACCTTCCACCGTGGCCGTCCCCAGCATTTATATACATGCATGGCAAAAAGAGGGGCTTACATGGGGATCTCACTGGAATGGCATTAGCTCATGGTGGGAACGTCAGTGTCAGCAGAATCGCTGACCTGCGGACGACAGTCTGGACCTGGACTGCTCCAGGCACTGGCATGGCAGGAAAATGAGCGGCTGCCAAAACAAACCAGACCGGGCCTGGAGGGAAGCAATGGGATTCAAGAACTGGTCATAATCTGGCAAACCAAGAGTATCTCTAGAGATGCCATGAGTATCGAGCCTTACTATAGCTGTGCTTGGTGGTTTGGGTGGAGATGATCTGAAGAACTGACTTGTAGATCAAAATTTGGCTTAAACATTGATCTTGACAAAGGGGTGACACTTCTGCCCCACCAATGCTACGATTCTGTCATACATTACACAGATTACATAATGAACAGACCAGTGTGACTGCAGGCTGCTGATGCTAATAAAGAGCAGGGATTAGAAGGAGAATGTTACTCATGATAAATTCTGATGCCCCACAGAAAGGTGCCCACCATCTGTGTATTCACAAGCACAGCAGACAGGTATGACTAACACTTCCAGACGTGGGGACTGCGGTAAGAGGCACAAATGAATAAGAAAATAGTCAAATGTGGAAGCATGGAAACGTGGTGAAGCTGTCATGTCACAACATGGGCTGTAAAGGGTTGTAAGCTCTGTATGTTGTTAGCTTCACAGCTATTGAGAGGTGGAGGCCCAGATTTACAAAATGAAGGAAGGATATCCTGGTTGGTCGTTAGAGTCAGAAGGACCAGAGAGGGTCAAAGGTGTATAGTGAGTGATTACAATCTCTAACAACTTATCATCTTGCGACAATTCAAATGTAGTTGTATAATTATTCAGGGCCTGCTGGTTAGGGAATTGTCCTTGTGATCGGATGGTTGTGGGTTCGAATCCCAGGACTGCTGATGGCACAACTGAGGTACCCTTGAGCAAGATACCGTCCCCACACACTGCTCCCCGGATGCTGCCTGCCCACTACTTCACTTATTGAATGGGTTAAATACGGAGAAAGAATTTCACACTGTTCACACTGTATGCTGTGCTGTGTTCATGTATAAGGGGCCACTTCACTTAATTTACATAATAATTCATTACACTTAGTCAATTTAGGCTTGAATTCAACACTTATTGGATTTCAAGAAACTGCGAAAAGTCCTTTATTGAGGCGGTGTCTTTTTCCGGTAGGAACCACTAATTAGAGAGCCGCCAAAACATTGCATCAGAGCACAATCGGCTTACTGTACCCAGGCCTTAGCAAACGCACGTTCAAAGGCCTGTGTGTGTGTGTGTTTGTTGAGTGACCGTCTAGCTTATGTTTTAAGCGGTCAGCCCAGGACTCTCCCATCACTCTGATCCCGTATCTGATGACTTCCCCTCTGGGCCATGTGGGGCAGAATTAAGGTAATCCCCCGGGGCTTTTGCCCGGCTCGCTGGAGAGGCTTAGCTGAAAAGCACCAGCGAGGCCCTTTTTCCAGCCCAGAGAGCCCGGGGCCACGGTAAACAGAAGGCAGTGAAGGGAGGGGCGCACGGGCCAGGAGGATGGAGGCTTGGCTGCTCGGCTGGGGTGTTTTCCACAGGGGTGGTCAGGGGCCGGATGTCACGGCTGGTTAAACCCTGGCCTCATTTTAGCTCACTCAGCAGCTTTTTGATTGGCTGTGGCTTTTTCTCAATGGGTAAATGGCTACAGTAAAGAGGTGAACCACTATACAAGAAAGCCAAGAGGGCTGATTGGACCTGGTTTAGTCCAACCTGATTGAAAACACACACTATCCATCTCTTCCGAAGTCGTGATTGTTGGTGGTTAAATCCATACTCACCGTGTTCTCATATCTAACATATTTCTACCATCTGCCAAATTCTTCAACCCAGATCATCTCAGGTTGTTTATTCAGGCCCTCAAAAACCTTGGAGGAACTTAAAAGTTGCAGATCTTTCCCAACCCTGTTGATAGTGATGATGGTACACTACAGGCGTGGAAACATCAGTGAGAATCAAACATGCATTGCTTTACTTGCTCTTTATTCAGGAGCTATCTCTTTACAAAGGTATTTCTACAATTGCCTGTTAAATCCACGTTAGTCAAACAACATTTTTGACTTTGTACACTAGCGTGAGTTTGGTGAAATTTCCTTAAAATGAAAAACAAAAAACTGAGACCGTTTTATTGAGACTATATATAATCCTTTCCAGATCAGTTCAATGCTATTTAAGAGTGTTTGCTATATTTTTGGTAGAGGCACAAACACACCACATTTTTCAGACATTTGCTAGTACTTATGGAACATTCCCTCTAGATGTTCAAGAAGGAATAAGGACAGAAGTATATAACAGTTAGTATTTTCTAAATCAGGGGTGCCCAGTCCTGGTCCTGGTTATCTGCTAGCCTTCAGAGTTTAGCTTTAGCGCTAATCTAAGGCCTCTTACACATGTTCACTTTCACCCAAGAAAGAAACAAAGGCAACGAAGGCTTTTAGGGGAATATGAATATTAGAGCCAGCTGTTTTTAGATCTGAACTCTCTAGGGTGGTAGATCTCCAAGCCTAAGATTGTTTATCCCTTGTCTATAAATACATTCTATACACACTAAATAACCTGATGATAGCTTAAATGGCCTTAATTTTTACGATTTGACATTTGGCTTTTTCAGAAATAGAAAATACAGACTAGGGAGTGAACAGTACATTCATACACTTTAAAAGCGTTTACATACTACATCAAACTTTTATTTCGAAGAGAGAAAAACAGTATTCCACGACATGGTCACTTTCATGGCAAAGTTGGGCCTTGATCTGAGAATTTTAGCTTAGCCTTTTTAGCTTCTTTAGTCTGTGTAATCTTTAGTACATCCAACACATCATGGGCTAAAATACCAAAATAGCTTATACATCACATAATACATTACTGAATAATGCAAGACAAACCTGCAAGGCAGAAGTGCTCAGTTCATAAAATGAATCACGACCCAGAACTCTTGGAGATGAGTCACAGCTGGTGTTGTGCTTTATCAAACATCCAGTCCACACACAGCATCAGAAGAACCGTCATCAGTCAGTGTCAAACAACAACTGACTATAACACAAAAGTTATATTATATTAATTATATTATTAGGTATATTGCTTGGATAACTTTAATAACACAAGTCAACAGGTCAAAATCATCAGAGTGGGTTATGTAGTGTTTTTCATGCTGATTTCAAATCTGTGTTTAGTTTTTTCTGCACGTACAGTTTTTGTGATGAAGCTCGTTATATATTCCATGGTAGTTGGTATAATTACCATATAATAATCATATGCTAAGCGTTTTTGAAGAGACAGTGGTATCTGACTGACACTGATCATTATATCTATGCCACAGTGTGCATCTGTCTGACTTCACACTGAAAATATTGAAACAGTTCCTTGATTGGTGCTTCGGTTTAATAAAAAGCGCATGCAAGTCTATTGCAAATCTAATATTACTCATAATTCAAAAAGTTGATGTGACTGAAAAACAACTGAAGGCAGATCTGAAATCAGCATGAAACACTGGTTTAGAAAAGTTTCTGATGATTACAATTCTTTTTTGTTGACCTGTGTTATTTACCCCCCCCCCTTTTTTACCCTCATGTTGGTCTGTGCTGTGAGTGTGTTGTGTTGTATGTCGCACCTACGGTCCAGGAAGACCATATTTGGTCTCACCGTGTACTAAATGTATATGGTTGGGATGACAATAAAGCTCTACTTCTCTTGACTTGACCAGATTATGTCTCACTTCTGCTCTCCTCACCCATCCTCCCCTCTCCCTGACAGGACGAGTGTGAGACACAGTTAAACAGGTATTTATATTTCTGGCATTCTGTCACATTAGGAAAAAACACACCTTTTTTGAAAGGCTGTGAAACATCACTCATTAAAGTGATAAATCCTCGTGCCCATTTCCACACTTTTTCTGATGGGAGCAAATTGGAAACGTTTTCACTGAAGAGTCTTCTCTCATTACACCCATAATTTTGACACACAGGCACATTACACACCTGCCAGTCTCACACACTAATTGAGTGTGTGGCTAGTTGCTCAACAATTCCAAAAATAAATAAATAATCTGTGCCGGACGAGATCAAGGCGTTTATTATGACTGTCAAACTCTGTGTGACTACTATAATTAGTCATTTGCTCCATAGAAATAAATGACGTGCAGGAATACTGTAGTATGACTCTGGGCTTTCTTGTAATGTGTGTGTGTGTGTGTGTGTGTGTGATAAACATACAAAAATCAGACAGAAGGCCAAGGAGTGTCCTAACACCCAGATTAATGATCAATGATCAAACAAGGAACATGTGCAGAGGAGACAAAGGAGCTAGTGAGACAGACCTCACTCACTCACTCTCTCTCACTCTCACTCTCTCACTCTCTCACTCTCTCACTCTCTCACTCTCTCACTCTCTCACTCTCTCACTCTCTCACTCTCTC